>CAWUFW010003917.1:1200000-1680966 GCA_963921515.1 Calotriton arnoldi | reverse complement strand
GCCCAAACCTGCATGTTCACTGGAGATGGCCACACGGTCAGGGAAGTAGACGAATAGAACAATGGCAGGCACAACAGATGTGCAGGGGTGGAAGCCACAGATGTGAAGTTGCCAATCTAAGTAGGAAATCTCATTGCCAAATACTGAACACATGACACCCTCAGATGCTGCTATGGATGACATGGATACACCACAGGATAGGACACATTCCCCCTGGACCACATGGGTTCCTACACAGTAACACTTCATTATCATGAGACCAAATATCACCATCACTGCAGCAAGGGCATTGTTAGCATCATCAACATCATGTACATCAGAAGCAAAAGCACTAGAGAACAGAAAGTTGCTTTATTCAGCATATGTGGCATTAAAAGTAGAAGTCCGGTAGAACATAAACAAAGGCCAATGGCCAGTCCATCAACAAAGTCACAAGTGGGTGACAGTGGCAGATGCCACCCTACACATGCCTGCACAAAACCAGGGACAATCCACTAGGAGGGGCAACCGGGGGGTAGGCCAGGCACCACAGGGACAGGATCAGGGCTCACCAGGAGGAAGCAGGGAAGGGGTGGTGGGTGCTGAAGAGCCACTGACAACTGCAGTGGAGGTGTCTGACATGGTGTGTGCCGGCACAACTGGGGGGCATGGCTCAGATGTTGTGGGTGCCGGCACAACTGCAGTGGACCCTGCAGATGGAGTGGACAGGTCCGCCACTGCAGTGCCCAAGTCAGACAGGGTGGTAGTGGACTCCACTGCAGTGCCTACCACCAGGGGAGGAGAATGGGGAACAGGCAAGGTGGGCTGGACAGAGGGGGAGGACACCCTCACCACATCAGTGGCACAGACAAGCGCAGCGGGGGTGTGGTGCCGGGAGAGCAAGTGGCAGGGGAGAAGGCCGGAGCCTCTTGGGGATGGTATATCTGTGGGTGGGGAACCTGGGGCAGGGTGTGGTGGGGGCACCTGTGGAGTGGGGGCCTGAGGGATGGAGGAAGGAGACCTGGTGCTTGAGCTGCAGGGCGGCAGTGGGGTCTTGCTCTTAGCACTCCGGGGGACTTGCGGGTGGGGGCCTCAGTCTGTCTGCGCCTGGGGGAGGGTGTCCGGGGGCGAGGGGCACTCTGCTCCGTGTGGGGGCTTCCTCTTCCCCCTGGATGCTGGGGCAGCTGGATCGGAGGGGAAGAGGCCGAGGTCACTGAGGAAGAGGCGCTGGGTCTTTGGGGTTGCAGGTGAGGCAAGGGAGGGTGCTTTGGAGGGAGAGGCAACTGAGGACTGTGCAGTGCCCGTGGATGCGTGTGTGTGTACCAGGGCCCCATCCCCTGTGAGTCTGGTTTCAGTCCCCTGACTGTGCGTGCGTGTGCGTTTAGTTTGTGGCGTGTGTGTCTGTGTGCTGGATGTGTGTGTGCTGGTGTGTGCCTGTGCCGGTGTGTGTGTGCTTGGGACGGGCAAGGTGCTGGGGAGTGTGGATGGAGCAGAGGCAGGAGGGGTGAGGGACTGTCTGAGGAGGGACACTGCTGCCGTCAGGGAGGAGTCCATGGACCTGTTGCCCCTCTGTAGGTCAGACATGCTCGATGAGATGCCCTCCATGAACGACACCAGCTGAGTCAACAGTGCGGTGTGCGCATGGAGGACACTCAGCATGGCTGTCTGCCCTACATGGAGCTGGCGAAGGAGGTACACAGACTCCTCACTCAGGGCAGCAGGGGACACAGGGGCAGGGGGTGCGGTGCCTGGGCCAAAGGAGACACGCTCCCGAACATGGGAGCCTCCACGGACCTTGGGAATGGGAGCCGATGGGAGGGCGGTGGTGGTGCTGGTGGTGGCGGGGACAGCAACACTAGCTGGGGTGTGGTGGCTGCTGACACCCGCCTCCACAAGGGAGTCATCCTCCGAGTTGCTCTGGTCCTCAGCTGAGGTGGATGGTGCTGAGGACTCCTCGGTGTGGCTCCCCTCGCCCTCCGTGCCACTGGATCCCTCCGACCACTCTCGGCTGCTGACCCAGTCTGGCTCTCTGGCTCCTCCTGGTCCATGGAGCTGTCCCCTTCCGTGGCCGTGGATGTATCTGCAAACAATGGGGAAACAGACAGACATCAGTCACCTGCACCAAACGCACACACCACTGTGAGCACAGCACATCACAGAGCAAGCCCTGGCATCATTAGTTGTACATTGCTAAAAGTGCCCTAACTGAACAGGAGAAGCCAATTGTCAGTCTGATGCCAAGCATGGCACTCACATCCCACATGGCCTTGCACCCATCTGTCTGGTGTCTGTTGGATTGCAACACCCCAGTGTGGACACATGCACCAAGTACACAGTAGTTGGACAGTGCAGAGGACACGGTGTGGACACATCACAGCTCTTGCCACTGAGTCAGTACAGGTTTCCGGATGAAAGGGATGCCCAGAGTCAAATAGGAAATGCATGTGATGCATACCAGCGACAGAAACCATGATGCACCCATGTCCTGATAGCCAGCGCCACTATGGTGTGCATGTAGCACATGTCACTCCCCTGCAGGACCACAAATAAGTTGACACATGCCATGGCAGAGGCATGACTGCTAAGTCATACATCACTGTCTCAGTGATGTATGACTTGGCAGCCAGACAACAACACTATGCACTGTGTCACAATAGTAGGTCATGGGGAATGCAAGTCCTGGAGCTGCACAAGTGCACATGTACATCCCCCACACAACACATCATCTCAACCCTCATCTGTCCAGGTCACACCTATTGGACATATGGGAGACCTGTGACACTACCCTCTGAACCTGAGCCCCTCACAATTTGCTGTGAATGGGGAACAGCTGCCTGAACATCACATTTGCATACCCCAGTCTGCACGGGCAGCTGATCAAACACCTATGTGACACACAAGTATCGTCTCCTATGGTCACATCTCCAGGGGCATGCTGAGCCCCTACCAAGAAACACCCCAGCAGTCCTGGCAACTAATCCACAGCACACTGACACAGAGGCAGACACCGGAGGGGTCAAATCACTGTGCACAATGTGTCAGCTGATACACGGGAGTGGGAGTACAGAGTGCATTGCATGGCCTGGAGTAGGCATGACTGTCCTGCTCCACATGAATGAGGGATGTGCCCTGGACAGTGGATAGCTGGCTATGTATGTGTGACACACGTAATCTGCACACTCCTGGGGCCCAAACATTGTTCCCACCCGCTGCATGGGCGTGTGCCACATACCCCAGGCACATGTGGTGGCTCAGCTCAGCAAGTGGACCGCATATCAAAGCAACACGCAGATCACATGTCCAAACCCAGGCGTTGTGTGAACAATGGACCCACCCATGATGCCCACAACAGAGTTAGGGAAACAGATGCTGTCCCCCACCTTTAGTGAAGCAAACTGCAAGGACACAGTCCCAAGTGACACAATTCCCTGAATGTAAGGGCCACACCTGGGTATCAGATGAGCAGTGGGCAGTGCACAATAGAGGGACATGGCTCCTGGACAACATGACTGCTGCACTGTGGCAGTTGAACCAGGCCAGAGGAGGGCACAAAGCATGTAATACAGAGTTCACAGTGCAGTCTTTGACTCACCCCCTCCTTGCTGCTGTCTGGCCTTCAGCTGCCCATCCAGGTCTGGAAACACCACCGCCAGGATCTGGAGCATGTGGGGGGTCAGGGTCCGTGTTCCGCCCCTCCTGCGAGGAGGCAACAGCTTCAGCTGGACCAGTGCAATCCTCCGGGTCCAGCCCCGAAGGTCCTGCCACCTCTTCTGGCAGTTGCGGATCCGGCGCTTGTAGACCCCCACGGACCGGACAGCCCGGACGATGTCCTTCCAGATTTCCTGCTTCCGATGGGCATTAACCTGTCAGGATGACAAAGTGAAAAGGCCATTACCACACATGCAACATATCTGTGCATGACACAGTTGCATATACATGTCTCAATCACAGGGGCACATGATGTACACAGGCAGTGCAAAGCTGACCATGGACAGTTTGCCAGACGTCACTACATGGTATCATTGCATGGGAAGTAAAACCATGTTCAAATGCACTGTCACAGCACCATACCTGTCCAGTGCAAGTCACTACACACTATGGGGGGTGACAACTACTCAGTGAGCCTGCTAGCCAGTGGCGTGCAGACTCTCAGCCTTGCCAGTCACACAAAATGCACATTCAGAAAGGCAGTGCACAGAACACTCACCTGCTCCCCTGGTGTCCCATACAGCTTGCTGTACTGTGGAAGTAGGCTGTCCAGCATGGCATGGTTCTCTTCAAGGCTGAAGGCTGGGGCTCTCTCCACAGTACGTGCCATTGCAGGGTCCAGAGGGGCAGAGACAGCAGCAGTGCAGTGGCAGATGTCGTCCTGGAGCATGTAGTGCAGGCAAGTAGCTCTCAGGGGAACAGCCAGCAATATATATGTGCTGGAGAGGCAGATACTGTCCCTTGTGTCCAAAGTGATAGGTCCAAGTCGTTTGCATCTTCTGAATCTGGCCAATCCATGGAATAGCAGCACCAAAACACGCCCACAGCATCCTTCAAATCCTCAACTTCATGACATACATGATTTTGCAACATTGTTGTGGGTGACCAACTGAATTTACAGCAACCGACTCGTTCGAAATTCGAAAACGCGTCCGTTGCCAGGCAAGCCCATTGTCAATGGGTGCGCACCGATCGGTCCATTGCGGTACAACGCGCACAGGGGTACAACGCGTACCCGCACACATTGAATGCAATGGGCCGGCCGGAGGCACCGATCGGTCCATTGCGGTACAACGCATCACTGTACATGTGACTGGCATATGTCAGCATGCCTGTCTCAGATGGACATATGCCAGCCACAGATAGCTCCCAGGGAGTGAGGGGCACACCTACATCACGACAGCCTGTCCAAACCTTATCATAAGGCATGTAAGGATGCATTTCCTATTGTGTGTATGTTGGTGTACATGTTGTCCTGTGGGTGTCACCTGTGGGCAGCCACCCCCAGGCTGTGCACGTGTTCATGGGGACAGGATCCTGGGTGTTACGTGTACGTGACCACTGTGATGTGCAACTGTTCATATCTGTGCATGTGCCATGGTCACATTTCACAGTGGTGTATGTGTATGTCATGTCACATACCCCGTGAGTCCCATGTGGGACGGTATGTTTGAGACAGGGTGTCCCAGTGGCACAATAGTGATGGTCCTCCACAGTCTTTGTGCATGTAGTGTTTACAATGTCTCTGATTTCATGTGCACAATGGGAGACAGTCTCCACATCCACGTTGTGTGTGCATGGACTCTGATGTTGTGCGTGTGTGTCACAGACGTCCATGTCTGTCCTGCCGTGGCAAGTGGGGCCACTACCTGTGGGGGTCATGGTTGTTTTGCTGTGGTGTATACATGATACTCCATGTAATGCCAGTGTCCATGTGGCATTACAGGGTCCCTGGGAATGTACCTGTCGTTGAGCTGTGGTGCCTGGGGCACATCTGTCATCACATGTCACTGTGGGGGGTTATTGTGACACGGCAGCAGGAGATGGGAACTGTGACACGGCCTCATGATATCCAATGGGCCAACCTGGGACTAATTGATGCCACCTGTTGGACCGTGTTGACAGATGTTGGCCATGTATGTACCATACATGTCCTTCCGGTACTGCACACTTCATGTAGTTGTGCCTCATAATGATGTATGTTGGGATCTTGAGTGTGTTCAATGCCGCATATGTGGGGTGACTGACAATCTTGCTTACTTCTCCTCTGCACTGCAGGGCTCCTGCTGTCCATCGGCCATTCCCAGACCTGGCAACGATGGTGGAACGGGACAGCATCCGACGGTACCGCTTCACCAGGCAGCTGATTGAGGATTTGGCAGTGCAGTTGTCCCCACATTTGCAGCCTGGCCGGCCGTATCCTACAGCGCTGACCCCCAAGGTGAAGGTGATGGCAGCCCTACACTTCTTTGCCACTGGTACCTTCCAACATACTGTGGCGACTGCTGGTGGGATGTCACAGACCATGTTCAGCCGTGTGCTCCGCGATGTTTTGGCGGCAATGTTGCTCTTCCTGAACCGGTACATCTATTTCCCTAGACTGCGACGACTCACTGACGTGAAGAGTGACTTTTATGCCCTGGGGAGGATGCCGCATGTAATTGGCTCCATTGATGGGACACATGTGGCTTTGGTACCACCACAGGCCCAGGAGCAGGCCTACAGGAACCGCAAGCACTACCACTCGGTCAATGCACTGGTGGTGTGTCTTGCAGACATGACCATCACACACGTGTGTGCCCGTTTCCCTGGTTCAGCACACGATGCCTTTGTGATGAGGAGTAGTCGCATCCCCAGGATGATGGCACAGATGCAGAACCAGCGTGCCTGGCTTGTCGGTGTGTACTGACTTTGTGCCATTGTGTGTGATCTGATCTGTAGTATTCCGCCCACTTTTCCAAGTCAGCTAATGTGCACTTGTCTGTCCGTAGGTGACTCGGGATACCCCAACATGCCGTGGTTGCTGACACCCCTCAGGAACCCTGTGACACCTGCCCAGATGCGCTACAATGAGGCACATGGTCGGACCAGGAGAGTGATTGAGCGGACCTTTGGTCTCCTGAAGAGCCGCTTCCGCTGCCTGGACAAGACCGGAGGGTCCCTCCCATATGCCCCTGCGAAAGTGTGCAAGATTATCATCGTCTGCTGCATGCTCCACAACCTGGCAGTGCGGAAGGAGTTGCCTCTCATCCAGGATGACAATGACCAACATCCGCCACCTGTGGAGGATCCTGGCCTGGACCACGATGCCAGTGACGATGATGATGATGATGGTGACGGTGATGTCCGCACACAGCTCATCACCAACTTCTTTAGCTGAATGTGAGTATCCTGAGGTGTCATGTCAATGATGTGAGTTGGCATGATGTGTGGGTGGTGCTCTGGTGCTGTTGGAGTGTGTCCATGGGCTACTTGACTGGATGTGTGTTGCGATGTGTGGTGACAGGTGGGCTGTACTCCCCAACAGTGTTGACATGCTAACTTGGTTCTGGGTGGGTATCTTGTAACATGTATTGTGCATGAGTTTTGCTGTTCTGTCCTGTACTCCATTGCTTTTGACTGTGTGTCATTTCTGTCCTTCGCAGGGTACTTTCAGATTCGTTTGGTCAACTGTGTCCACCGACGACATGATTGCACATCCAGGCTGGTAGCTGTTGTGTCCCTACAGGTGATGTGCGCCACACCCATGGACTTCCTTCCGTCTACAGTTGTTGACTGTGTGCCCGCTGCCAGGTGGGGTTACCTTGCATCTGTAGTGGTTACGGCATGTTGCAACTGTGTAATAAACCTGTGCTTCACTTTGTGATGTGCATTGTCTGTGGTCACACATTTGACTGCCATTTGCTTACTGCACCTGTGGGCTACTTGACTACAACTGGGAATGGGTGTGGTGTCTGTGCATTGCACTGTCTTCCCTGGCAACATCAGTGTAGGCAATGAGTCAGATGGCCTAGGTGTGTATGTGTTGTGTAGCCCTGGTGGTGTGTCTCCCTCATGTGTGTCACGTTGCCTGTACTCACATGCCTGTGTTGTCCTTGCTGTTGCAGTTCGCATACACAGTGTAATTTTGCAGTTCATCATCCCCATAACAGCACCCACGTTGGAATCACGACAGAGGCAAGTATGGTGTATTAGTGTGTTTATTGTGATACATTTGTGTTAATAGTGCATAGGATGGGTTGTGCTGTACATAAATCTTGCAATCCCAAGTTCCTAGGTGAATTGAAAGTCCGGGTAGACAGGATCCCCAGTATCGGGGCCACAGTTGTCTGACACATTGGTCCAACTTGTACTCCCCATGCAATGTGTGGGAGTAGTGTTGCCGTCAACAGGGTGAACAGTCTGTGCACAAAGGCGAACATCCAGAACAGGTTCAGGCTTCCTGGGAGTTGCGCTTGGCCATCGGCCTCTCACTTTTCCCTCCTCGGACGACCCCTCTTCTTGGGGGGCCCTCAAGTACAGGCTGCTGCGGTGCAGGGGACTCTCCGCCAGAGTCCTCCTCCCTCCCTGTGGCAGTTGCAGTTTGTTCGGCACCAGATGTTGTTGGCACACAGGGAGGTGTGGACTGGTTGCTGTTCATCTGGCGGAGGCATTGTAAAATGTCCCTGTGCACCGCCGTCATCTCATGCAGTGCATCCCACTTGGACTCCACGCGGGACATGTGTGAGTCCACACGGGACATGTGTGACTCCACGTGGGACATGTGGGAGTCCAAGCGGGCATGATGGGCAGCCTGCTGCTGTTTAATGTCTCTGAGGAGCCCCACTACCTGGCTGAGCTCTCCGGTGCTGGACTGGTACGCATCAGCTATGCGTACCAGTTGTGGGTCATCATGCACACCAGCAACGTCTGCAAGCAGCGACCTCTGCTCTCCCCACCCCTGCTGACATGTGCAGTGTGTGCAGTGGCACGCACAGATAACCCTGGTCCACCTTGGGGGTTGGTGGTGGTGGTGGTGTCCATGGCCCCAGGTTGGTCCAGGGTCACTGTGCTGGTGTTGCTCCTTGTTCTGTCCATGTCGGCAGGGATGGTATTCGTGGTGACAGTCGTTGGAGGGTGGGTGCAGGGGGTGCAGCTGGTGGTCCTGCTGGTGCTGCAGCTGGTGGTCCTGCTGGTGCTGCATGTTGACTTGCACCGGATGTGCCAGGTTGTTTTTCATCGTCCGAGGAGGACAGAGGCTGTACGACGCCAGTGAGCTCGGCATCCTCTTGAGCCTGGGACTGGGACTCCTCAGCGTCTGCTGCTGTGTCCCCATCATCACCTGTTTTTGGGAGACACAAACAATGTATGTCATGTTTCTGCAGGCATCAATGGTTGACACACATGACAGTTGTGACTGTGCCTCTGGGTGCGGGCCTGTACATTGCATTGTCCTAAGTCGTCACAGTCAGGGGTTGATATTGGTGTGGCACATTGTCCTGCATTATTTGGGCATTTCTATGTATTTTCTGGGGTGTGAACATGGTCTGCATTGGTTGTGTTTGGTTGACAGCCGGCCCTCCTTCCCACCCACCCAGCCAGTCAGTTATCCCACCATGGAACGTGCTTGCGTTGCAGGGAGTGTAAGTTGTCTCTCAGGATGTCAGTCAGTGGTGTCCTGCTGTTTGTTGGTGCACAGTTGCCAGCAGGGCCTTGTGCTCCCCACAGCAGTAGCCAGTGTCAGCCATCTTGTGAGTCCTTCTCCACTCCCTGTGATGTGAGCATGGTTCAGGGTGGTGTTGATGGGACAGTTGTGGGGGTGACCAATATCAGTGACTACGACTCCCATCATGCTATTGCCTCCACCCCCTTCCCAGCATGCCCATGCTTCCTTCCTTTGATTCTGCTTCCCTGTGGGGTGGGCTGGCTGTGCTGACAGGATGGCTGGGAGTGTTGTCCTGGCAGTTGTTTGGCTAAGAGTCCCAAGAGTGTCCCTGTGCTTCACACAACATAACCCAGGGTGGTGGTTCTTTGTGGGATCTTGTGTTAGGATGGAGGGCATTGCATTCTTCCAGGTGGGTACTGTGGAGTTTGTGTTGGGGGCTGTGTGAGGGGAGGTGCTTGTGACTATGGTTAGTGCTGCAAGTCCTCCTTCCCACCCAGCCAGCCAGCCAGTTATCCCACCATGGAACGTGCTTGCATTGCAGGGAGTGTAAGTTGTCTCTCAGGATGTCAGTCAGTAGTGTCCTGCTGTTTGTTGGTGCACAGTTGCCAGCAGGGCCTTGTGCTCCCCACAGCAGTAGCCAGTGTCAGCCATCTTGTGAGTCCTTCTCCACTCCCTGTGATGTGAGCATGGTTCAGGGTGGTGTTGATGGGACAGTTGTGGGGGGGCAATATGTGTGACTGCGACTCCCATGATGCTATTGGCTACACTGACTTGGCCAGCATACACAGAATTCCTTCCTTTGAGTGGTCTTCACTGTGTGTTGGTGTTGTTGTGGTGGCTACATGTGTGGATGTGTTTGTTAGTTCTATTTGTGCCACTGCCTAGCTGTAGTTGTAGTTGTGTTTGTACATGTGTTGGCACAGTTGGATGTGACTTTTTTGATGGCATGTGTTGTGTTTATCTGACTGACATACACATTTTGGGATGATTCTGTTCTGGTTGCTGTGTAATTGCTATGAGTGCATGGTTTGACTCTCCCCTTGACAGTGATGTGTGTGTTTTGTGGCAGTATATTGTGTACATTTGTTGTGTACTCACCAGGCTCTGGGATGTCCTCTAGTCCATATACGCTCACTGGCGGAAGGATGGCCCGCACCTTCTCCTCCCAGGGCCTGAGGTATATTGGCTTGGCAGGAGGGCCGCTGCCGGTGTATTGGCTGTTGATGTAGTCTTTCTTCAGCATGTCCTGTACCCTCCTGCGCACGTCATACCACCTGTTCTGGATGTCGGTCTTTGTGCGCCGACATGGTGATTGGGCGTTCACCCTGTTGATGATCCTCTCCCACATCTTGGTTTTCTGCGACATGGGGTCTGTTGGACCAGTGTGCCAAACAGCTGTGGCTCCACCCTGAGGATCTCGTCTACCATGACTTCCAATTCACTATCTAGGAACTTGGGATTCTTCTTGGGGGCATGGTGATGGGTGGTGATGGTGGGTGATATGTGTGTTGGTGTGCAGGTGAGGGTGTGTGAGTGTGTGTTTTGCTGGGTGTATGTGAGGTAGGTATTTGTTGGTGTGCTGATGGTGTGTGGCTTGTGTGAGGGATGAGCTGTGGGTGTGTGGTTGCTTTCTCTTGGGTGCTGGCAGTGGAATGGCATTTGCAAAGGCTCATGGTTGTGATTTGTGTCCTTTATATAGGTGGAGTTGTGGGTGTGTCTTTGTTCTCTGTCCCCACCCCCCAGTATTTATTGGCTTGGTAATTGCTTGTTTGGCCTTTTTTGGGTGATTTTTCCTTTGTGCTGTTTGTGTATGTTGGAAACGTTCTTGTGACCGAGTCGGACCCTGCATTGGTCTCGTACGGTGTTCTCCGTTTCGTTCACGCTGTGTTTGTGCAGTTTTCTATGCTGCGTACGCGTCGGTCGCGGTGTATTGTGTTGCTTCGGCTCGGTTTTGTATGCGTGTCGGTCGTACGGCTTGTGCTCCGTCCGACTCGCTCGTGGTTTTCGCGCCTTGCATCGTACTTTGCGGTTTGGAGTTCGCGTGTACGTTTCGGTCGGATTTGTTCCGGGTGCGTGTCGGTCGGTTGGATTCGCGTGTTTTTCCGGCCGGATTGCTGTTTTCCGTGCGGCTCGGTCGGTCGACTTAGTTTCGGTACGTGTCGGTCGGATTTTTCGCGCCTTGCATCGTACTTGGCGTGTCGTGCGCCACGGGTACGTGTCGGTCGGTATTTTTTTCGTATCCGAGTCGGTCGGTGCTTTTTCCGGCCCGAATCGGAATCGACCCCTTAGTCTCAGGTATAGATACAGGCATCTCTATCTAATGTAATCCCACTAACAATGTTATGATTACTATTAGTACAACTATTAGTGTAACACCTAATATAACCCTACAGCTAGCTATGGTAAGGAAACACATGTTCGTCTACAGTCAGATCTTTAAGTAGAATGTAGCACAAAGCAGATTCAATTGTCTGCCTTATCTTGTACTTGTGCAAAAAGCAAAACTTTTCTTTCTTTTGAAAATTGACTTGCGGTTATTTCATTCAGCTTACATACATTAATCTTCATGAGTCATCCCTAACCCTACTCCGACTTCTTATAAATGTGCTATCCCTACTCTTCTATTGCAATCTTGGACCTAGGAAATTCTTCTTAATTCTTTGTATTTATTTTTATTAGTTCTTTTTATTATTCCAGTCTCTTTTTATTTCTTGACTATAACACAGCAAATAACTTGTCGTTAAAGCATTTTTTAATCTCACTTTCAGATAATGTTAGTCAAGTTCTCAATTGCAATGTTTGTTTCAAATATTGTAACTTAATCAATGCTGTTTGTCAGTGTAGCATCTCATGGAACCTTAAGCAACTCGGAGCTCAGTTTATCTGGACCTTGTTCTGACCCACTTAGCACATTTCTCGAGTAGGTCCACTCAGGTGCTGAATACCTTTGACAAGATGCTCTTGCACTTTTGGATCTCCTTAGTGTCTGCTGATCCTCCTCTATGTTCCTTATGCTGCTATATTCTGTTTCTTCAATGATTGTAAGTGGTATGTGTTTGATTGAAACACTTGATTTCAATTGTCTTTTACCACTTGGCCATTCAAATCTCCAGATCCATCCTTCGCCTCACACTCGTTCCTTTATGTGGGTCATTCAGCTATCTTTGTGGACCTCCAACAGTTTCTTCAGAGTATACTTCCACATCACTCTGTGATATTTCAGGAACTTGCACTGGTGTAAGATCTTGCTGTTCTTCACCCCTTTCTTGTTCTTCTGAGTGTGCTGTCACCTGTGATCTCTAATAGGTTCCAAGTACACTACTTCCTGTGGACACCTTAGTCTTTGAGTGTGCAAGGCAAGAACCGAATCAGGTACCCCAGCACATTTGACAGCAGTGTTTGTTTTTAGAATAATCTGGTAGGGGCCTTTCTACCTTGGCTCCAGAAAGGACTTTTGCACATATTTCATCACCAAAACACAGTCACCAGGACTAAGGTAATGGCACTGCTCCTGATGTGGATTGGCAGTGGCAGCTCCAACCTGTGAGAAACAGAATGTACCACGTCAGCCAGCTCTTTGCAATAATCGAGCATCATGTCATCTGTGATGTTCACAAGTGCATTTGCAGGCACAGAAGGCAGTCTCATTGCACATCCCATGAGGATTCCATGAGGCATAAATTCTGTTCTCCTGTCAGAAGTACTTCGAAGACTCATCAGAACAAGTGGAAATGCATCCGGCCATTACAAAGAAGTAGAAGCGCAAACTTTAGCTAATCGGGACTTCAATATTCCATTTACCTGTTCCACTATTAATGAAGCCTCAGGATGATAAATACAGTAAAATCTCTGTTCCACTTGAAGAGCCACACACAGCATTCTAAGGACCTCATTATTAAAATGAGTCCTCGGTCTTGCTCTAGAGAATTCGGAAATCCGTACCTAGGTATTATTTCTAGCAACAGCAGTTTAGCTACAGTGAGACTGGCATTTCTCCATGTTGGGTAGGCTTCCATCCATCGTGAGAAAATGCTTACTATAGCAGGACGCATCTCAGCCTGTTACAGACAGGTATCTCTATAATGTCCAACTGCATCCTATTGAATGGTCCACCTTATCTTTCTATATGACTCATGGTTACTTGTGTTCTTCATCCTACATTCATCTGTTGGCATGTTACACGTCTGTGGCACAACTCTTCTGCTAGAACTCTGAATTGGGGATTAAAACAATTCTGTCTAAACAACCTAACCATTGCATCTCTTCCAATGTGTGCATGTCCATGAAAATGTTGTGTCATGGGAAAAAACTAATTATCTGGCAACAGAGGTCTTCCATTAACTGAAAACCAAATGTCATTCTCATCCTTAACACAACCTGCTGTTCCGCTTCTGAAACCTCTTCTTGCAACCATTCAATCTCTTCCCAAGTGTCAGCTACTGACAACAACATAGAGAAAGCAGTGTCCTTATCAGATGCATTTGTGAAGTCCCAATTAAAAGTGTATCCCACAAGTGCACACTATCATGCAACTTCATCTGCATATCGATTTCCAACGCTAACATAATATTTTCCAGTTCTATGAGCAGTACACTTTACCACTCTAATTATTTGAGGCAACTGTAATGCATCTCGCAATTCTTTTACATATTCCCCACTTCTAATGAGAAGCCTAAAGAGGTCATAAACCCCCTTTGTGACCATAACTGTCCAAAATCATGGACCACAGCATAGCCACATTGATTATCTGTAAATATAGTCACTCTCATCTGTGCTGAAAGGCAACCTGCTCTCTTAAGGGCAATCAGTTTTGCCAGCTGTGCGGAGGTAACACCTCAAAGTCATGAAGCTTCTACCACTTTCTAAATTGTACAAATCGCATAGGCTGCTCTCAGAGTTTCTTCATTGTTTCTCAAACATGAGCTGTCCACAAATATTACATAATCAGGCCAGGCACACAACGCCCATAGGGCTAAAAGGGCTTCAGCCCCCCCGTCGTGTGTCTCAGCCGTGTGTGCTACAGTTCGAGCTGCTGCGGGTTCGGTTGGGCAGTGTCTGGAGTCTTATCTCCGGCACGCCCGACTTTTTCATAGGTCTTTAAAGACCACTTGCATATTTACATACCTTTGTAAACTGGTTACCGAGGCTTACTTTTATTTTCTGTATCCAGTACCCCCTGGGCCCCCACTCTCCCTATTCCTTTCATTTGCATTTTACATTTACTGCCGTAGTAGGAGAATGTATTTCATGAAAAGGAATATAAAGTAGGGTTGCCAAAACAAAATGCCAGCCATGAGTTGTTTAAAGAGGCTGCAAAGACCTCGTCTTGACACTAAATAGGGTTATAAATAAAAAAGTATGTATTTATTTGTAATGTGACTTTTCTGTCTTTGTTCCCTTTAATTATCAGTCATGGATCATTCAGGCAGCCCTAGCACACAATTAAAAGTGCTTTATATTTATATTTTCTGTTGGAAGTATGCACAGATAAGTGCTGAAAATACGGCTTTAGGTGACTGTTTATTTTTATACCGTCTGGGACATCAAAATAATGAGCTGGCAACCCTAATCATAAGACTGGAAGTCTGTTGCAGGATCAGCACATTATTCATTTCCTCCACCCTCGATCCCTGATCTATCCCATAATAGCAATAGTTTAACTTATATATGAAACCCTACGCCGCCATCAATAACATGCTGAGTTACTTTAAGTGTCTGGGAATGCACCCTGCATTCAGACAACTCACTCCTTAATCTCGCCCTTCACTTTCATGCTCACCCTGCACTCACAGCTATCACCATGCACTCACACTGATCACTATGCACTCACACCATTCACCTGCTCACCCTGCACTCACAGTGATCACTCTGCACTCACAATGCACTTGTGCTGTTCACCCTGTACCTCACCCTGCTGTCACACGAGCACCCTACTCACCCTGTACTCATGTGACACTTCACTCACCTGTCCCCCTCACTGCTCAATCTGCAATCTCACTCAAACAAGCCCATCACTAACCATGCATTCATTCGTCCCACTCTGCACTTACATTACATCCGCAGCCAAATTCATATGGTCACCTCACTCACCCTGCAGTCACTCCTCTTACCCTACATTCATACTGTCACATAGCTCACCATGCACTCACATGGGCACTCCTGGCACCCACACAGCACAGAGGGTTAATGTGCCTGCTACAAAGAACGTGTACCATGCAGAGCACAGAACTTGGGGCCTGATTACAATGGTGGGGAGACCGCCACCGACATCGTAACCAAGTGTACCGTCCGCCACATTTGGATGGCAGGCGGCTGTGTGGCAGTCAGAAAGACTGACCGCCATGGATCCGATGGGCTCAAGAAGCCCGTCAGTCCATCGGAGGCGGAGTAATGCCTACAATGGTGGCAGTGCCTACCAGGCACTGCCTTTGGTATTACAATGTTTCTTTCCACCGGCCCTTTCACGGCGGTGAACCTTCCATGAAAAGGCTGGCAGAAAGGGACATTGGGGGTCCCTAGCAGGCCCCCATTCCTCCCTGGCACCCAGACATGGGACCTGTACATATCCCTGCACCATGTGGCAGGCACTGCATGGTGCCTGCCAGGTAGTGCAGGGATATGTGCAGTGTCCCTTTTTTGCATTGCAGCTGGTGCTGCAGTCAGATGCTCCCGCCTCAATGCAAAATATAGGCATTGCAACCGCCGTGGTGGCGGTCGTATCAAAATGCCTACTGCAGGACCACCGACAGCCTGTCGGGTGGTCCTAATCGTAATCGGGGCCTTAGTGTGAGTAAACTATGAGTAGCACTATAAAAAAAATGAAATGTTTGTCAGAAAGGTGGTATAGAGAGATGAGGTGTGTTGTTGGTGAGTGGTTGTGAGGGAATTCATGGAGAAGGATGAAAAAGGGGGAGGGGGTGTCAAAAAAGAATGTTGCACCCTGTGTGTCCAGTGCTAAGCCCAGCCCTGCCTGGGTGTGTTAGCCCACCCCAAATTTCGGGTCTACTTGCGCCCCTGAATCAGGATTATCAATGGTTTATCTTTTATGTCTGGTCTTGGCTTGGTGCATAAGTCCGTGACATCTACAAAATCATGCTCATCTTCATCCCTGTCAATCTCATTTTCAGGAGTGGGCAACCAAGTGGCTGGATTTAACCTGTCTTGGGAGTCCACGGAGCACTTTCCTATAACAGGTTTTTCATTGATTTAGCGGTTGGTGATGGTTTCTACTATAATTTATTTTCGCACAATATTTTGGATATGCATGACATCCTGATGTTGGTTTTGTGTCATGGGTAATGCTTACACTGAGAAATTTGTACCCCAGTAAATCCTATTGTTTTTAACATTCAGATTGATTCAGATGGTTGCTCCTAAATGTTCCTTGTCCTGATGATGACCTAATGAACTTACAGAGGTCGAAGCGCCGTCAACGCCTTCCTTTGGAAAATTAGGAGGAAGCATACATTCCTCCTTCCAACAATGTTGCTGTTCTGTCATTTGGCTGACTTTTTTCTGTTAATTCCCCCTCTGTAATTGTGGTTTTTGCTTTTTTTTACATTGTCATTAGTTTCTTATTATGTATGGTTTGTGTAACTTTAAGAGCATCAGTTGAATGCTTTATATATGTTTTGTGTTTTTGGAATATTTTTCAGTTATAAATACTTTTCTGTATAACTATTGTGGGTACCTTATTCCACAGTTTTGAATTTACTCTTATATGTGTTGTGCTTTGAGAAGAATTTCTGTTTAAGAAATGTCCTCCCTGAACCACTGTTGCTAGAATATGGATTTAGCATGCAACATCTCTTAATTATAATGTTGTCAGTTGGAAGTATCTTTTGTTCATATTTTGTGAGTCTGCTGTTTGTCAAATACTGTGTTGTTGTTCGGATGAGCAATAGTGTCACCGAATGAGGAACCATCACTGTAAGAGGATGTCCCATTAATATGCTCTCACATCTCTCACTACTGACACCAACTCTGGTGACCGCTTTAAGGCAGCAGGGCAGTGCTGCAGAAACAGGGTCAAGTGTAGTCGAAAATAATGCCACAGGTCTTCGTGAATCTCCATGCATTTGAGTAAGCACTGAGAGAGTGCAGCAAAATCATGTAAACATCTGTTTGTAATCAGACATTCCTAGTGTTGGGACATGACAGACACCATCTCTCAGCTCTAGGAAAGCTTTCAAGCAATTGTTGTCCCATGGAAGTGGATCAGGGACATCTTTGTGTGTCAGCCTCTGTAATGGCTTGGCCATTAGGGAAAGGTTTGGTATCCACTGTCTACAGAAGCCAATCATTCCCAGGAACATTCTGACTTCTCTCTCAGTTTCTGAGTTTTTGGCAGATTCATAGTGAAAAGGTTTCCACTCTCTCTTGTGACACCTTTCTCGTTCCCTTCCAAATTATGTGTCCCAAATACTCAACTTCTTTCTGACAATACTGTAGTTTTTTGGGGACATGTTATGTCCATTCTCAGCGAAATGATTTAGCAATGCAATTGTATCCTGTCTGCAAGCTTCTTGTATACTTGATGCCACAAGTAGATCATCCATGTACTGCAGAAAGGATGTGTTATTTTTTTTTTAACTGCTAAAACTTGGATCTTCTTTCCCAAGAGGGGTAGGTCTGTGACTTCCACTGTTCTAACAGTGAACCGGGTACCTCCAGTGTCAATGAGAAATTACACTTGGTGGCCATTAACTTCTCCTTCTACAAATGGTCTACTCTCGTCTACCTCTAAGACTGCACCAAATATGCAATCTTCCTCCCACCTCAGGCACCTTCATTGGGAGTTGTCATTGTCAAAATGCTCATTTTCCAACATAGGGAGCTGTTGGAATGGATTCTGGTTTTGAAATTGGTTTGGATTTGCTCTTGACACCTGATTCATATTAAATCTAGGGTTTCCCATGTTGTGTGGGGTGATTGGGACTTGTGGAACCTGCATCATAGGAACTTATGACTATACTGGCATTTGCATTTTTTGTGCAGGCATCTGAACTGGATTATTCTGCATGTGAGTTTGATTTACTCCCTGCATTTGCCCATCACCACTCACTCTATTAGAATTCTGTCTACATTCCCTCATCCAGTGCCCAATTTTGTTACAATAATGACAAGGAGTCCACTTCTTCAACATTGCAATGTTTATCCAAGAACTCAGATTGACTGGAGCTTCTCTACCTCTACCCTGTGAAACGCTAACTGCTCCTTGGGCAGCTTGACCTCCAGCTTGAAAACCAACACCTTGTATTCCGCTAACATTCACTCCAAATGACTGATTCTGAAATCCTTTCTGTGCCAGCTTTGTCTGTGCTAGCATACATTTTCCTTCAATCTTTTCTGCATCATCTCTTGCTCATCACTGCAGTATTTTGCATACCTCAGGATCTCATCTAATTGTTTTGTCTGCCAACAAATCACGTTTTGTTGTATGCGCATACTGATCTCTGGTTTCGACCCAAGATCAAACTGTGACACAAAATTCCCCATTTCACTTTTATCTTAATTTTCATCTCTTCTATGTTGTTTAAACACCTGTAATAAATGTTCATAATAAGCATGGACTGATTGCTTTGCTTCTTGTGTAGTTCTATAAATTCTCTGCCAATCAATGTTTTTCGCTGGAACTTTTTCTTTCAAAAAGGTAATCACCTCATTGTATTTTGTCATTACCACAGGTGAGTGTACATGAGTATGCGCAACTCTCGGAGGTTCAGAACGTGGCCATTGCACAGCTATTCTACACTCAGCCCACAAATCACTCAACACTGTAATGACAAAGAAAATCAATATTCAAATCTGTCCACAAAACCTTTGAAATTTTAACAAATCTGTTTACTTGTGTATACCACTGTGCAGAATTCTCTCAGTTTTGGAAAATTGTTCATATATGTTGCAAGATCACCTCTACTCCATGACACATGAACATAAACTCCACCTTGTATTTTCTTCATTGGAAAAGTAAATACCTCATCTTCGTCTGGGGGTGCTGGTGTTGGCTTACTATTTCCTTGTGCTGTGTCTGACGGTTTATTTTCTTTTCCTGCTTCTTTGCCCATTTACTCTCTAATCTTTCAAAATCACCCCATTTGCGGATGCATTTTACCAATTCTGCAATGTGTAAACTCATCCATAAAGACCTCATAGTCACAATAGCTTCATCATCTAATTGTGCTCTAAAGCTTCTCTGCAAAGGAACAAGCTTTGAAGGAGGCACTGCATATTTACCGGCCAGTTCAGTTAGTCTGTCATGTGTGGCAGCTGTACGCCTTGTAAATTCTCAAACATATCAGTTAACATTTCTGATAATGATCCAAATGTGAAATTTCCAGACAACCCCAAATAATTTCTTCTAATTCTACCTCTTGACTAACAGGATGTCTCTCTGATCTCTCCACTCTTTTAGTCTCCGCAGGCTCTTCAAACCACTGGGGGGAAAATCCCATCCTCAAACTGTACCATCTCTCCCTGTGCAATAGGTGGCATAAAGACAATTCTCCTTCCTTCTCTCAAAGATTAACATTTTACGGTGGTGTCCAGGCAACAATGTGTGCATTCTGTGATGTCGGAATGAACCATGTCACAGCTACTCCTCCTACAGCTCCTTGAGCTTCAAGATTTGGGACAATGTTTATTGGGGCAGTCGTAACTGGCCTTGCCGATGTATGTGCTATCACAGTTTGCAGTATTTGTACAATAACAGTCTCAACTGAAGTAGTAACACATGGATTTGTTACAGTATGAGCCACTTCAACCTATGCAGGTGCTATTTGAAGATTTGGAAATGGTCTCTCAATCTGAATAATACTTGGTTCAACAAGGGCTGTAAGGTGGTGGACACAAAGCCAATAAAGCATCCAGTATATCATCCTCTGAAACACTATAAGTGTCAGGTTTATTTGTAGCTTCTTCTTCATTTTTCTGTTTCTGATTATGTTGTGATTTGTCTTGGTTACTATGCTTCCTCCCCAGAGTTTCATGCAGCTCAGCCAGTGAGTTGCGTCATTGGATGGTTGGAATAGGATGCTGCTCCTGGTGGGGCTTTAACTGATTTACTTGTAACCTGTTCTGAACCTAGTAAACCTATGTTAGACTTGGCATCCTTGGCGTGGTTTCCCCTGACTTTTTGCCTCTACCTCTCTACCTCCTGCATTTTTTGACTGTGTGATGGATTTCATTTTTGCTGGCTTAGATGCTTTGGGCACTTTGCCACTGCTGATCAGTGTCACAGTGCAGTGAGCTCTGTGTAAATTGTAAGTATGATTGGTTATCCATAATGGGCATATTTGGTTTACTGGTAAGTCCCTAGTAAAGTGCACTGAGTGTACCAGGGCCTGTAAATCAAATGCTACTAGTGGGCTTGCAGCACTGATTGTACCACGCACTTGAGTAGCCCTGTAAATCTGTTCCAGACCTACCACTGTAGTGTCTGCATGCGCAGTTTGTAACTGCCATGTTGACCTGGCAAGTGCAACCATTTGCCAGCCCAAACCTTCCCTTTTATTACATATAAGGCACCCCTCAGGGAGGGCCAAGGTACCTCCATGGCAAGGGTACAGTGTATGTGAAAGATAGGACATGTACTGGTGTGTTTTACATGTCCTGATAGTGAAATATTGCCAATTTCATTTTTCAGTATTGAAAGGCTGTCTGTCCCATAGGATATCATGGGGGAGCTGCACTGTAATACCTTAAAAGTGTAACTCTCCATGGGGACAAGATAGAGAAATGGAGTTTAGGCTCTCTAAACTCAGAATTTACTAACACATCTTTTAGTGAAGATGGTTTTTAAATTGTGTGTTTGAAAATGCCACTTTTAGAAAGTGGCCATTTTCTTGTTTAACCAGTCTGTGTGCCTCTGCCTGTTTGTGTATTCACTGTCTGGTTTTGGAGTGACAGGAGTTGGGGATGTGCATTTACTCTAGACAGTCCCAAAGGGGGGTTGAGGTGTGTCCTGCCTTTCCTGGTTGACTCATAGTTGGGCTGAATAGACCTAGGCTGCATTTAGAGTAGTGGGAGGAGTTTCACTTCTGGACTCAAGAGGAACCTCTGCCAAGGAGAAGAGCTGGAGAGCTGTAAGGACAAGTACTGCCCCTTTGTTGTATTGCTTTGCTGGGTTTGCCTGCAGTTGCTGCTTCTGTCAAAGAGAGGACAAAGATAGGAACTTTGCTGTGAACCTGCTTGAAGTAGAATCTCCAAGGGCTTGTGTGTGCTTGCCTCCTGTTATGAAGTCTCAGGGCCACAAAGACTTCACCTGCACCCACTGACGAGCACCTGGACCTCTCTGTGGACTCCTGCATTCAAAAGGGTGCCAATTCCAGTTCCTGGGCCCTGAGAATTGTGTGGATTGTGTGGTTGGTGCTGCAAAGAAAGAAGGAAGAACTACTCAGACGCCGTCAGCGATGCTGCCAGTGATGCTGCAACCAGCACCAAGGCCGGGGGCACAGCTTGTGAAGTGCACGACGCCCCACCTGCAACACAGCTCCAATGCTCTTCGACACCTGCCGACACCTGCAGTTATTAGCCTTCCTGATGCCAGCACTCGCACTGAGGCAATCACCGCCAGTGCCAGCATCACATTACCGTGGAGCCGATAACCGACATGGCTGACTTCACGAACTCTTCGACGTCGCATCGCCTCACCGGCACCAATGCCTCATCACCGACGCCGCTTAACTTCCCCTGTCCTGGACTCGACGCCTCGCCTCCCCCATGGCAGAAAGGAACCAGCTTTGCCTCGGCACTGACGCTCCACCTCTATGACGCCGTGCATCATCTGTTGACAGTTTCCAAGTTACTGTTGTTTGGGTGTCCATATGAACCGTTACCAGCTCGCGCAACTCGCGGTCTGTGCCGTACTTTGGATTTGTGCCTGTCACAATGTTGTAATAGCGCCAGTTGGAGCTATTTTGTTTCTACAGTTCTATTTTTGAAGCAACCATTTTAAAAGGGATATCTTGTACATGTATTTTGTCGTTTTGGTCTTGTTTGGTTTAGATAAAGATACTTTATTTTTCTAAACTGGTGTGGTGTCTATTTGTGGTGTTTTCACTGTTACTGTGTTGGGGTACAAATACTTTGCACATTGCCTTTGGGATACACCTGACTGCTCATGCCAAGCTACCAAGGGGGTGAGCAGGGGTTAGCTAAAGTGTGTAACTCCCTTACCCTGACTAGAAGGAAGGGTCCCTACTTGGACAAAGGTGCATACCTCTGCCAATTAGAGACCCCCATTTCTAACAACCTACATCTTTTGTAGCCTACAGGACTACATCCTTGATTGCAACAGATTCTTTTTTTACCTTTTCTGTAGTTATAACTGGATACATTCTAGCTCCCTCAATTATATATTTTCTCCACCCTTTCTGTCCTTTGTGCCATTGTCGATCTGCATAATTTCACACAGCTTTCTTCGGCCTACTCTGATATCTCTCCTTCTCATTTGATGAGCTGCTCTTTCCCATGCATTTAATGCTTCATATTGTGTGGGTCTAGGAGGGGGTTTCAACTTGTATATTCCCTCCCTCAAATGTTCAATGATCTTTAAATTAAATGCACCATATTGTGGGAATTTTCTATCATCCCTCGTTTCCAGTAATCTTGCACCATTGACGAATCCATAAACGTCTATGTAATCCTACATTTGTTGCCATGTAATAAACTGGCGTACCCTCTGGTGGTGATGACCTATTCACCTTCCTTAACTGGGACTCTTACTTCACCCCTCGTTGAATCTCTAAGTGTTTTAAAACATTCCATTTTTGCAATAATTCAACAGTAAAAGCACAACAATCAAATTCAATTTCAATGTTTTAATTCTGTTTTCAAATCCATAAATTGTAATTTCTTTTCTCCAAACCTGTTACAGCTTTAATACTTGAAGACTCGTCAACCATTCTCAACATTGCACTGTCACAACAACTGACCTATGCCAGCACGGGACTGTTTGTCGTGATTAACAAATAGCAGCCTGACAGTACACGAAACGACCAATCAGATCGGCACACTATGACATATTTTCTCACTCCTCGCAGCGGTTCACCCTCCTTTACATTCTCTCATACACAAATTTTACAACTCTAAAGAAGCATAATAAACAAATAACGTTGTCTGCGCCACTTAAGGAATCAAAGTACTTCAATCATAAGGGGAGATCCTGAAAGAATTAACAAACCACTTAGAGACAACATGTGCGGATAACCTTCTGGTTCAGCCGCACATGTTGCAGGAATTCCTGGATGGTACAGTACTCCCTATTTTGGAAGAGGCAGACGCAGAGGTTCTAGGGGCACCAGTCTCGAAAGAGGAGATTCCCGCATGTATCAAGAAACTGAAAGCGGAGAAATGTCCCGGGTGCAACGGGCTCCCAGTGGAGTTCTATAAAAAATTTGCTCCAATGCTGGCTGACCGCCTCCTGGACGTGTTCAATGAAGCTCTTGTCCGCAAAGTGTTACCGAAAACTTTGCTGGAGGCGGTGGTGACTATAATCCCCAAGCCGGACAAAACCCCCCTCTCCCCGAGCTCCTATAGGTCGATTTCCCTATTAAATATAGATGCTAAAATACTAAGTGGAATTCTGGCATCCCGAGTGTTGCCTTATATGTCCGAACTGATCCACCCGGATCAGGCTGGGTTTATTCCTAAACGAAATACCACACATAATCTGCGTAGGCTGGCACATATGTGCCATGCGCCAAGTTTAGAACAGGAGAGCTGTGCGTTGGCTCTGCTGGATATACAACAGGCTTTCGATTCAGTAGAATGGAACTATATCTGGGCTGTACTCGACAGGATGGGATTGGGAAGACATTACATATACTGGATGAAACATTGTACACTAGGCCGGCAGCGACGATACGCCTTCGAGATCAGGTGTCGGAAAGCTTCATATTACGGAAGGGTACCTGACAGGGGTGCCTCTATCCCCGCTACTATTCACCATTGCGATGGAGCCGTTGGCGGTTACCCTGAGAAACAAAATGGAGAGATGGGGCGTTCGGTTAGGGGACATGAACCACATGGTGTCAATGTATGCCGACGACACGCTAGTGTACCTACCACACCCCAGGGAAGCAGTACCGGCACTTACTATGGAGCTGGAGAGATTCTGGGAATTGTCAGGCCTGCGCCTTAATCCGGGGAAATCCAAACTGTTCCCAATGGGGAAACTGGTGGGAAAAAGTGAGGCTGAGCTGCCAAGAGTGGGGATGAAATGGGTATGTGACGAAGTACGGTATTTAGGGATTAGACTGACACACACGCACACAGCTTATCTAGATAGTAACATAGGAAGAAGCATGGAGGGCATTAAAAGATTGGTCACCTTTTGGAAAGAACTCCCACTGTCCCTGATGGGCAGATTGGCGCTAACAAAAATGGTCATCCTACCACAATGTCTATATGCACTTCAGAATTCCTTGTATAGAATTCCACACAGGTATTTTTCACAATTAGAACGCATGATAGTAGAGTTACTGTGGGGATCCAAAAGGAAGCGGATAAAACTAAGCACCCTGCAGAGAAGATGGGAGCAGGGGGGTCTGGAAGTCACTCGATTATATTACATGGCTACACAACTCCAACACGCGGTGCACTGGTTGGATGACAAAGATAATTGGGAGAAAAGGCTGCTTGGGGGCACACATGGGGGGGCCCCTCTCTCGGAGCTCCTTATGCTGGGTTCTGGAGTGCCTGAATCTTTCCCATACATTATAAGGCATGTTGCTGCGGTCTGGGAAACTGTAGTACAGAAGGGAGTTAGGCACACACCCTATGCCCCAGATACACCATTATGGATTGTAAAGCCATTCAAAATGATAGGGCAAACTATGAAAATTAATAAATGGATGGAGGGGGATGCCACATGATGGGAGTCTTATATGGTGCTGAGCGGTTTATAATGAGGGAGGAGGCAGAGAACGCATTTGAGCTTGGTAGAGGGCAATACCTGCAATATGCAAATATTTCCGCAGTGGCCCGGGAATTGTGGCCGGTATTCCCACAGGAACCTCTCATTACAACAGTCCTGCAGACAATAACCACCCTGGCGGGAGGACCTAGACTGGTCTCACATATATACAGAGCGCTAGGTGAGGATCTCCCCATCGGTCCCCTCCCAATCCACGCAAAATGGGACAATGCAATGGATGAACCCCTAACAGCGTCAGAATGGAAGAAAGTGCATGAAGGGGCCAAACATATAAGCTCTAACACAAGGGTTAAACTCATACAATACAATATCATACATCAGGCTTATTTAACCCAGTGAATATTACATAAAATATACCCGGAGCGCACAAACCACTGTCCTAGATACAGATACATGGACGCTCACTTTATACATATGGTGTGAGACTGCCCTGAACTAACACACTTCTGGGGGACCATAATAGACAGCCTACAAACCGCAACGGGATGGAAAATCCCAGCCACTATAAAAGTGGTGGTGCTGGGGCTTCTCCCCACGCCAAAAAATTAAAAGCTTACTAGAAAATTCATTCAATTTTTTCTGATCAGATTATGGCAGAGTGGGTAGGGCATGGCCTCGTGAAAGTGGGTGACTTGATGGGCTCCGAGGGAATGCTCCAATTTAAGGATATCCAGGACAAATTTGGGTTAAGCTCAAAGAATTTTTTTAAATATCTTCAAATTAGAAGCTTCCTGGGTAAAAAGTTGGGTGGCGGTAATGGCTTTTGTAATAATAAAGTCATAGATGTTATAAGAAGCAGCAAGGATTGTAATATAAAAGGAATTTATTGTGAACTTACATCACTGAAGCATGATGATTTAGAAAAGCATGGTGAAAAATGGAAAGATAGGCTGGGCACTGAACCGGATAACTTTTTTGAATCTTTAGAGTTGGGGCAGACAGTGTTATGCTCGGCTGGGCTTCAGGCACAGCACTTTAAGACGCTATTCTCACTTTACTATACCCCGGCAAAGATAGCACAATGGGGAGGACAGGCGGGAATTAGGTGACCACGGTGTAATTTATTAAAAGCGGATTTAGTCCATATGTTCTCCACCTGCCCGCGGCTTGACTCAATAAAATCTTCCATTACGGCCTTTTGTGAACACACCCTGGATATCAAAATTAAATTTACCCCAACCCTAATACTTCTTGGGATCGACAACTCCCAGGGGCAAGTCCTGCATTTTTGTTTTATGTTTCTAGCTATGGCAGTTCTCCGAATATGTGTTGCTGCAGCCTGGCTAGATCAAACTGCCCCAACTTTCCAACTTTGGTTAGCCAGATTACTCGCGATGTTTAACCTTGAGAGGGGAATTTATGAGCGGCGGGGTAAAAGAGGGAGAATTTTGGGGAAACGCATCTGGGACCCGATTTATAACTGGAAAGAATCCCAAACCTAATCTAGGTCTTGATTCCCGAAAATTGATTGGCATTGGATAAAATATATCTGGACAATTGTTGGGGCTTGTTCTGATTTGATTTTTCTTTGTTGGTCCCTTTTTCCCTTCCTTATTGAGAGATCACTCAAAATATATATATGTTGGGAAAAAACGCTTTAAAGTAAGAATGTAATTTGATTTTGTAAATTCTGGAAGTTAAAATATGGAAGTATTTATCCTCATTCGTGAATGAACTATATATGTATTATGGATGCTGTTTATAATCCAAAAATCTTCAATAAAAATATTTAAAAAGAAAATTCATTCAACTAGACTTAGTACTAGCAAAAAGAATGATAGCAATTAGATGGCTAAGCTCAGATCCCCCCACTGTCAAGAGATGGATTAGGGACTTGCACGAATGCGCCACAGCGGAGCTAATCCGAATGAAAAAAGTCAGACGAGATGATAAGCTAGAAGAAGATGCGAGGGCCTGGTATCTCATGACAGCAGACATACTTAAGAAAAAAGACCCCCCGGTGGGGGAGGCAGACCTGATGCAGTCAGGACAGGAAGAGATAGGTGTGGAAACGGCCCCCGGAGGTTCCCCAGTGATCGAAAATAACATAGAGGGATGAGGTATTGTGGGAGGGCGGGTCGGATAAACAGACGCGGAGGCCGGATATATGGTCCAAGGACTCGTGTTTTATTTTTGTCAGGTGTCACAGTCTTAGGTTTCCCTACAGGGATGGGGTGCTCTTCTTTTTGTGCTGGTCTCCCTCTCCGGGGTCGGGATTCGGGATCAGGTCGTTCCTCCTCTTCCTCTTCTTCGACGGGGTGAAGGGGTTGGATTCGGGCTCCTCCGTCGTGTCGTCGCTCACCCGGAGGCTCGTACCGAGGAGAAGAGAAAATGGAGACCGTCAGTGAAGTCTGGGAAGGGGGTGAGTGGAGAAGCCAAACCCGTCACCTTCACCCGGTGGATATATATTGAGCGTGGTGTGAAAGGGAACGTGCAAAAGAAAGGGGATGATGTGCCTTAATTGTTGGGGTCAGAATAGCCACCGAAAGGATAGGGTCAAACCCGAAATGCCAGCAGACGATGAACCCCCTTTTCTGGCTCTTGATTTGTTGCTCTCACCCTTTGTGTCCCGTTTCCACCCTCCACCCGCCTCCCACGTCTATTCCAACCCGCTATGCCCAATTCCAGCGCCACTCACCGGCTCCGCCGCAACTCTCCCTGAGCTGCGGCCGCTCTTCAGCCACCTCCGGTGGACGCCACCACTCTTCGGTCCACTGGTCGTCTGCTTCCTCTTCTTCCTCCTCGACGCTGCTTCGTTCGCCGTCCTCTCGTCCCGCTCTTCGTCCTTCGTCCTCCTGTCGTCCCGCTCTCTCTTCCTCGTCCTCCTCTCGCTCCGCTCTCTGTTCTCCGTCCTCCTCTCGCTCTCCGGTCAACAACGCCTCTCCTCGGCTCTTCTCTGTTTTTAAAGATCCCGCCGCTGTCCTCCCGGGGTCAGCTCCTCCCCTCTTCACCTCCTGGCCGCGCTGTGGAGAAACAGGAAAGGTGGGAGTGTCACTCCCCAGACAACGCCTTCCTCGTGCACGCCCCTAGCATGCCGATCGTTGCCCGCTAGGGAGTCTGGTAGTTGTAGTCCTCCCATCGCCGCCGGCGCGGTCAAGTCCGGGGCCCGCTTTCTCACATCCCTTTTCCCTTGCCGTCTTATTACAAGGGCTCTGTTCTTGGGGGTATCGTGACAGAAAGTCCACGTTGCCTTGTTCTGTTCCCTTTCGGTGACGGGTTAGGAACCTATAAGGTTGTAGGGCCAGGAACCACCTCAACACCCTCACATTGTTACCTTTGTTTCGCGCCAGCCATTCCAGGGGGGCATGATCGGTATATAGCGTAAACTCTCTGCCCTCCAGGTAATACCGTAAGGTGTCTACGGCCCATTTAATGGCCAACGCCTCCTTCTCTATGACGGCATAGTGAAGCTCCCTAGGAAACAGTTTCCTACTGATGTACAGTATTGGTTTTTCCCCATGTTGTGCCGTTGTCTGAGACAGTACCGCCCCCAGGCCCCGTTCTGAGGCGTCCGTCTGGAGAATAAAGGGAAGGGCATAATCAGGACTAGCCAACACGGACTCGGACGTAAGGGATGTTTTCAAGGTCTCAAATGCCTGTATGATCTCCCGTGTAGGTGTCCTCAACCTAACTTCTGTGTTCACTGTTTTCTTTAGTAAGTCGGTGAGGGGGGTTGCAATGTGTGAGAAGTTGGGGATAAACCGTCGGTAATAGCCAAGCAGTCCTAGGAAGGCACGGAGATCCTTCTTTGATTTGGGTAACGGGATTCGGGAGATAGCCGTTACCTTGGAATCTTGGGGTCTAATGGCTCCTTCACCCAGCAGATATCCGAGGTATCGGACGGTTTGGGCTGCAAGTCGGCTCTTGGCGGGGTTGATCTTAAGACCATGATGTCCTAGGGCTTCTACCACTCGAGTCAAATGGGCCATGTGTTGCTCCCAACTATCACTATAGATGACGATGTCATCTATATATGCACCAGCATACCTTTCATGTGGCCGTAGAATTTGGTTCATAACCCTCTGGAAGGTAGCCGGTGCTCCATGCAGTCCGAAGGGCAATACCTTGAATTGGTACAACCCATCTGGGGTGGAGAACGCTGTTTTTTCCTTGTCTTGTTCGCGCAAGGGTATCTGCCAATACCCTTTACAGAGGTCCAGGGTACTAATATATTTGGCCCTGCCTATTCTCTCGACCATCTCGTCCACTCTCGGGAGGGGATAGGTGTCGAACTCCGATATTTTGTTCACTTCCCTGAAGTCGATACAGAAACGTACCGAGCCATCCGGCTTCGGTACGAGGACAATCGGCGAATTCCACTCACTGATGGACGGTTCGATGACGTCCATCTGCAACATTTTCTGTACTTCCTCTCGGATGGTATGTCGGCGGGCTTCGGGTACTCGATAGGGTCGGAGACGTGCTCGTTTACCGGGGGGGGTTTTATGGTGTGTTCCACCAGGGACGTCCTCCCAGGGTTTGTGGAAAAGGTGTCGTGTAGGGGAAGTAGCACGCCAGCCAAGTCCACCTTCAGACTGGAAGGAAGAGCCGGATCCATACACTGTTCGAACAAAGGAACCGCCACCATCGCGTCGACAGCGAGAGCCGGAATGGGGCCCTCCCATTTCTTCAACAAATTAACGTGGTAGATCTGGGAGGTGCCACGAGCCGGATCCGTCTCGACTCGGTAAGTCACCGGAGTTACCTTTTCCCTCACAGTGTATGGTCCCTGCCATTGTCCCAACAATTTGTGGTCGGAGGAAGCCATCATGAGTAGAACGGCATCGCCTACTGCAAAGGATCTCACCCGGGCTTTTTTGTCATACTGCACTTTCTGTGCCATCTGGGCGCTTTCTAGGTTGATGCGGACTAGGGATCTGATCTGTCCTAGGTGGGTCTTGAGAGCGGAAACATAATCAACCAAAGGCTTGGTGTTATCCGGTTCGGTTTCCCACTTCTCCTGGACCATGTCCAGTAGGGTTCTGGGTTGATGGCCATATAACAATTCGAAAGGTGAGTAACCGGTGCTTTTCTGCACCTTACATCGCAAGGCGAATAGGGCTAGGGGTAACATGTCCTCCCATTTCCTTGTTTCCAAGGCTAAAAGCTTTTTAAGAGTGATCTTTAGTGTAGCGTTATATCGTTCTACGAGGCCGTCCGTTTGGGGGTGATATGCGGCGGTTCGTATTTGATGGACTCCCAACAGGGCACATACCTGCTTCATAACCTTGGATACGAAAGGGGTTCCTTGGTCTGTTAAGATCTCCTTTGGGAACCCCGTTCGTGAGAATACTGTGATCATTGCCTTGGCGATGTTGGTGGCGTCCGGACGGCGTAAGGCCATCGCCTCCGGAAGCCGGGTGGCATAATCAACAAGGACCAAAACGTACCGACACCCACTCCGGGAAGGCAGCAGGGGTCCTATAATGTCCATCCCTACTCTACTGAAGGGTTCTTCAATAATGGGTAAAGGGCGTAAGGTTGCTCGGGGTGGCTTATACCTACTATTCTTCTGGCAAACGGGACACTCCTTGCAATACCTCTTCACTTGTTGGAATATACCGGGCCAGTAGAACGTTCCGTTATCTGCTTTTCCGTCTTCTTTGTCCCGAAGTGTCCCCCCAACAAGTGACTGTGGGCCAGGAAGAGAACCTTTTCCCTAAAGGGCCCCGGAACCAATAACTGGGGGGCCTGGGTAGGATTCCCTTTTCGGTATAGCAACCCGTTCCTGCTGTAGAAGTAGGGACCTACATGTAGGGGGTCTTCTTGCTCTAGAGCAGAGTTCCATGCCTCTTGTAGGACGGGATCTTCCCGTTGAGCGGCCCGGAAGCTTCTATCCGTTGCCCAGGGCGTGTCCTCCTGTATAATTGGCAACACTAAGGGGGGCTTTCCTTTCTCTGCTCTTCTCTGTTTCTTGCTCTTCCGTGGTTTGGGTTGGGTCCACTCTTGATTTTCCGCACGGGAAAAGGGCGCTGTGGTCCACCATTCCTCTTCTTTCGTAGGAGCGCTGTTTATCAAGCGGGGTAGGTTCGGGTAGTCGTCCCCGAGAATGACCTGTTCTGGCAGACTGGGGATAAGGCCCACCTTCAGAGTGGTGCCCGGGTCATTCCGATGTTGTATGTGTACTTGCGTAGTGGGATACTGTTTCGTATCACCATGAACACATCGAATAGCGACAGTCCCATCAATGGGTCCGATCCATGGTTCCAAGTCCTGAGGTCTTATGACGCTTTGGCGGCAACCCGTATCGGCCAAGGCAATCGCGGGTTGTCCGTTGACCGTCACCTGGCAGTGGTACTGAGGAGGCCTCCGTTCGGTGGGGGAACAATAATAGTTACGAGCCATCCCTATCTCCATGGGCTCTTCTTTTTGTGGACAGAACCTGGCTATGTGTCCCATGCCTCCACAATGAAAACACTGGGGTCCCGAAAGAGGGGCTCTATGGACAGGAGGACCATGAGCTCCCGGGACGAAGGTTATGGGTTCCGGCTTTCGCAGAACAGACGGACGTAGGGGTCTGTGAACTCCAGGGCCTCCTGACCTCCAGGAAGAATCGTCCTTTCCCTTTTGGATATCCTGGGCGCGACTATAGGCGCTGGCTATCTCCACTGCTGTCTCTAAGGTGAGATGGGCCTGTTGTCGGACCCATCTCTGTATGGGGGGGTGGAGGGAGGACAAGTACTGTTCCAGATAGATCTTAGCCATGATTCCATCCTTATCCGTGGTGCCAGGCTTCAGCCACCGATCCGTCATGTCCTTCACCCGGTAATACAATGCTCGCGCGGTTTCCTGGCGTCCTTCTTTTATTTGTCTCAACTTAATCCTATAGGACTCGTCATCTATTCCCAGGCGCTCCATAATGCACTGTTTAATGTCCATGTATGGGACTGCTCCCTGGATGGTAGCTGCTTGATAGGCCGCCTGTAGATCACCCGAAAGGAGGGGCCCCAGATACTGTCCCCACCTGTCAGCAGGCCAGGCCGCCGCGGTGGCTATGCATTCGAAGTTGTTAAAGAAGAAGTCCGGATCTTCCCCGCTGACGTATCGTTGGAGAACCATGGAAGGGAGGGTGGTGGGACCCCTCTGCTGTCCCAGGGCCTCGGTCAACTTCTCCATGGCTGCCCCGTGGGTTTGGCCTTGCCCCGTTAGCACCTGCTGTATCTTGCCCCGGTCTTCTTCCACCACCGTAAGGAACCGTTCCATCACTTTGCCCAGGTGTTCCTGGTTCTCCGCCATCTTTGCCATAGCGGCCTCCATGTCTCCGCCGGATCCCACTTCTGACACCACCTGTGGGAGGGCGGGTCGGATAAACAGACGCGGAGGCCGGATATATGGTCCAAGGACTCGTGTTTTATTTTTGTCAGGTGTCACAGTCTTAGGTTTCCCTACAGGGATGGGGTGCACTTCTTTTTGTGCTGGTCTCCCTCTCTGGGGTCGGGATTCGGGATCAGGTCGTTCCTCCTCTTCCTCTTCTTCGACGGGGTGAAGGGGGTTGGATTCGGGCTCCTCCGTCGTGTCGTCGCTCACCCGGAGGCTCGTACCGAGGAGAAGAGAAAATGGAGACCGTCAGTGAAGTCTGGGAAGGGGGTGAGTGGAGAAGCCAAACCCGTCACCTTCACCCGGTGGATATATATTGAGCGTGGTGTGAAAAGGGAACGTGCAAAAGAAAGGGGATGATGTGCCTTAATTGTTGGGGTCAGAATAGCCACCGAAAGGATAGGGTCAAACCCGAAATGCCAGCAGACGATGAACCCCCTTTTCTGGCTCTTGATTTGTTGCTCTCACCCTTTGTGTCCCGTTTCCACCCTCCACCCGCCTCCCACGTCTATTCCAACCCGCTACGCCCAATTCCAGCACCACTCACCGGCTCCGCCGCTGCTCTCCTGAGCTGCGGCCGCTCTTCAGCCACCTCCGGTGGACGCCACCACTCTTCGGTCCACTGGTCGTCTGCTTCCTCTTCTTCCTCCTCGACGCTGCTTCGTTCGCCGTCCTCTCGTCCCGCTCTTCGTCCTTCGTCCTCCTGTCGTCCCGCTCTCTCTTCCTCGTCCTCCTCTCGCTCCGCTCTCTGTTCTCCGTCCTCCTCTCGCTCTCCGGTCAACGACGCCTCTCCTCGGCTCTTCTCTGTTTTTAAAGATCCCGCCGCCATCCTCCCGGGGTCAGCTCCTCCCCTCTTCACCTCCTGGCCGCGCTGTGGAGAAACAGGAAAGGTGGGAGTGTCACTCCCCCAGACAACGCCTTCCTCGTGCACGCCCCTAGCATGCCGATCGTTGCCCGCTAGGGAGTCTGGTAGTTCTAGTCCTCCCATCGCCGCCGGCGCGGTAAGTCCGGGGCCCGCTTTCTCACAGGTATATTAAAATAAGACAGATTCTTTCCTTTGTGAAGGTATAGCACAACACGGCCTTAAGAGGGGAGGAGGGGGGATAAGTTCAACGTTATTGTTATACACAGTTAAAAAAATGGTATATGTAGAATATATGCAGTTAACATCCCAAAGGAGACCTTGAGGACAAAAGCCTGTGAAAAGTGTAATTTGTATCTCTGCAAGGCAGGGACAAAGATTGTGTAAGTTGATGTGATGCACCTGAATGAAAATGTACTGTTAATATGCAAAATGCCAATTAAAAAAAAATTAAAAAGTACTTCAATCATACAAGAAAGCAATCGGAAATAAGGTTTTAACACCCTCCGACTTCCCTACACTTACCCACGCACACACACACATGCGCACAAATGAAATATTGACCAGCAGAAAATCACTCTAACTAATGTAGCTTCCCCTTCTGTGCAAGAGGCTCCACTATCACCAATCAATATTAATACAATTACAGCAATGTTATAGTACATATTTCAACTGTGCAATTCGATGGTACCTCAGGAACATACCCCACAAATCTTAGCAGACAAGTATCAATACAACTTCAACTATTTATTTTTTACATATCTATCCCGGTATCTTAGAACACCTTGGGGCATATTAGCAAGAAATGGTGATAACTATCGCTAACCTAGGTTAGCGCTAGTTTTTCTATCGCCGTCGATCCCTGCAAGTTATCGCCCTGTTAGCGACGTATTAGCAACGTTTTGCTAACATGCGATAGCTGCAGGGATCAGCGGCGAAAACCGTTGCTAACATTAAAGCGACAGCGTTAATGAGACCGGCGGTAGCGGGTGGAATCCAGCGATAAGCCCTTAGCGATAACAAAAGGCATGCTAACCTGCAATTTTTGACTTAGCCTATGTGTCCACCTCCAACATAAAAGATGCACCAAAAAAAGGAATAATGCAGATTTGAGCAGCCAGGGCATAGTGCAGCACACATCAACAACCCCCTCAAGCCACCCAACATCCTGGTTGACCAGGATGAGATCCTGGTCCCCACGCAGGACCTGCGTCTGGTTCCTGGATCCCTCGCTGGACCTGCATCTGGTTCCTGGATCCCTCGCTGGAGCTGCGTCTGGTTCCTGGATCCCTCGCTGGAGCTGCATCTGGTTCCTGGATCCCTCGCTGGACCTGCGTCTGGTTCCTGGATCCCTCGCTGGAGCTGCTTCTGGTTCCTGGATCCCTCACTGGAGCTGCGTCTGGTTCCTGGATCCCTCGCTGGACCTGCATCTGGTTCCTGGATCCCTCGCTGGAGCTGCGTCTGGTTCCTGGATCCCTCGCTGGAGCTGCGTCTGGTTCCTGGATCCCTCGCTGGACCTGCGTCTGGTTCCTGGATCCCTTGCTGGAGCTGCGGCTGGTTCCTGGATCCCTCGCTGGAGCTGCATCTGGTTCCTGGATCCCTCACTGGAGCTGCGTCTGGTTCCTGGATCCCTCGCTGGACCTGCGTCTGGTTCCTGGATCCCTCGCTGGACCTGCGTCTGGTTCCTGGATCCCTCGTTGGAGCTGCGTCTGGTTCCTGGATCCCTCGCTGGAGCTGCGCCTGGTTCCTGGATCCCTCGCTGGAGCTGCGACTGGTTCCTGGATCCCTCACTGGACCTGCGTCTGGTTCCTGGATCCCTCGCTGGATCTGCGTCTGGTTCCTGGATCCCTCGCTGGAGCTGCGTCTGGTTCCTGGATCCCTCACTGGAGCTGCGTCTGGTTCCTGGATCCCTCGCTGGAGCTACGTCTGGTTCCTGAATCCCTCGCTGGACCTGCGTCTGGTTCCTGGATCCCTCGCTGGACCTGCGTCTGTGGCCTGGGGTGGGATGTGGAGTAGATGTGGAGTTGATGAGCCGTGGCGGGAGACATTGATGTGCGACAATCACCCGTACCTGGTGGTGAAGTCTGGCAGGTTGCATGGAGACACGTTGCTGACCTGTGTGAGAAGCCCACCTTGCGCACCCTGGTGCAGTCAATGGTAGAGGTGATCCTGCGCACCAACGTAGTGATGTCTGCTTTGCATACTATGATCCACCACTACACCGGAGTTCACGGAGGGGATTACCAACGGTGGGTGCCATCTCCCTGCATCACAGGACGGATGATGTTGGGCTGGCCGGACGCCCTGGAGGGTGAGGACCCTGTGCGACACCGACTTGTGTGGACTGAGCGCTGCAACTACACGCCTAAGGGAGCCCTGCTGTATCAACTGCATCGGGCGGTCCACCAGCCGACTACGCGGTGACTGCTGTACCCAGCCCAGTGAAAGCACACCTGGCTCATGCTCCTGCTGACTGAGTCACAGATGTGGAGAGAGTGCAGTGGATTGCGCCACAGGGTCAATGTCCAGGTAAGGAAAAGGTGGGACGCGTAGCGCAGGAGGGCCGGGGGGGAGTCGCTCATACCTATCACATGTAGATGACGCACCCCCAGTGGCGGGTCTACCGCTATGTTGGAAGAGCGTTGCCCCACCACCTCAAGCAGTGCAGAAGAGGAACAATCATCACATGATGATAACTCAATCAATCAATCACTCAGGGGAATTGTAAGCGCGCCACACACCCGTGAGGGTCGCAAGGCACTGAGGGGTGGGGGTCCGCAGATCTGTTAGCCGAAGAGCCAGGTCTTGAGGGTCTTCCTGAAGGTGTTCAGGGAGGGGGCACCTCTGATGTCTGCCGGTAGCTCGTTCCAGGTATTGGATGCAATGTGGGAGAAGGATCTCCCGCCTGCTCTGGCTCTGTGAATGCACTGCGTTTCGGACAGTGCGAGGTTGGAAGATCGGATGTCTCATTTGTGTACGTGGAAGTTGATTCTGTTGTTGAGGTATTTGGTTACGTTGTTGTGTAGGCATTCGTAGGCGTGATTGATGATTTTGAAGGTGACTCTTATCACCACGGGGAGACACTGGAGTCTACGTAGGTTTTGGCTGATGTGTTAGTGCCGGGGGCTGCCGAGGACGAGTCTGGCGGCGGTGTGCTGTAATGTCAGTAGTTTGCGCAGTAGGGACTTGTAAATGGTGGCGTAGAGTGCGTTTCCAATGTCCAGTCTGCTGGTGATGAGTGCATGGATGACTGTCTTCCTTGACTCTGGGGGTATCCATTTGAAGGTCTTGCGGAGGATGCGGAGGGTGTTGAAGCAGCTGGAGGTGACGACGTAGACCTGTCTGTTCATGGTGAGGGATGGGTCGAGTACGATGTCGAGGTTTCTGGCTTGGTCCGAGGGGGTAGGTGGGTGTTAAGAAGAGACACACCGGTAGGTTTTCTTAGCCTTTATTTCTTGTGATCCAGGACCACCAACTCCAGCTGCCAGCCTGCTTGAATCTCCTGGTAGTAACCGTCTCACGAGACGTTACCATGGAGATAGAACATCTGGCACATGCAGTTTCTAGAATGAACATAACACACATCCCCCTTACTAAAAACAATAGGAAAAGAAAGAAAGGAAGGAAAGAATGTAGGCATGAATAAGGAAAGGGGCAAGTAAATACATAACACAAATAGTTAAAAACATCACATATGGAATCAATACATTTCATACCCTTCATAACGTTTTGGAGGGCAACGTAACCTAGGAGGAAGGCTTCTTGAATTAGAACCCGGACCCGGTAAGTCATCTGAACATGATGGAAACAAGGACTTGTCACCCTCAAACCTTACCAAGCGAGACATACTCCATTTGCTACCATTATGAACAATAACTACATTCTTGTAAACAGACGTGATGACAAAAGGGCCCATAAATTCAGTGATGCCTTTCTTATGCCAGCGTGGTTTTTTGATGAGAACCCAATCGCCCACCTTCCACGTTCTGGCTTTGGTACAATTCTTAAAGTCAAACCTCTCTTTGTACCTCGCTTGATAAGATTTTACTTTAGCCTCCACTTCCTCCTTATCCAGAACTGGACCCTCAATAGGAGGTAACCAAGCAGGATTGAGTTTGGACAAGGCAACTCTTCCTCTCAATATTTGAAAAGGAGACTTCTGTAATACAGCGTTGAGAGCAGTGCGGTGGGCCCACCAAGTATCTCTCAAAGCACTCTTGAGAGAAACTTTCTTCTCAACAGCCCTCTGCACACATGCCTTCACCACCCTGTTCATGCGTTCCGCAAGCCCATTGGCTTGTGGTGCATAGAGTGCAGTTTTCTGATGAGTGATCCCATAATCTCTCAAAACTCTTGCATCTCTTGCGAGATGAACTGTACCCCATTATCTGTGACAAGGAATCTAGGTATGCCCTCACACGCAAATTCATCCTTCAAGAAATCAATAACAACCCTCGTGCTGATAGAACTCACACACCTGGTGGACACCCACTTGGAAGAGTAATCAACCAAAAGAATGACAAACCTCTCAGAAGGACCCAGAAGTTCAAAGGGGCCCATAAGATCCAACCCAAGCTTTATCCAAGGTTCACGCGGAACCTCTACAGGTGACAAGGGAGCAGTATTGGTGACCTGGGACTTATCACTGGAGGCACACTGATAGCATTCTTGGACAATCTTCTCAACATGACTATCCATCCTGGGCCACCAATACCTTTCACGTAGTCGAGACTTCGTGAGATTTCTCCCTAAGTGTCCCTCATGAGCGATATTTACTAGCTTAGGTCTTAAGGCTTCAGGAGGTACTACTCTCTCTCCACGCATAATCTGACCTTGACAAAGAGTAAGTTCATTTCTAACGGCCCAAAAGGGTAATAGGTCGGAATCGACTCGTTTGTTGTTGTCAGGCCACCCTTTAACAATAAAATCTTTAATGACCGGAAGCAAAACATCTCCCGACAAAGCTTGTTCCCATTCTAGCTCTTGGATGGCAGGTTCTCTTACCCAGCAAACACTGACAGGGTCACAGTCCCAGGCATCACTGCAGGAATCGATGGGGAGTCTGGATAAACAATCAGCTGCTTTGTTGGCAGAGCCCGGAAGATACTGAACCTGAAAATTGTACTCTTCCAAACCCTCACTCCAACGCTTAAGTCTAGGGGTGAGCCTTTCACTCTCCATACATGAGAAAACCTGAACTAAGGGACGGTGATCAGATCTAACTAAAAAGGGAATGCCCCAAAGATAAAACTTAAAGTGCTTAACAGCCCAGACAATAGCCAAAGCTTCCCTCTCGATACATGAATACTGCTGCTCAGGTTTCTTCAAAACTCTTGAGGCAAATGCAATGACTTTTTCCACCCCCTTCAACCTGGGAAAGCACTGCTCCAAGGCCACACGAACTTGCATCAGTAGTCAAGAACGTTTTCTTCTTAGAATCAAAGTGACCAAGCGTAGGCATCTTACCTATTGCCTGCTTTACAGAGCTAAAAGCCGAAATACATTCTGGGGACCAATCAAAATGTGTACCTTTCCTAAGGAGGGCTCTGATGGGTTCAACAGTAGAGGCAAAACTTGGAACAAACTTGGAGTAAAATTCAGCAAGGCCAAGGAAAGACCTAACCTGCTCTTTGTCTGTCGGAGAGGGAGCGTCAACAATGCTCTTGGCCAACTCGAGTTTAGGTCGAACACCCTCCCCAGAAATAACATGACCCAGGTACGTGACAGAAGATACCCCAATTTTGCATTTAGCTCTGTTTACAGTCAAACCATTGTCACTCAATCTTTGTAGAACAGTTCTTAAAACTCTGTCATGTTCTAAATCATTCTTCCCATAGACCAAGATGTCATCCTGGAAGAACATGACATAGGAAATATCACCCAGGATCGCCTTCATGATGCGTTGAAAACAGGCCGCCGCAGAGGCTAATCCAAAAGGCATTCTGACAAAACGGAAAGCCCCCAGTGGTGTCACAAAAGATGTTAAGTGCATGGACTCAGGATGGAGGGGCACTTGGTGATAGGCTGCGGACAAGTCTAATACGCTGAAGACCTTAGCACCATCAAGCATGTTAATTGACTCAGAGATGTTTGGCAGGGGTTGACGGTCAACCCAAATCCACTTATTCAGACTCCTCAAGTCCACACACATTCTAATGCTTCTCCCCCCATCCTTGGGGGCTAAAACCACTGGGGCCAACCATTCAGAGGATTCAATTTCCTCTATCACACCAAGAAGTACCAATTTCTTAAGTTCATCTTTGAGCGGCTCAAGCATCATGTTGGGAACTTTCCTAACTTTGTGCACCACGGGTGTTGCGTTCTGTTTGAGCACAATGCGGTGTTCAAAGTTCCTGAGAAGACCAAGGTTGTCAGAGAAAACTTGTGGGAACTCTTCGAAAAATACGCTAGAGATTGCTGATTGATCAACCAGCATGACTTGCTCCGATGGAAACCTTGCATTTGGGTTAAGAATTATCCCCAAGTCTCTCTGATGTCTCCAGCCCAGAAGGTTATCGCCTTTTTTTGCGACATAAACCTTCCCAATGGTCTCTCTTCCTTTGAAATTAATTTTCATAATGGCAAAGCCAATAACATCAATACGCGAGCCACCATAACTGACAGGACTAATATCGGGGGCTGAAAGGTGAAGCTCAGGAAAAGTCTTGTCCCACAGCTCAATGTCAAGCATCGTAAAAGGAGAACCAGAGTCCGCCAAAACCACTACTAACTTGTCACCAATCACCATCTCACATTCTGGCATAGTGATGAGGTCGGCATCAACCATGCCATCACTCCGTACACTTAGCATGACTGTTCTTGAGATCTCACAAGTTTCAGAATTCTCCACAGTGCGCACTCTGCCACCACCGTTGCTACTGGACCTGCATACTCTGGCATAGTGGCCCTTGACCCCACATTTGTGGCAGGTAGTGCTTCTTGCATAACACTGTGGATAGTTAGAGGAGTGATTGGTGCTACCACATCTGTAGCATTTCATTTTTGAAAAATCTGTGGAAGGTTTGGTCTTGGTTCCACGCATGTTTCTAGAAACATTGTCAACGGATTCATGAGGGAGTTCCCTTTGAGTCAGTTCATGAATACAACTGGGAGTAGGATTACAATCATTTATTACCTTATGGGTTTTCATCTCTTTAACCCAACCAGAGGTATTTTCCATGCCTTCAACAATTGCTATAGCATCCTTAAGAGATGGGTTTTTGGATAAAAGCTTTTCTTGTACTCTGGGATTGTTAGTACACCTGACCAATTGATCACGTATCAATGAGTCAGTGAGTTCCCCAAACTCACAGGTACGGGCAAGCGTTTTCAGCGAAGCTATATAATTTCCAATCTTTTCATTAGGTTCCTGCGTCCTCATGAAAAATTTGTGTCTTTCAAGCACAACATTGATGCGTGGTCCAAAATACATTTCCAGCATTTTTATGGACACCTCAAACACGTCAGACGGTTCACCATCTCCTTCGCCAACAGGTATTGTATCAATGCTCTCGTAAATGTTGCGCCCTTCCACTCCTAGATTATGAAGAAGAATAGCTTGTCTTCTGTGAGCAGAGAACTTTTCTCCACCTATGGCTACTAAATACGAATCAAAAAGCAGTTTCCACCTTTTCCATGGCAGCAGTGGTTCACCTTTTTCACAAAGAAATGGAGGTGGTTGGTTCATCGTTGTGGCAGTCATGGTGAGGTTACAGTTCTAGGTTAATAAGGATAAGTCAAATCTGACCAGCAGTGCTTTTAATAACTAATGTGTGTCAAACAGGCAACAGGCAGCTTGGGAGTCAATTGCAGAAGTCAAATGAAGAAGGTGCAATGTGAAAGGCAGTCAATGAAAAACAGGAAAGTGTTAATCAAGGAAGTCTTGGCAATATAATGGGAGTAGCGATAAACAATTCTTAAAGTCACCCAAACTATTGGCAATGTCAAACAAGTATTTGAAAGCACAAGCGCAGTACAAGCGCTGCAGTCAGGAACGCTTAAATACCTGTAACACGATCTCCATGCACAAAATGCTTAATAAACAGGAGACGCCACTCCAAGGAAGGCGGCATGCACGAAGCGTATTCTTCCGTGTGTCCGTGGTCAATTGCTCGTTGTCAAGGAGATGCGACAACAAAGATGGCTGTACGCACGTAGCGTAACGTGACGTGCGTAACGTGCGTGACGTTATGATGCACAGAGACTTTGTGCGCATGCGTGATGGTCGCAGAGATGTCTCGAGGAGCAGTAACGGCCAAAAGGAACAAAATCAACAAAAATGTCTGATTTTGGCCAGAAGCGTCGTGGAGAGTCCGAAAAAACTGGAGAATCCGAAGGAGGTCGAGAAGGATGCTTCTTCACTGGTCTCACCACTTCTAGGAATGAGGAGAAGATAGCGAATCGTGGGTTGCTGAAAATGGGGAGAGTTGGTGGCGGGCTTGTCCCCCGCAAGCTGCACTCGTCGCCAGTGTTAAGAAGAGACACACCGGTAGGTTTTCTTAGCCTTTATTTCTTGTGATCCAGGACCACCAACTCCAGCTGCCAGCCTGCTTGAATCTCCTGGTAGTAACCGTCTCACGAGACGTTACCATGGAGATAGAACATCTGGCACATGCAGTTTCTAGAATGAACATAACAGTGGGCTTCCGAGGGCAAAGGCCAACAGGTGTTGTCCCATGCTGAAGGTGTTGTTCCAAGGACAAGGACTCCTGTCTTCCCGGCGTTGAGCTCCAGGCAACTGTTGGTCATCCAGACTGCGACGTCCTGCATTGCGTTCTGGAATTTGAGTCTGGCGGTGGTGGTCTTTTTGGTGAGGGAGAGGATGAGCTGGGTGTCATCAGCGTAGGATGCGATGTTGAGGCCGTATTGTTGGACGTTGGCGTCGAGAGTGCCGTTCAGACGTTGAAGACGGTCGGGCTCAGAGATGAAACCTCTGGGACTCCGCAGGTGATTAACGTGGGATTGGAGAGGAAGGTTGGCATTCTGATCCTTTTGCTTCTTCCGTGGAGGATTGATCAAATCCAGTCGAGGCCTGTTCCTTGTATGCCGGCGTCGTGTAGTCTGGCGACTAGTGTGTGGTGGGAGACGGTGTTGAAGGCCGCTGAAAGGACGAGTATGATGAGGGCTGCGGAGTGGTCTTGGTCCAGGAGTGTGCGGATGTCGTCTGTGGCAGCCAGTAGGACGGCCTCGTTGCTGTGGTTGGTTTGCAATCCGGATTGGGACGGCTCGAGGATGGCGTTGTCATCAATGAATCGTGTCACTTCCCTGTTGACTGTTTACTCTGCAACTTTGCAACTTTGGCTGCGAAGGGGAGGAGCGAGATGGGCCGGTAGTTCTTGAGGTCGGTCTGGTCAGCTGTGATCTTCTTGAGAACGGGCCAGACTTTTGCACACTTTCAGTCATCTGGGTAAGTGCCTGTCTTGAAGGTGGTGTTGATGGTGCATTGCAGTTCATGTGTGATGGCGGCCGTGGCTCTGTGGTAGATGTGGGAGGGCATGGGTTGGTGGGGGCCCACAAGTGCATGCCTTTCATGGTTGAGGCTGTGTCTTCGGCTGTGACTGGCGTCCAGGCACATACGTAGTTGCGATGCATGCCATGACATTGCATTCCATTCTAATACATACTAATACTAGCCACATTGCAACAGTAGAGTAGGTGTTGCATAGCTGAGACTTGACGATCACTGTTCCCACTACAGTGAGTGCGACCCAAGATCACCTGTGCACAACAGACCCAACCGTGAACCCTGGAATTCATTTCTGAACCCCCAAAAGACACCCAAAAGATCACATTTGAGACAAATGCACCCCCCAAATTTCTCTTTATTTTGACACAAAACATACCCAGGATTTAGAAATTTGACCCCAAAAAAACACACAAAAATTCAAAAATGTAGCCCAAAAAACACCTCATTTTTCATGTTTCACCCCAAAAACACCCAATTTTTCATGTTTTACCCCCGAAAACACCCCATTTTTCATGTTTTACCCCACTAAACACCCCATTTTTCATCTTTTACCCCCCAAAATACCCCATTTTTCATCTTTTACCCCAAAAAACAGCCCATTTTTCATCTTTTACAACCAATACCCATGCACACCTGAAAAAGTTGAAATTACCCCATTACTGACCTCACAATGCATTGTATTCAAATGCGATGTTAAGGCACCTGCGTTGTCAGAGTTGCGTTGTTAAAGATGTACTGCCTGCGTTGTAATGGTCGTCCCCCGTGCCAAAGGCAACCCATAGGCTATGCCGTTTGCGTCCGTCTGCCCCTGGACTGCACTCAGCACCAAGGAGCATTCCTCTTGGACACTCCACCGATACGACGCCAGCAGCCTCCTCGCCATCGACCCTGGACACCACCTCGCCTGCCAGGACCAACCTCTGCTCCGGACCGGACATCGCCATCAACATCACTGACGGCTGCAGTATCACCTGCAAGGAGCACCCCAACCGTCAGGGAGGAGGCATTGCCATCACCTACAGAAGCACACTCCGACTGACCACGCACTCTAATGACCCAAGGGTGACCATGGACCACGTCAACTCCAAGATCCGGACCAGGCACAGGTGCATCCTCTGCGGCACCCTCATGTGCAGGCCCCCGGGCCATGCCCCCCCATTCTCCAATACCATTTTAGACCTCATTGCACCCCAGGATCTCCCATCCACCAACGACATCCTACTCGGTGACCTCAAGTTCCACCTGGAGAACCCCAGTGACCAGGACACCAACCCCTCATGGAGAAGGTCCCCTACATCAGACGCAAGCAGCAAGTCACCGCAACAAGCCACATAGCAGGACACATGGTCAAGCACGTCACCTCCGCCAGCGTGAACTTCAAGTGCAGCCACAACACCGGACTTTCTTGGACTGACCATCATTGGTAACATCACGTCTTCACCTTGCCCACCAGACGCCACCGCCATCATCGCACCCCCTCGCAGCTGGATCAGGCCACCGAAGAACCTCTCGTCAACTCCCTCTGCACCAACACTCCACCAATGCTTCCAAACGATGACACCGCAGCGCCAAACCACCACCGATGTATCTCCAACTGCACCGACATTCGGGCACCCCTTATGAACAGCACTGCGTCAGTACCTTCCGCCTGCCTGATGGCAGGCGTAAGGGTGAGGCAGTGCCACAGGGATAGGCTGGCCCCATGCATTTCAGGAGTTGCGTCATGGTTGTGACACGACTGCAGCAATGCGTGACTTTAGCGCAGACAGATACGTCAGAATTCCTGATGTATCTGTCATTACTTGCGTCATGGAGCGCTGACCAGTGAGTACAGCACATCCATGCTGTTGCAAGGAGGGCGTAATGAGAAGTGTTGCAACGCTGTCTTGTCGCAGCGCAGCAACACTTTTCATGACTGGGGCCCAGGAATGCTCATTATCTTATTGATGGTGCACATTCCTGCACTGTATTTTTGTCGCAGGGCAGCGCTGCAGCATTGCTTGCAGCACTGTCCAGCACCAAAACCATGCATAGATGTGGGCCCAAGACTTGTCCCCATTTTTAAGACCAGCTATTTTCTGGTCACAAGTTCCTGCAGCTCACGGGCCTTAGCGTGACTTTTTTTATCGCTTCGCGGGTCCGACCTATCCTTGCTAATAGGGCGAAGTGCGGTTAGCGGGAGTTTTTGCTAAATCTAGAGAAGGAACGCCTACCTTGCATGTCATTAGCGATAAATATCGCTGGCATGCAAGGCGGTAGAAAAACCGGGTGCTATCGCCAGAAAGCTGTCGCTAACGCCTGTTAGCGAGAGCTTGCTAATAGGGCGATAAAAATATCGCCACTTTAGCGTCAAAAAAGTGCCGCTAAAGTGGCCATGAGCCCTTGATAATATGCCCTCTTGAGTCTAATAACCACTTAAACTGCTCAACATTTAGTGCCTACACACGACTTATTCTCAAACACAACAATAAGACAAAGTCTCAACCAAGACAACAGCGAGGCATGACCCTATCGATACTCACACCTTCACCACTGCTACCACCTTAGAAACTGCAACTCCGTCAATCTTCAAGTTTGGGCATTGGGCTTAAGGACATGGGCATTTCTAAACTAAGGATAATTATTCATTGCAGTTATTGTCTCATGACAAAAACTGTCACTCTGCTACTAAATGCTAGAGCACAGGTTTCCACCATCGCTTATTCCTCACCAAGAAACTCCTCGCATCATCTCAGGTCGATGGATCTTTTTTGTCAGCTGAGACATCAAATTAGATCTCAACATAAATCATTATCAATTATCATTTCTTTAGTTCAGTCAATAAAGAGAGATTAGTTGAGTTAAAGGGTTTTATTTTATCTCTTTTTGTAATCATTCATTTTATTAAATTATATTCTCAAGTAATCATCAGTAAAGCTTAACAATCAATAAATCAATATTCAGTAGTAGGATGAATCAATTCAGTAATCTAAAATGAGCATTAATAAAGTAAATGTAACAAGTGGGTTCCACTAAGAAACGACCCTATTCTAACCTAACCGCATGAAGAGTTCTGATGAGAGAAATAGAGCATAAGCATGAATTTTTAGCAGAATAAGCTGTAAAATATTCTCAGCCCAAATAATAGCAGTTTAAGGATTAAACTAAGACTCCTCATAAAGAGATGTCCAGAAAACTCAGTACAGAGTCTCCTCTCAGAGAGTCAGGCAAAGTGGGCATATTTAATGTGCTTTGCGAAAGGAAGTCGAGGAAGTCTCATTGAATCTGCCAAACTAGTCTAGGAACAAGCATTAATATCAAAACACGTTTTCGAAGTTTGTAACAATAATGTTCTTTCTTCTCCTTGTTGACCAATAGGATTTCAGCACGCTCCTGGGAACAGGTCTACCCCCATTTGCTCACCAAAGTACAATCATTGTTCAACCATGTATCCTTGAATGTTGCGGGCACATCCTTTCTTGACTGTAATATAATCTTCCCATGAATCTTCCTCCCTATCATCTCTATATGTTTTGTGGTGTAAACCTATCAGTTGTCTAATACAACAAATGTCTATTAATTAACTAAAAATCAGTTGCTTCTGAAAAAGCAAAGTCTGCAGCAAAGAGAAGAAAACCAACGCACACAATTGTCAGTTACAGTGAAATAAAAACAAGCATTTCAGTATAAATGTGCCTTCATGGTTAAACATGGTGTTATTACAAATGTCAATTTAAAACAACATCCAGTCCTCATTAGTAGGTTAATGGCCTGTCGGTTCTAAGTATGGTTGCTTGCTACAATGTTGCAATAAACCTATTTTATTTTAAACATAAATTCTGCACATTTGTATTTTTAATAAAGCATATGGTAAATAATTAAATTTTCGTTAGCATACCCAAATCTTTACCCAAGCAAGAAAGCCAGACAAGATAAAAGTTCTGCATGAAAGCTATCTAATATATTCATGTGGATTGTCATTACGCACTATGAAATTATATAACTGTCCATCCTTCAGTGGGAGCATAACATAGCTCCCTTAACATTGATGTGATTATATATTTGATTTTTCCGCTAGTTCCCCTTTCTATCCAACCTGAGAGTTCCTTGTCCTTAACTTCTAAGATTGGCAGGCCTAATGACCTGTAATTTATTTTTACATATCTCGCAGGACATTAACACGTTGTTTTATATGTCTGTTTTGGTCCAAATTGTTTAAATAAACTTGACCAAACCAAGCACAAAAATGCCTCTGAAATCTAAAATCGTTTAATTTACAACAAAAATGTGAGATAACATTAAAGCAAATAGAAAACAATATGCAAGATCAATTTGGATTATAATATAAAAGAAAAGGTTCAAATCCCTCATACCTGTCCATCAGTGTTGACCTAGCATGGCAATCATTTTCTTCAGGCTATGCGCCAGAGGTATGAGGCAATGTTCCAGTCCTTGCTGGAGGCATACATGTTATCTAATGTTTTCTGGGTTGGATTGACTGTGGGTTTGTCGATTTTGATGAGTGAAAAATGGCTACCAATTGGCTGTCACAACTCTTACTATACATAAAAGGAAACCTTTTTATAAATACACTGTCCAATCTGTTATGTTTTTTTAGCCCTCAATAGAAGTGACTGGAGTTAAGGATTGGTAATAGAGCACACTCTGGGGGATATTCACAAGGAAGTGGCGGAGAGAGGCGTTAGCCTTCTTGGCTTAACGCCTCTCCGCCACTTTGGAAATGCAAGGCTGCACCATATTCACAAGGGGCCCGATTCACAGAACTAATTTAAGACAAAATCCTAAACTTACTACCATTTTGGTATTCACAGAAGGCACTTACTCATTTTGGTATTCACAGAAGGCACTTACTTACTCATTTTGAGTAACTTACTCATTTTGTGTAACTTACTCATTTTGTGTAACTTACTCATTTTGGTATTCACAGAAGGCACTTACTCATAAATGAGTAAGTGCCTTCTGTGAATACCAAAATGAGTAAGTTACACAAAATGAGTAAGTTACACAAAATGAGTAAGTTACTCATTTTGGTATTCACAGAAGGCACTTACTCATTTATGAGTAAGTGCCTTCTGTGAATACCAAAATGAGTAAGTTACACAAAATGAGTAAGTTACACAAAGGGCCCGATTCACAGAACTAACTTAAGACAAAATCCTAAACTTACTACCATTTTGGTATTCACAGAAGGCACTTACTCATTTTGGTATTCACAGAAGCCACTTACTCATTTTGGTATTCACAGAAGGCACTTACTCATTTTGGTATTCACATAAGGCACTTACTCATTGATGAGTAAGTGCCTTCTGTGAATACCAAAATGAGTAACTTACTCATTTTGAGTAACTTACTCTATTTTGGTATTCACAGAAGGCACTTACTCATTGATGAGTAAGTGCTTTCTAGAGTAACTTACTATTTTGGTATTCACAGAAGGCACTTACTCATTGATGAGTAAGTGCCTTCTGTGAATACCAAAATGAGTAAGTGCCTTCTGTGAATACCAAAATGAGTAAGTGCCTTCTGTGAATACCAAAATGGTAGTAAGTTTAGGATTTTGTCTTAAGTTAGTTCTGTGAATCGGGCCCAAGGATATGGTGCAGCCTTGCGTTTCCCCCTGCAATGGCGCTAAGTTTTACAACTTAGCGCCAATGCAGGCACCCTTGCACCAAAGTGCAAGGGTGTCTGCAAGCAGGGAGGTTTGTTAATGTACAGGAAGGTGTCCCTTCCTACACATAAACAAACCTAAAATGCCGGTTTGTAACTTACATGTGTGCAGCTTCATGCAGCACACATGTAAGCTACAAAACGGCATTTTAAAAAAAGGTTTGTTTATGTACAGGAAGGGACACCTTCCTGTACATTAACAAAGCATGGCATTTTGCTTTTTTCATGTGTCCTGCACAAGGCAGCACACATGGAAAAAGCAAAAACAAGGAGAAATTAAGCATTTCCCCTCGTTTCGCCATCTTAAGACCAGGGTTTTCCTGGTCTTAACTTTGGCGCTACCTCCTATTTACGCTGCCCTTGTGAATAGGGGGTAGCGTCAAAATCAATGGGTGTTGTGGTGGAACGCCCACCGCAACACCCACTGCATGCCCCTTTCACGCTAAACACAGCGTGAAGGGGGCCTTATTCACAAGGCAGCGTTAAGCCACGTTAAGTGACTTAACGCTGCCTTGTGAATAAGGCGAGGCCCCTATCGCCACCACAACGTCACTGAAAGTGACGTTGTGGTGGCGATAGGGGCTTGTGAATGTGCCCCTCTATGTCTGATGCAGGGTGTCTTGTTAAAAATGGGTCCCAATATTATCAGGTGATCACAAGTTGATGAGTTGTAGTCCTATAAGCAACAGTGGAAAAGGAAAAATCAATTACTATAGACACCGGACACTGAACCCAATTTTACTGGATGGCAAAACATTAGAATACCTTTAGGTTTCAGCTGCATTAGCACCCAAGTCTAATCTTTTCCCATACTCCTTGGGGCATATTCTCAAGAACGTGTGATAACCACCGCAAGTGTAGGTTAAGGCAACCCTTCACATCGCAGTCTATCGCGGGAAAACAACTCCGTGTCAACGTGGTATTCACAACACGGCGGTACCATGCGATAGTCACACGACAACGCGTCAAATGAACGCATTAAAAACAACGCGACACCGCAAAAAACGCGAAACCCCAACGCGAAAATAGTATCGATGACGCCAATCGCGATACAAAAATCTACGAAAACCAGCCACAGGCCTGCAATTCCCACGCGTCATGCGGGAAAAATGCACTATAAAAGTAGAAAAAAAACATACCAACAAAAGCCAAACAACAGCGAAGCACAATGGAGGCATCCGGAGCAAGTACAGAGGACAACCAGAACCCCACAAGCCCCCCGGAGGAACAGCCAGGGACCTCGGGGTCAGGGAAGGGCAAGGACAAGATGAGTAGGAAGAAGCGGTTCAGTCCGCAGGAAAACAGGATCCTGATAACGGAGGTGATAGAACACCATCAAACACTGTTCGTCACCTCCACTGTGTCACTGGCAACTAAAAATGGAAAATGGCAGACCATCGTGGACAAGGTGAATGCAGTCGGAGTGCTGAAGAGGACAATGGACGAGGTCAAGAGGCGCTGGAATGATGTGAAGCTCAAAACCAAGCTGAAACTCGCAAACAACCGGAAGGCAGCAATGCAGAGTGGAGGTGGGAGTCCAGCGCCACAGGAGGAAATGGTGTCCACAGAGACGGTGGCAGGAGTTGGGGGACCGGACACTGCTCAACATGACCGGACACAACAGCAACAGGGTGAGTAACCACCAGGGACTGGGGGGACGGGGGGAGATGGGCAAAATGGCATACATGCACAATTAAGCATAGCACATCTGCGGACAAACCATGCCCCAGACCCACAACTCCCACCAAGAGACCAATGCACACAGGAATGCAACATCTCAGCACTGCATAAGCACAGAACCCAGAGGCACACTGCATGAAAGGGATAAGGGCAGCTAAATCAGAGCTGCAGGGGCGACTCCCCCAAAATGCGGCACACACACATTACATGCAGAGCACATCAATATTGACAACGATGTGGTACAAACCGCAACACGTCCACAACAGAACAGAGGACACAACTGCTGCCGCATGTGCGTAGAAACTGGCCAATCACATTTGGCACTGCAGGGAAACGTGAATTGACAATGTACAAGTACAAACACACATCCGTGATGTAGTCAGAATGTCCACTGTCCCGCATCAAATAGGCAGCTCCCCCCAAACAGTCACAATGTACACTGTCATGCAGTCTGAATGTAAACATGTACAATGCGTCAACATACATGTGAACACAATGTTAAACTGCATCTCCCCTTCACATTGCAGGGGGAAATCCAACACCTCCTGCAGAGCAGTCCGAACCTCTCTTCTCTGATGACAAAGAGGACCACCACACCTTCGACTCCGATGCCCTCCAACAGCTCGTGGAGAGCCTCCGCAGCCCACTTCCAGGATCAGGACAGCCCAGCTGCCACGAGGAGAACCCACCCCCTGCACAGCACACACAGCAGGCAGCACCCACCACCACGGCTGCCTCCCAGGACCCCCACGATGAACACATGGCTTTCCAACGCCGTGTATTGGGGTGCCAGGAGAAGCTGGCTGAACAGGTGCAGGTGGGGTTCGACCGCATGGCAGCCAAACTAGACACCATACGTAGGTGTCTAAGTCCCATTAGGGACCACTCACAGTCCCTCACGGACACCCACAGTCTGCTCCATGCTCTCCAATGGACCATGGCTGACATCGCTAGAGTCCTGACTCTGCAACAAGAACGACTGTCTAGTCAGAGTGCCTCCAGCGATCTCGCCAGGGAGTTGGGACACATGCGGAGGATCATGGAGAACATGGAGCGGACGCAGGCGGAAAGAGCGGCTGCCACGGCTGCACACCAGCGAGAGGTAGCTGGGTCCCTCAATGCCCTGAAGACCCTCCTCATGGCATTGCTGCCACAAGGCCTGGCGCTGATGCATGCTTCTGCTACCACCCCATCCACATCTCTGGCCCCTGATGTGTCAGTGCCACACAGTGCTGGAGACAGAACACCACCAGCCACATGTGAGGCACATGCAACAGCAGAGGACGAAGATCCGGATGATTCTGCCATCGTGGTCAGGAGGACGCAGTAACATTCATCTCCGCCATGTGGCCTGTTTCTGCTTGGTTCTGCCCTCTGCATCATCACCTTCCACTGTCCCCCAATGCACTCTGCGACACTCACCTTGGACCTCGACATGGACTGCCATATCCTGTTTGGTCACCAATGACACAGCTAATAGACTGCGTACTGAAGTCCTCCTCTCCTGTTGTACCTGTCATTCCCTGAAGGACTCTGGCTGGCCCTCCACGGGCCGACAATGTGAAGTGGGGTTGGCATGGCCCTGTACTGCTCCAGCTGCAACACTCCCTTGAATGTGCAATAAACATTCTTATTCACACAGATGTGTCATGTCTATGATCTTTCAAGTGTGGAAGTATGGATGAATGTAGGGTCAGTGATTCTCCCTTACGTCCATGTTGCCCATGTTGTTGGACTTTTGTCACAGGGTGACACATTGCCGATTGCGGTCCGGTTGGCGCCGACACTTCAACAGAGACACATCCAGTAGTCACTTCCTTGTCCAGCCCAGGACTGAACCACGGCCAGAGCCCCTGGGTCATTGTTCACACCCTTACGCTGGACTGGCATATGCCAGGACAGCCCACTCCAATTACACACACAGGGGGGGACGAAAACGCTACATGTCCCAGGTCTTCACTGTAGGGATCTGCTGCTCACAGGTCTAGTTGTCAGCATGCCACAGCCACTCCCTCACGGCTGGTGTACACCCACACCACACCCATCCAGCACAGGCATCACAGGACATGTGACCCTGCCAATAAAAAGGGCCTGGCGCACGTGCTGGATGCCATTTCCACTCTCTATGACTGGGTGTCTCCGTGTAGTTCTCATGTATGCATGAGGGCATAGGGCCCCGCCACCTCACATTGCCCAGTGCCGGGGGTGACATGATGGCGTCCGCACCACGGGACTCAATCATTAAGGGTCCATGGCTAGCGGTGCACAGACTTGGTGGCACCAGATACACTGCGGCAGGCACAGGCACACCGCCATGGGATGGTGTCTTGCGGTGCAGTGAGATAGGGGCACCTAAAGTGCTGAGCGGGTGTGCAGCCTGCGATGATGCGCTGTCTTGGCGGTCCGGACTGGCAAGGATTAGTGTGTGCCCTGCTGGACCGCAGTGTAGGCCTGAGCCAGCGGGCAGGGCGTGCCTCCTGCCACATGGCGTTGCCTCGCGGTTCACAGAGTTAGTGGCACCTCAAGCACTGTGCGGGTGTGCAGCCTGCGATGATGTCGTGTGCACTGATGTGGTCTCTGCCATTGCAAAATCAAGACCCAGAATCATGTGTGTGACCTGGTGGCCAGCAGTGCGGGGCTGCATGTTGTGGAGAGTGCCATGGTCACGGGCACCAGGCTTGGGGATCCCTCCGGAACGTGGTGGGCCCTCTTGGAGACACGCCGGTGGCGGAAGGTGAGCAGTGAGGCCTAGGTCCGCAGTGTCAGCACTCTCTCACCCTCTCTTTCTCTCAACCTCTCTCTCTCCCTCTCTCTTTCTCTCTCCCTCTCTTTCTCTCCCTCTCTCTCCCTCTCTCTCCCTCTCTCTTTCTCTCTCCCTCTCTCCCTCTCTCTCTCTCTCTCCCTCTCTTTCTCTCCCTCTCTCTTTCTCTCTTTCGCTCTCTCTCTCTCTCTCTGTACTTTGATGGGCGCATGGCACACCTTCTGATCCAGATTTCTGTTTTGCAGGCTGTGGCTTACAGAATGTCCTGAGACGACCCGCCATGCCTCTTCAGATTTGTTTTTTTTGGTTTCTTCTGTAATGAACGTATTGTTTGGATATTATGATATGGATGTATGATTACCCTTTTTCTGACCACACATGTATGTTGGGTGTTGTGATTGTGCGACTTCAGGCAATTTGTTTTGTTCATGATTTCGTGGAGTTGAGGTGCAATATCTTTGTCCGAGGGGGGGGGGGGGTGCCCGGGGTAGGGCCCGGGGGGGCGGGGGTTGGTGGGGTCCTGGGGGTGGTGGCGGTGGGTGTTGTTGACCTATTGGGGCTCTGGGCTGCATGATCGGTAGCTCCAGGGAATCTGTTGTTCTTCATGTGTGGCTATGGGCTGTGCTCCCTTGTCTGGTGCCGGTTGTCGTATGACTTTACACCAGGTAGGAGCAGGTGTTAGTTTCCTGCTGCTAACGCGCCTTAGCGCATGTTTTGTGGTCTTATCGCCGATCTGGCTGGTCGTTGAGAATGTTGTGGATCGGTGTTGTCACGGCTTTTTGCACGGGAACGCCTACTCTGCATATCATTAGCGTTAGTTGCCGGGGTCATCTGGGGTGATGTTTTTTGCGACTGCTATCGCAGGTAAACTGGTGTTATGGGCTGTTAGCACCGGCTTGGGAATGGGGCAATAATTTTATCGCGACTTTGGCTGAGATAAAGTGTCGTTAACTCAGCGATAGTTCCTTGAGAATATGCCCCCTTGTCTGGTAAGGATACCCATACAGTGCTTCCCTCTACAAAACACTTGTTCTCTTTCTTCCTACTACTATTCCCAACCACCTCCCTTCATCCATGCCTGTAAAAAAGTCCCTTCTTCTAGCTGGTGGTAAATGTAAATGGGAGCATTAAACCATACATAATTGGGAATTACAAGCAGTTTTACACTCTGTAAACACTGACCCGCACAATTACTCCTCATTCCACAAGGGTTAATGTGTTGCTGGTGAATTGTTACTGAAAGGCCCTCATAATTATGGGTGTGGAGTTTACTCCCTGGCATTACCACGCACCATGAAATGAGGGCCCAGATGCTGGAAGAACATATCAATTATAATCCTGGTTTTTATGTTTTTCCCCAAAATGGGATTACTGGGCCACATATAATGACAGTCACAGTTTCGTGACAGGATCCAGCTGCAAAGGCACAGCTTTCCAAAGCCTCTGTGATTCTTCTTGAAATTGGACCTCTTGGACTTCCTAATTTCCATCACAATTCTGGAAATTATCATTCTACCTACTCACCCTTTAAAATCAATCATTTAATTCTCTTTCTCCATTAAAGTAATTCTTAAAATATACTGGCTTGCTTTTTATTTTAATAAGAATTACTGTTTATTTCAATTTATTTATGTATGTATACATGTATTTACTCATTTGATTATTGGTTGTTTTACTATTATTAGGAGTTTTTATTTAGTTTATTAAACTTCAATGTTAATTACTTTAGATTCAGTTTCATTTGTATCATCTAGTTGTATAAGTAGTCCTCTAACTGAGACAATAAACCGAAATCTAGCACTCTTTAATCCCTGAAGGGATTGGCTACTTTACAAAAGATATGAGCTTCTAAACCTCATATATGTCTGCTAGTAGAGTTTAGTTCAGGAAAATACAGCTTTGATCTCATCTGTTTAGTTCCTTTGGAAGAGGTAATTTTATCCCTCTCTGGTGGCTCCAGAGACTGCAGACGTTGCTTCCTTCCGATGCTCTTCTATCATCAGATGCCCCTGCTGCGGAACTCTAGATTATGGATTATCAATGTAGCCAGTGCTGGAATGTAGATGGACCCAACCAGATCCCAGTTCTGGCAGTTATTTCTAGGCTGGATCTGGGACCTGACTGACCCAAGAAAACATTCGTCCTGGTGTCATTTTCTGACACTCGGACATAATTCATCAGTGCCAGCATACTGTCTGCATTCTGTTCGTAGCAACAAAGTGCAGGGTTTTCTTCTTTTCGCTTCAAGCTGGGCCCAAAACAAAGACCTGATTGTAAGGGCCATCAGCCTTTCCATTTGTTCAAACATCTTGTTGACTGGGAGCTGTTTGGAGCCTAAAACCTAGATGCAATGCAATGGAGGAAAACAGAGGCACACTGGGGCATATTGTCAAGCCCCTATCGCCAAAACATCATCACTTTTTGTGATGTTGTGTTGACGATAGGGTCAGCTCCCATTAGCAAGGCAGCGTTAAGCCACTTAACGTAGCTTAAAGCCACGTTAAGTGGCTTAACGCTGCCTTGATAATAGTGCCCCTTTCACGCTTAACTTAGCGTGAAAGGGGGCATGCAGTGGGTGTTGTGGTGGGCGTTCCACCGCAACACCCATTGAATTCGATGCTGCCACCTATCATCAAGGGTGGCGATAATAGGTGGCAGCGCCGAACTTAAGACCAGGAAAATCCTGGTCTTAAGATGGCGAAAAGAGGAGAAATGCATTATTTCTCCTCTTTTTTGCTTTTTCCATGTGTGCTGCCTTGTGCAGCACACATGGAAAAAGCAAAATGCCATGGTTTGTTTATGTACAGGAAGGTGTCCCTTCCTGTACATACACATACCTTTTTTAAAAATGCCATTTTGTAACTTACATGTGTGCTGCATGAAGCAGCACACACGTAAGTTACAAACTGGCATTTTAGGTTTGTTTATGTGCAGGAAGGGACATCTTCCTGTACATAAACAAACCTCCCTGCTCGCAGACACCCTTGCACTCTGGTGCAAGGGTGCTTGCGTTGGCGCTAAGTTGTAAAACTTAGCGCCATCGCAGGGGGAAACGCGAGGCTGCACCATATCCTTGATAATATGGTGCAGCCTCGTGTTTCCGAAGTGGCGGAGAGAGGCGTTAAGCAAGGAAGGCTAACGCCTCTCTCCGCCACTTCCTTGCTAATATGCCCCACAGTTTATTACTTTCCAAGCACTTTAGAGATACTATAACTTGGAGGGAGGCTTTTAGCTTTGTCAACCCCTGTATTAGATATGTGAATCACTGTAAGAATTTAAAGTTTATCTGTGTGCATGAGTAATTACACAAATAATTAATTAAATGCCACCTACAATTCTTTTGCTTTGTTTAATTCTTTTATAGCGCTACTCATTCCAGTGTATGGTTTCAGTACATTTACTTCACACACAGCGGCACAATAAATCATACGCCCGTAAATCAATGTACAGGAGATGTTATTTCAGACAATGAGTGTTATAAGCTGTACGAATCACATATCGCCAATGCTTGTAGTGTCACGTGGCCCGTAGGGGCATTGTCGTTTTCACTAAGTTAGCATGAGTATGCTGCAGCTTGCTTGCTGCTTTGCACATGTTACTACACGTCTTTATTTTTTGCAATAATTTCTATGGCTGCTTTCACATGAGAACGCATCCCTGTGTTCACTCTCTGCATGTTCCTTGAATTTTGACTGAACATTGTGTGCAAGGTCGAACAACAATGCCTCTTGCTATTTTGTTCTGGCCATACCTTAGCCCTCAGACAAAACATACCGATGCAGCTGTTGTTTGGAGAGCGTACTTGGGTTTTTAGTGGGGTACACGAATAGGTGACACCACTTGGAGAGGGACCTTTCCAGGGAGAAGAGCGAGACAACATCTATGGTGTAGATCAACCATCTATGGGCTAAGGTATGGGGTCTGCTGACAAAGCCCAGCGCTCTTCTATTATATATTAATACTTCTTCTTAGCAAGGGGAGGGAGGTTAGGCGCTATCGTCTTTTCTCCATTGTCTTTCTATGATGACATCTCCCTTCATGATATATGGACTAGCTGCTATGCTGACTGTATTTGTACTATGCATTTTCCTGCTTGTTGTGGCACGTATTCTGCATGTTAGGGCACGTTAGTTAAAATAAATATTTTAAACTGTTTCGTGTCTCTGTCAGATCTTATTGTGGACAAGTACAAGAGTGCGAGCGAAAGGGTATGTCTTGTTACCCCGATTCCTGAGAGATCTGGGAGTGTTGTGTTCTGGGGTGTCTAATCATTTGCTTCTCTGTGAGTGAGTAGGAGAGCAAGTGAGACACTATAGCTAGTCAGTCCTGGGCTCGTGGGTACTAAGGTGGTAGGAAGACTCAGTCCCTATACACTGAGGTCCCATATTCCCGTGCATAGTTCTGTATTTGTGCAGAATCCCTGCAACAGTAGACATTATATCTTAAGAGTGAATGATCGGGAGAAACTAAGTCAGATATAAAATGTAACTCAGTGATTGTTGTTGTCTGTACTAACAAGACTGTATTACTTCCCAAAGGAACCCTTCTTTGGAATCTTAGGATAACAAGGCTTCTTGGGGCTGGTAAATAGATCACTGTGCAATATTAATATTATTGATATTCTTATTGCCAATTTACTTAAAGCAGATTTAAAAAAATAAATGTATAAGTTGATTATCAGATTCTACATTTCAAGCTCTGCCCCCTGTGACTCCACCCCTTTCATCTCCCACACCTTGACCCCCAACTAATGGGTTCCCAGAGTAAATATGTTCTAATCCCAGCACTGAATGCAAAATTGAAGAGGACAATTCACAGAGATTTGTTTAGGCGTATTTGGGCATTACTCCTGCATTTTAAGGAAACTGTGTTAGAATAGGGATGCCTGACTCACAAAACAATTTCTATAAGTAATTTCCAAGAATAACATACCCTTACTCATGCAATTCCTAAGTATGACATACTCCTGGAAATTCAGGCGCATGTGAAACCTAAGACTAGATTACTTCACAAATGCTCACATAAAAAGCTTTGCGAATTGGACCCAAGGGCCTTTTAGTTGTCTGCCAATCAGAATCATCACCACTTCCACCCTGTTTGTTTTTTTATTTGTTTTCTTAGTGCATAAAAAATCAATTTCACACATTACTAAATTTGCCACATAATACACCTCATAATGTTGGTATATATAGGTGTATTTGTTACCCTAGGTGCAGTTAAAAGTGGACATTCCAGAGAATAATGATTAGATCATGTGTGTAGATAGCAAGCAGCAATGAAAGCCCTAGTGTAACATGGGACACATAAAGTAGGCTGATGAGATATTGTTCCTCAATAAGCAAAATACGGTTACAATAAATTGTTATTGATAAATGATAAACAGGAGCTAGTCCACATTTTAAACGAACGCACAAGTTTCTGATCACACTATTTCCAGTTGTATAACGCACACACGCAATACAGGTCGTACAATATTTTGGCTTTGTTGGAGGCGCGTCATCTTCACCTCCACCTCACATCACACAATTGCTAAGTATGTCTCAGGAGTGAGCGACCTACTTAAACATATCAGCTATGGATTGCACATATTCTCTGTGACCTCCTCCCATTTCTCATATGTGAGGTCGTGTTTCGACTTGAATATTTTTTAGGGATGTTGCATGGTGTTGAAAAACATAAACAGCATTTCTCTACAAAATGTCAGCAATAGAGTCCCACACATCACCCATATTAAAAATAAAATAAAGGAAAACGGGTTTTACAACAATCTGTTTAAGAATCTTTCAAGGTCATATGGACAGGACTGTTTGCAGAGCAGAGCTGCCTCTATCAGGGGGCACTCCAAAATGCTGGGGCCCTGAGCCAGCTCTCACTTTGCCCATGCCTCAAAACATCTCTGCATAGCTCTAAATAGGTGCCCTGACACAATAAACAGTATTTTTGTGGGTCTCAAATATTTCTGCATCAGGAGGAAGTGGGTAATATTTTAGTATAAGTCCCCCAACAGTTCATGTTGTCTACTGTGAGCGAAAAGCAATGCCCCTAGCACATTGCTATTTTCAGTTTCGCCAATAGCAGTGAAGTGCAGTAAATCTTCTAATGCGATCTGGGACTTGTTTGACAAGACCCAGCAGTCAGAATTTGGGCTCTAATGGAACATTGAATCATATTATTTCTGTCAGAGCTTTGGTAATTGTTTGCTAGTGTGAGGATTTCTGTGTATTATATGATATGGCTGAGGGGCCTGATTGTGGAATACGCTCGCAAAAACTGTCTTGCGTCCAGTCAGGCTCGTTTGTGTAACTTTTACTCAACCCTGGGTAGCTGTGACTTTGAGCAGCAAGGCTTTACAAAGGAATTTAATGTAAAGCATTTAACAGTACCAAACAACAAAATAAGAAAGTCACAGAACAAGAAAGAGAGACAACAACAATTTATGAAAATAGAATGTATCGTTATGAATTGTTAGAGTCCTTGATTATCAGAATCCACCACAAGGTTCCGGAGATATGGATATGTAAATCATTAAATAACTTTGAATTTGTCAGCAAACAAGCACTTGTCAGTTTGTAACTTTTGAAACGTTTGAACGAGTTTGTTTGGTAACTCTGGCCCGACTTGGGTGAACAAATCTGACAGAGTGGAGGTCCAAGAGGCCACTAAGGTTTCTTTGGGCAGTTACCTGACTACCAGAGCCATTTCTAGTCCAGTTCCAGCCTTTAGGAAATGACTGGCATAGACGACAATGGAGTGGTCCTGATCCTGGGGATGCAGGATGGAAACATGCTCAAAGATGCTCCTGGTGTGGTGCGGTCAACAAGGGTGAGTTGCAGGTGACTTTGGCCACTGAACTTGGTGTCCCACGATGTCCTCTTTGCAACAGTAGAAGGCCAGCTGAGTTTGGGCAACCAATCTCGCAACACAGCAGTCACAGCGAACATCCTTGGTGGGGACTAGTGTCCCTCCTGGGTGACCAATTCAGAATCCGACAGCACTCCTGGGTCCTGCAGATTCTGGTGCACCTTTTGGCTTTCGTAGATTAGTCTCTTGGGGTACCTGGTGGTGGTCAGCAGCAATTTCTCAGAAGTGGCTACTGCTTTGCCGGTTTGAGCGTCTTAAGCTTCAATGTCCCTGGTGCTGTTCCAGGGGGCCAGCTGACTGACCCCTGGAGTCATTGCTTCAATCTAAGGCTGGGAGTGAACTTTTCCCAGAGCCAGGAGCCACAGGCACAGTCCAAACTTGCCTAGCCCAAAGTGCATCCGGTACAGTCCTTCTGATGGTGCAGCCTCTCCTTGTGCAGCTTCAAAGGCAACAGGGCAGTCCTTCTGTTGTCCTTTCTCTAAATTTACTGTGTACTAAGGTCCAGGGTGGCCAGGGTGCTAATTTTATCCTAGAAAAGTGCCCAGAGGGGACAACGCGGTCACTTGCCAACGGGTTAGTAGGTCCCCTCCTGTTCAGTGACAAAGTTCCAGTGATGTGTAGCATTTGCCAATCCCAGAGTGCAATATTCTTGCCACTCTCAAGATGTTGAGACCAGCTCTCTGCTTTGAGGTGCTTGGAAGTCCACCCCAGAGATGTGGCTACCTAAGGGCTACACACCCATGGGAAAACTGGTTTGGGGACAGGTTTTCTCTCTCAGTCTCTGTCTCCAACTTACATACATGAACAAAAAGAAGCCTGCACGGGAGTGTTATCTCCAGCAGTCCTTCAAATGTGGCTTCCCCATTCAAGCATGCCTATCGGGCTAACGCCCCGAGTGGCGTTCCTGGTAGAGGAGGTCACACCTTACTCTGCAGCAGCTGCCTTTGTTGCTAAGCCTGGGAGTTGCTCACATCTCCCCCCAGCCAGGCAGAAAGCTTTCTGTGTGCCAGAACATGTGGGAGGCCACTGTATCAGATGGGGCAATAATATAATTGTCAACTTTCTAAAAGTTGCTTAACTGTAATAGTGACATCAATTTCGACTTGGACACCAAGTTGCATTTAATGCTGCAATTAATTTAATACCTTACAGTACCAAGTTAGATAGTCCTATTTAGAGGTTAGCCAGGTTGGGATGCCAGCCGGTAACCCTGTATTAGCCAATGGGGCTACTAACTTTTCCTCAGCAAAACACCAACTTTAAGGGTTTTGCTGCTAAACATATATAAACCTATATGTCTTGCTCAACAATATATGGCTCCCTGCCACAAGGGCTCTATAGGCCTTCCTTAGGGGAGACTTACATGCATTATTAAGGGAGTGGTGGCTTTGTCATTAATTTAAATGGCAAAGTCGAACTAGCATTGCAAACACTGCCCTCTCAGTCTGCGGGGGCAAGCCGGGAGCCATTTCATCCTTTGTCACACTCAGGGCGGCACAAACAGTGCTGCAGCCCTGGGTAGACACTCTGCCTTACATGCCTTTATTACCCTGGGTACCATAAACAAGGGATATATAAATAAGTCAGCACTTGCCAATGTGGGACATCCAATTAGACATACCTTTTGTAATGAGTCAGAACACTGGCCCTGAAGTCTGGGCAGCAGGCCTCAGTGCATTCTCAGAGTCAAAAAGACAGCAGCTATAGGTCCAAATGTGGGCAAAAAAAGTGGGGAGAAACCTGCAAAAAGCCTGTTTCCTTACATCTAGTGTTTCTCAATCCGGGTGCGAGGTGTAAAAAGTCAGAATTATCTGCCCTGTATTTAGTACATAGAGAAACCCCCTGTAAATCTGCCTCTCATCACTTGAGCAGGGTCTGATAAATTCTAATCAGGAGCGTAAAATGCATAATTCATAGCTTGCTGTTAGAGGAGAGAGCAACTGTCTGGGAGCAGCACTATGTCCAGTCAACTTCAAATAACGGACTGTATAATACAAGATTCCACTTAGTTCTTGACGTTGGTGTGATGATCAGGCCCTCTGCTTGCATAGCAATATAGAGTCACGTTATGAGACCTTTTTATCTGTTAGCTGCGAATAGGAGAGATAAGGCCTTAAAATGCGGTGAATCTTGTGGAATAGTGGGGAAAATGAAGATTCAAGCTGTACTCAATCTATGTATGAGGAGTATCATCGACATGACTTTCCCAGCAGGGCCATCCAAATTGTGCAATTGGGTAAGGAGTCCTCTGGAAAGAGATCTCCGAGTTTTCTTAAGTTGAGTCTATGTAGTAGACTCAATGAATGTTCCTCACAGGTTGGGGATAGCCATCGATGATGAAGGAGTGGAAGGTCAGGGGAATAGCATATGTGCAATATACATTATTATTTATAGTTTCTCCCACACTAGCCCCATGCAGGCCACACTATCAGTTTCTGATCTCGTGCTTGCCAGCTGTGTATACCACATGGCTTTGAGCTGGGTTGGTGATGGTCTATCTCTTTCAATAGCCAGGTGAGGCATGAAGAGGGTGGGAAGTACCAGAAATGGGCAAATTGTGCTTGAGTGCAAAGATACTAGAGTTCGAGGTCTGGGGCAGGAAAGCCATCCTGATCAGATGGAAGCTAAAGACCTCGGGCCTCATTTATGAGAAGTGGCGCATCGCTGTGTGAAAGCAGCGATGCAACACTTCTCAGTATAATATAAGATGAGAGTTTATAGTATACATAAACAACATAGCTGTTAATAAAGAACACGACTTATTAGAACATAAAAATAATACCATTTTTATAAACAAAGATGTTTATTTACAAATTTTAAATCTATTAGTAGATGCCCAAAAAATTGTTTTAGGAATAGATCAATTAAATTATCTGAGAACGACTATAAAATAGATAAGGATACAAGTTTCACTTTGATTGGTATATCTTATTTGATCATAGGTACCTATCATTTCGGCTGTATATCTGCCTGAACAACTGTTGCCTTAGGAATTGATCGAAACTATTGGCACTGTTGTCTATCTTGGGGATCGTTATCACGACGTATCATTTACCTTATGATTGGTTCCAGCTTTATCAAAAATTCTGGTAAGACATTGTTTTAGTACCGGCCTTGCATTAGTTTGCTAAGCCTGTAGATAATGGGTACTGATACCTTTATATATTTTTCAGCATTTGGGGATTCCAGTGCATGAGAAATACACGGTGGCATCAATGTACATACATACACTGTTTTAATTCATTATCATAAGGTATGTTGTTTCACATTGGTTCAAAATTTAAGTAGGACTGATTGTGGATTAATTATTATCATTAATTAATTAGAAAAATGTTTCCTTTTCTTTTGGTATCTAAGGAATCTTGATGAGGTGATCATTCCTACTCCTTCACCTCAACCAATTGTGACTTACAAAGAACTAGAAGTATTACATTCTAGTCCTGCTTTTTACACTTTTTTAGGTATGTGGTTATTAATATTGCTTATGATTATGGTGCTTGGCAGTTTATCTGTTTTTGCAAAATGCTTTATATATAGAAAAGAGAAATGTATATGTGCTGGTAATGAACTTAATAATTGGTGTGCAGCAAACAGCTGATGTATATAAAAAATTGTTTTAAAAAATTGTTTTGATAAGATCTTTTGGTAAAACTTTTAGCAATAACACAGTGGAGTCAGCAAAATATGTTTGTGCAATATTCTTATTTTGTGATTTGTGATTTTTGATTATGTCATGATGTTTTTACTATTTAGAAAACTGTCCTGAGGAAGGTGTCTATATATCTACTCACCGAAACGCAGCGTCGACAACTCTGTTTTCATATTATTTGTTTTTAGATTGATTGTATATAACAATGAAATGTTTTTTAAACTTTTTATGTAAATATACTATGTATAACTATGTTAATAAATATCTATTTTGACATATGTCCATGTGAATTTTAGTTATTCTTACACTTATTATTGTATTTTTTATGTTGATTCTGACTCCCTGTGATAATTATTGTTATTCCCTTAATACCGGCATAATATATATATATATAATACATTTTTGAAACTTCTTTTGGTACATAGTATCTAGTAGGGACTCGCTTGTTAATTCTGTCTGAACTTTCCCTGTCCCTGATTGGACTTGTAGGGTATCTCCCTTGTGTTTATTGATTTTACGTACAGCTTGTTAGCTGGGGAGTTTCTTCTCCACCTTCTGCTCATTATCATAAGAGTAGTATGGAAGGACTTAAAACCTATGGTTTTTCAGAGGATCAATTTAATAAGATCATTAATGGTACAACTAAGAATATTTCTACCGTTACCTTAGATAAGAGTGATGAGGAACAGTGGAGATTTCTATGGAACCTTAAAAAGAAAATTATAAGAACTGAATTACATGCTGATTTTCTTATTGAGTATTGTAAGAAAGGTATCATACCCAGAGGTCTACAGGTGAATAATGAACCGGGTGTCTTCATTAAAAACCAGAAATTTCTTGAAAACTGGACCTTCATAGCCAATCGATGTAGTCGCGATTGGATGTTACTAATCATAGAAACTGCCCATGAAGTATTGATAATAGAGAGAGTAGAAATAGAAGCAATGGAGTTGAGACTCATGGAAAACACTGCACTTGAAGAAGCTAAAAAGAAACTTGAGGAGATTCAGGTTGATATCTCGGGATACAAAGAATATCTCGTCAATAAGAAATCTAATAAATTACGGAAAGACATTTCCAAATACAATTTGGAACATGTCTATCCGTATCTCCAGAAAGACTTTTATGATAGACCTAGGGAGGATTTCTCTCATAGGAGACCTTGGCAACAACCAACTAAAAATTTCCCCAAAAAGAATGTCAGATTTTTCGACACCTCTTATACAAGTTCAGATTCTGAAAATGAAGCCCAACAAGATTACCGTAATGATAAGGAAAAAGAACCAACCCCAGCTCTAGCAGAGAGACATTATCTTTTTTAGAAAAACGTCACAAGAACTTTGGACAAATAAGAGGGCGTGGAAGGGGGAGAGGCAATTTCCACCCACAAAACCAGTTTCAGAATCGGCCCAATACCAGGAGCCAGAAGAAGTGGGACTAATGGATAAGGCTCCTATTATAAATCTCTCACGCAGGACTCTGACACAAGAAGAATTATATGTGTTAGAGAAAGGGTTAGGTTATGCTATCACTTCCCCGGTAGATAGGTATAATCTTGAGAGAGATTTACAAAGTTTTTTAGAAAAATTAGATTAAATGCCTTCTTTGAAGGAAAAGAGAAATTACTCTCCGACAACAAGTCGGGCCTTAAGCCTAAATCCACTTGGACACCCCAAATAAATTTAGTTAACAAAGATATAGAAGTATTTGAGCGAGTTGTGGAAAAGAGTATTAGTGACCTATTGGACAAGAAAATTTGGTTGAATAATAATCTTAATGCCCGTGAAAGGTTGGCCCTTAAGACACTGGAACAATGCCATGATCTGACCATAAAACCAGCGGACAAAGGGGGTAGTATTGTAGTAATGCAAACTGACGATTATAATAAGAGAATACATATACTTTTGAACAATAGCCTTCATTACCAAAAATCAAGCAAAGAAGAGTGGAATGCCCTAACAAGAAACATCACTGATTTATTAAATTTTGCCAAAGAAGACGGCATTATTTGCAGTGATGAATTTAAGTACTTGAGTAATAATAACCCGACCATCCCAGCATTATATGGCCTCCCCAAGGTACATAAAAATATAGAGGACCCACCAATGAGACCTATTGTCTCGAGTATAAATTCCCTAACTGAGCCCCTGAGTAAGTATGTAGATATCTTCTTACAACCACTAGTAATAAAACAAAAAGCGTATATTAAGGACACCACTGACATGATCCAGAAGATAGAACACTTAAATTTTAACCCTGAGATACAATGCCTTGTGACATTAGATATTGAGGCATTGTATACTAATATTCCACAAAATAATACTATTCAGATGGTTAAGGACCTGCTTAATGTTAATAATGCTGATCTATCCCCCATGCGACTTTTATAGTTGAATGTGTGGAGATTATTTTAAAAAATAATATCTTCTTATTTGGCAAAGAATTTTACAAACAGATCAAAGGCACCAGTATGGGAGCAACCTGCGCTCCTAGTCTGGCTTGTCTTTATGTAGCACAGTTTGAGGAGAAACATATTTTTAATAATTTGGCACCTTTTTTTGAAAATATTACAAACTGGTCCCGATACATAGATGATGTGTTCTTTATTTGGACAGGCACATCAGAAAATTTGTTAGAGTTCATACAGTGGATCAATTTGGGAGATGATAATCTGAAATTCACTTTCAATATGAGCAAAATTGAATGTGCATTTTTAGATATCAAGATCAAACATGTCGAGGGGTGTTGAATGTAGAACTTTTCACCAAAGCTACTGACAGGAACACTATGCTTCATTATAATAGCAATCACCCAGCCTGCCAAAGAGATAATATTCCTTTTGGACAATTTTTGCGATTAAAACGGAATTGTACAAACATTAAAGACTATGATAAACATTCTGATAATCTTACCCAAAAATTTTTAGATAGAGGCTATCCAAAAAGGTTGATTAGACATGCGTATAAAAGAGCTAAATACTTTAATAGGGACTCCCTTTTGATAAAACGCCTAAAATATCCTCTACGGACAACATGCCAGTGATATTTGTTACTAACTACAGTAATATGAGCAATAAAATCAAGAATATCATAAATAGAAACTGGCATTTAATAACAAATCAGAAAAAGAGGAGTTGCCAAAACCTATGTTTTCATTTAGACGAAATCGCACCATCAGGAACTGCTTGGTGCATACATATAGAGATACGAACGTGAATAAACAATCCTGTATAACTAATACCCCTTTACCGACAGGTACTTTTGCATGTAGTGGATGCAATAACTGCAACAATATCATAAAAGGACCCTCTATTCTGCATAATGGTGCTACTGTGAAAATTAATAACTTTATTAATTGTCGCACTAAAAATCTGATATACTTTATCACGTGTCCATGCCATCTTGGATATGTAGGTGAGACATCGAGAGAAATCAGAATAAGAATAAATGAACATAAATCAGCGATTAGAACAAACAAAAGAACTGCTCCTTTAGTAGAACATTGGATGAAAGAAAAACATAAAATTGAAGATCTACAATGGTGCGGAATAGAAGTTATTCATATGAATTTTAGAGGCGGTGACGTTACAACCAAAAGAAAGAAACGCGAACAATTCTATATGTCACGTCTTAACACATTTAAGATAGGATTAAATAGCAAGGAGGACTGGGAGAGACTAATTTGATCCTATGTGTCATTTACATATAGATACAGTTTTTCCTTGTTATTTGCTTCTGTAAGAATAGTATGTTTTATTATTTTCCTTTTTTCGTGATAACTTTATTAATTTTAGCACAGGTATTTCCTGGTTGTTTACGCAATCGTCTCGAAAATTGAAAAATTTATGCCTATTCCGCATATTACTTGTGGTTGTTTTTTTGGGATATTAGAATCCCTATAACAAATTGAGGTACTTACAGCTATTTAGGACACTGTTATTATATATGAGACATATTACAGCCTTCCTGTTTTAACATGGCCGCCGCATATCCGACACGTTCTATGTTATATGCCCAGTAGGAGGACGTTAATATCAAATCACACATGATATACGGATTGCCTTATGTTCAATATTAATATGCCCTCATTAAAAGATATTTATAATAATAAAAATCTTTTGTAAATTTTTTTGAAACTTTTAAATTATCATGTGGTCTGGTCGTAACACGTCCATCTAAAATCATTAGAACTAATTGACAGACTAACAGTAATTGTAGTCGATGTTAAAGTACATGAGGCACATTATATCCTTCCTACTTAAAGATGGCCGCCATCCTGTAGAAACGATTATGCGATATGCCCAGGAGTGGTAAGTCAGTATTAAACTGTTATACTATTCGGTTTTCTCCATGTTAAACAGGTTTTGAATAACAATCTGTTTCTGCTTCAGGCCGCTAATATAATTGAAATAAGAAATAAATATTTTAAAAACCATTGCGTGCTCGTAACTATTCCGATCACGTGACTGCATCGGAGTTCATTTAAAAGCAGCCCCGGGTTGAACACCTCTATAGGATGTGACCCGGAAGCTGTACATTGTTTGCAAGGAGGCCGGATTTCAACGACGAGGTAAGCGGGAGGTTCATCGTTTGAGTGTCCTGATTTTATTAAGCAGTTCTTAGTGGTTTTTACCATCGTGAGCTCGAGGCATGTAGTCGTATCTGGTGCCATATAGAGAACAACTCTGGCCTCGCCGACTTTAGTTTTTAGTTTTTGCTCTCGCTCATTTTGAGCGCTGCGATGAGAGCCTTGCGGTAACTGAATGCCGTACTCTATTAATAGCTGTAGTTTGAAGATATCGGATGTCGCATAGATATGGCCTATATATTAAGAAGCCATAGGGTGTTTACGCCGGGCACATTCAATCTCAGCGGCATAAGGGTCATTATTGATTAAGATAAATAATGATGTTTAACTAAATAGATCCCTTCTCTACCCTAATACTTATTAAGCCTTATAATATAAGATGAGAGTTTATAGTATACATAAACAACATAGCTGTTAATAAAGATCACGACTTATTAGAACATAAAAATAATACCATTTTTATAAACAAAGATGTTTATTTACAAATTTTAAATCTAGAGCCTTGCGGTAACAAATTTTAAATCTAGAGCCTTGCGGTAACTGAATGCCGTACTCTATTAATAGCTGTAGTTTGAAGATATCGGATGTCGCATAGATATGGCCTATATATTAAGAAGCCATAGGGTGTTTACGCCGGGCACATTCAATCTCAGCGGTATAAGGGTCATTATTGATTAAGATCAATAATGATGTTTAACTAAATAGATCCCTTCTCTACCCTAATACTTATTAAGCCTTATAATATAAGATGAGAGTTTATAGTATACATAAACAACATAGCTGTTAATAAAGAACACGACTTATTAGAACATAAAAATAATACCATTTTTATAAACAAAGATGTTTATTTACAAATTTTAAATCTATTAGTAGATGCCCAAAAAATTGTTTTAGGAATAGATCAATTAAATTATCTGAGAACGACTATAAAATAGATAAGGATACAAGTTTCACTTTGATTGGTATATCTTATTTGATCATAGGTACCTATCATTTCGGCTGTATATCTGCCTGAACAACTGTTGCCTTAGGAATTGATCGAAACTATTGGCACTGTTGTCTATCTTGGGGATCGTTATCACGACGTATCATTTACCTTATGATTGGTTCCAGCTTTATCAAAAATTCTGGTAAGACATTGTTTTAGTACCGGCCTTGCATTAGTTTGCTAAGCCTGTAGATAATGGGTACTGATACCTTTATATATTTTTCAGCATTTGGGGATTCCAGTGCATGAGAAATACACGGTGGCATCAATGTACATACATACACTGTTTTAATTCATTATCATAAGGTATGTTGTTTCACATTGGTTCAAAATTTAAGTAGGACTGATTGTGGATTAATTATTATCATTAATTAATTAGAAAAATGTTTCCTTTTCTTTTGGTATCTAAGGAATCTTGATGAGGTGATCATTCCTACTCCTTCACCTCAACCAATTGTGACTTACAAAGAACTAGAAGTATTACATTCTAGTCCTGCTTTTTACACTTTTTTAGGTATGTGGTTATTAATATTGCTTATGATTATGGTGCTTGGCAGTTTATCTGTTTTTGCAAAATGCTTTATATATAGAAAAGAGAAATGTATATGTGCTGGTAATGAACTTAATAATTGGTGTGCAGCAAACAGCTGATGTATATAAAAAATTGTTTTAAAAAATTGTTTTGATAAGATCTTTTGGTAAAACTTTTTAGCAATAACACAGTGGAGTCAGCAAAATATGTTTGTGCAATATTCTTATTTTGTGATTTGTGATTTTTGATTATGTCATGATGTTTTTACTATTTAGAAAACTGTCCTGAGGAAGGTGTCTATATATCTACTCACCGAAACGCAGCGTCGACAACTCTGTTTTCATATTATTTGTTTTTAGATTGATTGTATATAACAATGAAATGTTTTTTAAACTTTTTATGTAAATATACTATGTATAACTATGTTAATAAATATCTATTTTGACATATGTCCATGTGAATTTTAGTTATTCTTACACTTATTATTGTATTTTTTATGTTGATTCTGACTCCCTGTGATAATTATTGTTATTCCCTTAATACCGGCATAATATATATATATATAATACATTTTTGAAACTTCTTTTTGGTACATAGTATCTAGTAGGGACTCGCTTGTTAATTCTGTCTGAACTTTCCCTGTCCCTGATTGGACTTGTAGGGTATCTCCCTTGTGTTTATTGATTACACTTCTCAGTGTGCCCTCCTTGCGACACCAATGATGCGTCATATTTACAGTATGATGCATCAGGTCGCAAGGAATGACAGATACGTCAGTATTACTGACTTATCTGTCGGCGCAAAAGTGGCGCATTGCTTAAGTTGTGTCGGAACTCCAGTAATGTGCCTTTCACATGGGGCAAGCCCCATTTGAGAGGGCCTGCGTCACCCTTACACCTGCCGTGAGGCAGGCGTAAGGTTTTGGTGCAGCAAAATCCCATGGATTCCACTGCGCCACTCCTACGACCTTTTCTTCCGGGGGAACGCCCTGGTGCCTAGTGTACTTTCACCCCTCCACCCCACCCCACAGGGAGCCTGATTAGCAAGAAACCCCGTTAATTGTCCCCAAGGATGGTAGAAAGGCTACAGGGGCAATAGGGGTCAGGGATGCAGCTTGATGTCTGAGTGGGCCGGCCCGTCCCCAACTGTTTTTTTGTAAAAAAGACTATACATGGTTGTGAAACAGCTCTTTTTACTTTCTTCAGTGGTGACATTAGCACGCCATGCACACAAATTGTCATTGTCAAAAAGATCCTCAGACCGCTAGGAAAGCTCTTTCCCAGAAGCCCCAGGTGGGGACAACAAAAGGAAATCGATTTGGTAATCTCAATGATTTACTCATTCTGAAACAATTACAAGTCTTTTCCTTTTGAGATACTTTTCTGGATGCCCTTTATCAAATTCAGGGCAGAACAAATTATAAGATTCCAGCAAATAGTTCTAGTTGCAGTAACTATGTATCACAATTACCCAGCAAGGACACTGTCGATAAGAAGGATCTTTTGTTCTATGCTTTCAACATAGCTCACCATTGGCAAGACTTGAAAGTCATAGGCTCATGGGACATGCAGTCCTTCTTGCATTTACTTGGGTATTTCATGAAACGTGTTCTTATTAGACTTAAAGCTTCTGTCCAGGCATGACCCACATCCTGCTCACCCTTCCATCCTTTCCTCTTCTGAAAGGCACGCACAGTCATTAGCCTCAGAGAAGCACATCAAGAGAGAGAGAGAGATCAATTCACAATGATAGGAACATCCCACCCCAGCATCCTGAAACTAAGAACCTCAGTAGGGATGAAGGGATATAATAACCCAATTTTCTTGACTGAGGATAATATTTTGGGCTAAAAAAGGTGTTATGACAAGGTGGGGTGTCTTGAATTTTATGCACTGCTGGACCAGAAGCCTATGTTAGGAGTCAATGATGGGGAAATCCTATTTTTTTTCAATCTTAGACGATGCCAGCTTGTAGCATTCTGGATTAATTGGGACCGGCGCTGACGGGACTGCAGCCTGGAGGGGGCGGAGGCTGACCACACGGCGGACTGCGGCTGTGCTTGCCCGTGACAGTGTGGATCGGTGGCGGCAGCCGCTGGAGGCCGCACTCCGTCTGGAGCTGTACGGAGGCTGCGGTCGACGGATCCTGGCTGGCGGACCCCCCTGGAGTGACGGCCCTTGACTCCCCCAGCCTGCGGCCCTGATACTGGTGAGGCCTTGGGGCCAGGTGGGGTTTGCTGGTGGGCGGGTTTGGATCCCTGGACTTGGCCTTGCCTGGGGCACCCCGTGAACGGCCCCCTCTCTCCCCTTGATGCGCCCAGGGATACCTGCGGCCGTGGCCCCCCATCGATTTTTGGGGGAACCCTGTGCGGGCCCGGCGCCCTTCTGGAGCAGTGACGAGCGGTGGGAGATCTCGGCGGAGGCTCTGGGACCGGCATGGCGGCCCCCATTCCCCCTGTGTACCACATTGCCGGATTGCATGGGCAGCCAGACGCCCGCAGCACCCTGGGCCGTTAGTGCGCTGCTGAGGGGGGGAAGCATCTGCCTGCCTGGGCCCCGGGGCGGAGAAGAAGGAAAATTCCTGGCGGACATAACGACGGTTCCTGGGGAGTAGGTTTGGCCAGCACCTGTGTGGGGGCGACGACACTGTGAGGCCTGGCTCTGACAGGCGGGACCAGCCATCTCTGTAAAGGCGAGAGCAGTGCTGCTGCCTTGGGTGATACCTCCGTTGCCCCTGAGACTCGTGCACCACGGGGCACCTTCACTTACCGGTGCCTCACTCCTCACCACACGCCTCAGGGCCTATAGATACTTCCCGTGCCCCACAGTGGAGGGGTTCTGGTGAGGCGCGCAGAGGTGGCGCTGGCATTGTCCTGAGGCCTCCGGCTCCCGCATTACGCTGGCGCCCAGGGGGAGCTGAAGACGACCTGAAGTGCGGTGCGACTGTAGCGAGGTATGCTATTGGGTGATCCTGGTCACATTCAGCTGGGGTGGGCGTCTGGGTCGGGGGTCCGGCGAGTCAGGTCCCTGTAGGGGGTCTACTTGGCTGTCCCTCCCGAGCAGCGGAAGCGGCTAGGCTAGGTCAGGTGCGGCTTGCTGTAAGGGGGTCAGATTCCGTGAGGCCTGGCCCAGAGTCCTGCCCTGGTTTGGCCTGAGACATTGCCCGCTGCGTGGTGGTCCCCACCCCGAGGAGCCCTTCCGTCTGACACGGACCTACCTGGCCTTGACGTCAGTCCTTGTCCTGAATCTGCACCTGCCCTCTCTCCTCGCAATGGGCAAAGACAAACCTGGTACAGCGGCCCCCAAACAAAATACGATCTATCACTATACCACCACCACTGTGGGGAAGGAAGGTGCCGGGGGCGTGTCCCCAGACAATGCAACTCTGCTTGCTGCTATCAATAAATAACGGACCGCGCTCGAAGCCCAGATTGGGGCGGTCGGTTCCGAGGTGTCTTTTCTCTGCCAAGATCTTCGTAAAGCTGTGGATCGGATTACAGAAGCGGAAACCAGGGACTCCACGGTGGAAGACACTGTGACCACCCTCCAGAAGAAGGTCGATAAACTCACCGTGGTCACGAGAGAGTTGGCCTCCCGGGTCGAGGACGCGGAGGGCAGGGCGCGGCGCAACAACATTCTCCTGGTGGTCTTTCCAAAAGGATGCGAGGGCACATCTGTGGATGATTTCCTCTCTGGCTAGCTCAAATCGCTGCTGCCACCCGAAGCTATGTCCCCTTGTTTTGCGATTGAGAGGGCCCACCGTGCCCTGACTAAGAAGCCACCTCCCAGAGAGCGCCTGAGGCCCGCGATTGCCTGGCTCCTCAACTAGGCAGACCGCGATGCCATCCTCCGATTCACCCGGATTCACAAGGACAAGATGATTTACAACTCCCACGTAATCATGGTCTTCCCCGACTATACCAGGTTGGTGCAGCAGCAGCGCCAATCCTTTGTGGCGGCTAAACGTAGGCTCCGGGAACTGAACTTATCCTATGCGTTATTGTTTCCCGCCAGAATGAAAGTGATTTTCAACGCCAAGACCCACTTAATTGACTCTGCTGATGAGGTATTCGCTTGGACTGATGAGAGGCGTAACCTCAAACCGCACTCGCCGCCGCCGCTGGACTCCGACTCCTCACAGGGGTCCCACAGAAGCGGCCGGCAGGGCGAAGGCGGCACAGATCCCAGTCTAACTGGCGTACTCATGGTCAGTCCGAGACCGCTGATTGAGGCAGACTCTGTCGGGATCTTGGCTCCATACCGGTGTTGCCGGCCTTCCCTGGGAGTTTTGGAACTTCATGTTCTGGGGTCATATATATCGGCCCTAGGCGAAATCGGACAGTCCACGCCCTTGGACATTTTGTGTTATGTTTTGTAATGTTGGGTTCGGTGGGCTCTTTTGGTGGGCCTGCTTGGGTCGTCAAGTTTGGGGCCTGAGACCTGATCCCACCGCGACAGGTAATCCTTGTTTTTGGAAGTATGGGGGGGGCGAGGGGTGGGGGTTGCTGGGTTTCTTGTTGTTGTTCCTTCTGTTTTACACACCAACCACACGATCGCACATTATGCCACAGATCATACACCAACCGACATACACTCTGATGCTGGGTGATGACACACCATACGAGTAATTCTCCACTGGGAGAACTAAATATTCTTTCCTGGAATGTACGGGGACTGCTGAACAAGATCAAGCGCGGGGCAGTACTCCGCTTACGGAAGTGGTATACTGCTGATATCCTGCTGCTTCAGGAGACTCATCTCCTCAGCAACAAAGCCCCTTGTCTTCATAGGTTTGGGTTTACTACTATTTATCATTCCGGATTCACGAGAGGCGCACAGGGCACAGCGATTCTCATCCACCGCCGGGTGCCGGTCCACATCACGCAACACTGGTTAGATCCCGGCGGGCGCTTTACTGTTGTCTCAGGCACAGTGGCTGGCGAGCAAATGACTATTGGGAGTATCTATGCTCCTCCTCCGTTGGGTCAAACATTCATTGACAAACTTACGCAGCTCTGGGGGGACCTTCCTGGCGGCCTGACGATTCTAGGTGGTGACTGGAACGATACCATGGCCCCCCACGATAGATGGCGGGAGCTACCGTCCGACAGACCCCCCGCCCCCATTTCCAAACTGATGTACTAGCGCATACACTGGGTTGGTCGGATTCCTGGCAGACATTTCATCCCACTGAGTGGGGGTTCTCATATGCATCGGCCGTACATCCCACACTTTCGCGGCTCAACTACATTTTCCTTCCGCATAGCTATATACACAGAGAAGCGCACACTTCTATTTTGCCCCGAGGCCTCTCGGATCACTCGCCCGTCCAACTTAAACTGCGCCTACAGAATCGACGGACCCCGTACAGGTGGCGCATGTCCCCGTGGCTCCTCCGTGACGCCAAATATCAAGAGACCTTGCGCCTCGCCATCGCGGATTAGCTCCGGTTCAACATAGGTACCTCTCCGTCGCATATCACAAATTAAGCCCAGGATTAGGGGAGCAGACATTAGTTTTCGCACGGGGGAGAAACGGCGGCCCTTAGCACAGGTGTTAGAATTGGAGGATCGCCAAGGCCGACTAGAGTCCCAAATGTTAGAATGGTCCAGCCCCAGCTCTCGCCGCAACCTTTTACACATCCAACAGCAAATTCACTAGCTCCTTACGGATGGTGCTAAAGAGGCGTGGCTGGCGACTCATCACAGGATCTATTAATGGGGCGATAAGTCCAGCCAAATGCTCCATAGGCTGTGCCAGGTCAGATCGACTCCGATGCAGGTCCCTCTTCTGAGGGCCCCGGACGGCACTCTTTGTACCTCCGCTGAGGCTGTGGTCCAAGCCTTTGCTTCCTTCTATGCCGCTCTGTATGAAAAGCGGGAAGTAATAGCAGAGCCCCTTATTGACGAATTCCTCTCGGACAGTCCCCCCTGCCGATTGTCAGACCAAGAGCGGGATTTGCTGGATAGCCCCATCACGACGGACGACCTAAAGGTGGCGTTGGCTAACATCCACCCGGTAGGGCTCCGGGCCCGAATGGCTTCCCTAGCGACTTTTTACATCCACATGTGGCGACCTTGGGTTCTCACTTACTCGAGGCATTGCATGAAGCCTTGGAAAAACGTGTCCTGCCGATGGACTGGCGGCACACTGAAATTGTAGCTTTTCTTAAACCCGGCCGTCCCCCTGAAGATCCAGCCTCTTATAGCCCTATCTCCCTGCTAAATTTTGAACCCAAGCTCCTGGGGAAAGTTCTGGCTGACCGCCTCTGTTCCTGTATCCAAGACCTCGTACACCAAGACCAGTCAGGCTTTATGCCACAGCGCTCCACCAGACACAATATTAGGAGAGCCCACAACGCCATCGCAGGTGCCTCCGGCCTGGGTCGCCCGGCGGCTGTTCTATTGGCCGATATAGACAAGGCATTCGACTCCTTGAGTTGGACCTACCTTTTTAAGCTTCTAGAGGCCGTAAATCTGGGTCCACGGTTCATAGCTTATGTGCGGCTGCTGTACACTGACCTCACCGCCTCAGTTCGTGCGGCAGGATGTTGCTCAGCCCCCTTTCCCATCCGCAGGGGCATGCGACAGGGATGCACCGGGACCCCCTGATCAGGGGGATGGACTGGTCACAGGAACATTCTGATAGAATTGCGCTCTATGTAGATGATGCCCTTTTCTTTATGTCAGACCCATGGTTCTCGGGGCCCCGTGTCCTCCAAATCCTTCGCATCTTTGGTGAGACCACAGGTCTCTATGCCAACCCATCCAAATCTACACTTTTTCCCATTCACGGGGACCAGCGGAGTCAGGCCTGGGCTTCGGAAATGATCATTGCCGAAACTGGCTTCAAATACCTGGGGGTTTATATTTCGCGGTGTCCCAAGGTCTCCTGGGCGTACAATATTGCTCCACTGCTCCCAGCTGTTCTAAATGAGACGACGATCTGGTCCCACTACCCCTATCTCTGTACGGAAGGCCCGCGATTTTCAAGATGGTGTCCTTACCACGCCTACTCTATCGGCTCCAGAATTATCCATACTCCATCCCTCCGTCATGGTTCACTCAGATTAATGCACTTTTTAATAGATTCTTCTGACAAGGGGGCGCGATCCAAGTGGCGCTTTCCACATGTACACAATCCACGTATTGCGGGGGTATTGCGGCAGCAGATGTTCACGCGTATTACTCTGCCTCACACCTCCTAGTGATCAATGAATGGTGGTATGGGCCCCAGACCGATCCGGCATACGCCGTTGAGCGGATCACCATGGCTGGGACCCCCTTGCTCCATTTCCTATATAGCAATGCATCATTGGACACGCTTCCTCCGGCATGCCAGACAGTCATTCAGACATGGAGGCGGGCGGTCCGGTCCATGGGTTGGTGAGGTAGGCTGACAGGCTCCACTCCCCTTTGGCAGGTGTGGTACCTATTTACGGCCGGTTTCGGCGCTTAGTGGGTTCCGCAAATGGGACCTCATTGGTATTTCCACGCTAGGAGATATTATGCAGGGGACCACTCTTAAATCCTTTCAAAGGCTGCAATCGGATTATGACCTACACAAATCACAGTTCCATCGCTATTTGCAGCTTCGACATGCCTAAGCCCCACAGATTCGGCAGCTGGAGTCCCTGCCAGAGTTCCACCCGCTGGAGGGCCACCTGCTGATGGGAGACATTGGGGATCACAAAATTAGGCATATCTACCAGACACGCAATACACACACCAGGACCACTATCCATAAAACCAGAGAGGCTTGGGCTGCGGACCTGCCGGCCCTCACAGATGATGATTGGGCCAAGGCCTTGGCCAGCCCTCGGTATGCAGCTGTGTCCACCAGATACAGACTTATCCAGTTTAAATACCTCCATAGGGTATATTACACTCGTCATAGGCTATGGAAAATGAGTGCAATCCAGTCTCCTATGTGTCTCCGCTGCCGCACAGACAATGGGTCATTTTTACACACGGTGTGGAGCTGCGCAGCAATTCAGTCATTCTGGTCCAGTGTGTTGTCTTGTTTGGGCCGCGTCCTGGCGTGGGATATTCCGTTAGACCCCAGATTAGCGCTTCTACATAGCACAGAAGACATTGGGGGGAACCGTTACAAGAGACACTTTTTATTCTTGGGTCTTACGTTAGCTAAGCGAGACATAGCGCAGCACTGAAAGGACCCATCCCCACCCAGCGTCACTAATTGGAAAAAGGCGTTAGATAGATGCATGTCTGCTGAAATTGTGGTTTTCCAGGCGAGAGGGTGCCTACAGAAGCACAAGAAGATCTGGTCTCGGTGGGCCGCGTACAGAGGTATAGATTTGTCCCTATTGTCGCAGGTTGCCACTTCTGATCCCATTGAACAATTGGTTGTGAGCAATTCACCTGTTTAGTGCACTGTCGTTGATGATACATGGCTGGGAATTTATACATCATGTACCTGTAATGTTTTTTAAGTATGTTTGGTGCGTCTTGGGCGGCGGGGTTTTTTTTGTTTCCTTGGTCTGTTGTTCCGCAGACTCTTCGGGATTTTTACAATGTACCTAGAGATTCTATCTTATGCAATTCCTTTGTACTTTCCCTGTTGGGTTACACCCATCTGTTACACTGAAAACTCAATAAAATTTGTTGTTAAAAAAAAACCACTGAAACATCTGGGAGCCCAGATATATGGAGTTGCAACTATCAGGGCAGAATATATTTAAAAACATGACTATCATGACTGTTGAGAATTTAAAAAGATTTGATCAGGTACAGATACATTGACTTACTTTGCCACATTGCCAATGGCCACAGGTGGTGGCCATATTTGTGACCATGAAAGCTTTCCATTAAAAATGAGTACAATCTCAGATTTTCTTCAGTTTTATTTTACATAACTGCAGCAATAGCAGAGGTTCACCAACAGGGAATTTTGAAATATGCCAGTTGTTGTTCCAGTGTCTTTTTCCACTTTCAACAGAATCTTTGTGTTGTCAGCATACTTAAAGAATATCTTAAAGAAAAAGAAGCCCAATGTTGGACCTGGCCCTCTTTGCAGGGTCACCCTCAAACCTTTTGCCTTTTACTCTCTACTTTTTGCAGAATTATTTTTTGCTGGCCATAGAAGTCTGTGCACTTAACCACTGCTGCCCTGAGCTAAAGTGCTTGCGCTCACTCCCCTAAACATCGTTTAATAGGCTTACACCCAATTGGCTTATTTAATTACTTATAAATTCCTTGTAGACTGGTTTACCATATACCCAGGGCCTGTAAATTAAATGCTGCCAGTGGACCTGCAGAACTTTGTTTAACCACCCGCTTAAGTAGCTCTTATGTCCCAGACCTGCCATTGCAGCCTGAATGCAGTTTTAAACTGCAATTCGACTTGGCAATATAATATCATTGCCAACACTGAAATTCCCCTTTTATTGCTTATAAGTCACCCCAAAGGTAGGCCCTAGGTAGCCTATAGGACAGGGTGTATTGTAATTAAAAGGTTTGACATGTACTTTTAAGTTTTACATGTCCTGATAATGAAAAACTCCTAAAATTGTTTTTATTATTGTGAGGCCTACCTGTCCCATACGATAACATTGGGTTGCCCTATTACATTTAATAAGTGCTAACTGTTGCTAAGAACCAGCTATCCAGTTCATGATTGGTATCTATGAAATTATAATGAATAATCTCTTTAATGGTAGAGTTGGATTTTTAATTACAATTTTAAAAATTCCACTTTTAGAAATTTGGCATGTTCCTGCCCTTACCCTTTTGTGCCTGCAGCCTGTCTTGGGGCACATGACTGGGTGTAACAGACCACTAGACTTTGTGAATTGCTCCCAGACAGTCACACAATAAGGGGTTTTGGTGTGCTTGAATGGGTCATTTGCTAGCAGTATGGGATGAAGCTGAGAACCGGCCCCACTTGCAACTGAATAGGGTGCGCTCTGCCTTCACACAAAGTACCTAGCACCTCAACATTGTCACTGAAGCCATTATGCTTGAGGCAAGGGTAGGGGACTCATGAAATTCCATGCACTTCAAAGAACCTTTCTAGGACCTTCTCCCACCTTCCAGAGGAAGGGTACTAGAGTATAAAAATAGGACCTGCAGATCCACTCTTCCATTCACTCCTGGACCTGGGGAAGGACTCTCAGAGGACTGCCTGCTGCTGTGACCTCCTGTGCACTGTGCAAGACTTCTTTGCTGTACCTGGAAGGACTGTCTGCTGCCTGGAGCTTGCCCTGAACCTTCAGAGGCCAGCCCAGCAGCTGAGCCCTACATCCTCACCTGAGCCAGTACTACCAGAGTGACTCCACATGATAGCTTGCTGGCCACAGGGACACAAACGTCTCCCACCATCTTGAACCCACACCTGGACCCAGCCTGAGTGAGTCCTGAACCCCCAAGTTGTGTCCCTCCAGACCTGGACACATTGGTTGTGGTGCTAATTGTGCTCAGATGGCCAAATCCCAAAACTGAGGAACTAGAAAATGTTTGGCCAAACACTGCTCTGAGAATTAGGGAGAGACCGGGACCAACCTGCTTGCTTATCCGTCCAAAGTCCATCACTGGTCGGATTTACTTTGTAGCTTCTCCCGCTGCGTTCTTCTCCACAGCAGCAAATTCTGTTCAGCAGTCATTCGCTAAAGGGGTGTCCAAGGCCTTGGAGCTGTATTTGGCTACAAATACATCAATAGCAAGTGGGATTTCTTTTTTTTTTTTTTTTTTTTTATTGAGCAGCTTGTAAAATGCACATTGGGCCCTCACGCAGGAGGCCAGACTGAAATAGCAATTTTAGTAAGTACAAGCGGCATTTTATAACATAAAGCAAGAAGAACAACCCACACAGAGCTCCCACCTCCCACCACCCCCCGTTCCCAGTGGCACTGGTAAGTAACACTTAGACCCCATCGTATCATCCCGTCTCTGTTTATAGCATTATAACCATAATTGTCCCAAAAATTAACAGTGAGAAACATCATTCTGCGGCATCTATTATATATCCGGGTTTGTAAGTAAATATACTGAAAGTGGAGCCCAAAAGTCCTTAGGGCGAGAGGCTTCAGCCAGCTCCTCAGCATATATCCCAAGTTGTTCTTTGCAATACAGTAAGTCTCGGACCCACTTATTTAGAGTTGGGGTGAGTCTAGAGCCCCAGCACTGCGCCACAGCCCTCTTGGCCAACAAAGTCGAGACAGCCACTAGTCTACGATTGCAGGGCTTGAGATACTGTACCCAGCCTAATAGACAGACCTCCGGGGTGCATTGCACAGGCTCAGCCACAACTTTCGTTAGCAAATCAGTAACTTTACCCCAGAATCTATATATATTTGTACAAGACCATGCAAGATGTAAGAAGCCCGCATCCCCCTGCCCACACCTCACACAACAGGAGCCTTCCCGGAGACCGAATCGCATCAATTGCATAGGGGTATAGTACAGTTGGTGCAGATATTTAAAATGGATGATGCGGAGGTTACAATTCGCAGTAAGTCGGCCAGTAAGGATGCAGCAGAACCTCCACATCTCCGGTGTCAGCGAGGCCCCTAGCAAAGCCACCCATCTGCTGTATGAAGGGGGATCGAGCTGCTCCCGTTCCCTGAGAGATGTCGTGTACAGTTTGGTTATCAGTCCAGTGCGGTCCGCGCCCGCCAGCACCGCCTGCAGTGCTAATAACGGCGTGGGTTCCGCAGGGTAATCGGGGTAAATAGCACGTATCGCCTGCCTCACCCGCACATAAGTGAACCCTAGCATGAACCCCCGGTCCCTACCGCCCTGTATGTCAGCAAGAGATCTAAACTGGCCTTGTTTGTATAGGACCCCTAATTGGGTTACCCCCACCGCGCCTAATACTGTAAGAGCTGCAGGTTCTTGAGCTGCGGAGATATCTGGATGTGCAGCAAGTGGGAGTCTTGGGGCGTAGAGATATGGCAATTGTGCGCGTGTCGCGAGCGTCTTCCACGCCCATGCCGTGCAAAGCGCAGGATTAATTTCAGTTCGTGGTCCCCCACTCCCCCAGACAAGGCAGTCGCAGCCAGGGCCATTGGAAGAGCTGCATCCGCTTCGATAGCAACATGCGGTTGGAAGCGCTGTGGAAAGAACCAATAATGGGCATACTGGGCCTGTGCACATAAATAATATAAGCGTAGGTCAGGGGCTTCGAAACCTCCACGCTCAAACGGCAGTGTCAGTACCTCCCAGCTGCACCTGGGCTTCTTACCGCCCCACACGAAGGAGAGCAGCGCTGACTGAAAAGAAGTAAACAACGCAAGATTGAGGCGGATAGGGATATTAATGAACAAGTAAAGAAGCTTGGGCAGTATTGACATTTTTACTACTGCTATGCGGTCCGCCAGGGAAAGTGGGAGTTTGGCCCATCGCGCCGCTCGTTCAGTAATTTGTACTAGGGCCCTACCATAATTTTCAGAAACAACTACTTCTGGGTCTCTGTGAAGCCATACCCCCAAGTATTTTACAGGATCAGTGGACCAAGTTAGAGGGAAGTCTAGCTCTATACGCCGCGTGCCAGCTGTAAGAGGAAGCACCGATGATTTTGCCCAGTTGATGCCAAGCCCTGAGAAGCGTTCGAATTTCACATAGTCCCGAAGTAACTCTGGGAGAAATGTTTCGGGTTCGCGGACAAACAGCAGCATATCATCTGCATACATGGAGACCACCAATGGACGCTGTCTAAATCGCAGTGCCGCTTGAGCATGACCCTGGCGAAGCTTGCAAGCCAGCGGCTCCAGAGCTAGTGCGAAGAGCATCGGTGACAGGGGGCAGCCCTGCCGAGTGCCTCGCTGGATGGGGAACGCAGTAGATATCCAACCATTGACCCGGACTCGCGCGGCCGGCGCCTCGTATAGAAGGTGAATCCATTTCAAGAAAAAGGGGGGTAGCCCCATTCTGAGCAATACAGTAAACAGAAACTCCCACTGCAAGGAATCAAATGCTTTTGCTGCGTCGAGCAGCACAGCGACTGCTTGGAACTCTGCTTCAAAATAATGCAGGGTGGAGAAGATCGTACGCAAATTGTGGGCCGTGGAGCGGGCAGGGACGAAACCGGACTGATCCGGGAGGACCAGATTGGGGATCAGGGGCTGGAGCCTGCTGGCGATCATCTTCGCCAAGATTTTGGCATCAATATTGATAATAGAGAGTGGACGATAGGAGTCACAGCTGTTAGCCGGCTTGTCAGGCTTGATAAGCATAACTAGGAGGGCCTCTTTTAGTGTGGGGGGAAGAGTACCACTATCATACGCTTCCGCAAAGACGTCCAGAAGTCTAGGCGCCAGAGCATCAGCATAGGCCTTGTAGAACTCACTGGGGAGTCCATCCAGCCCGGCAGCTTTGCTGGTGGGCAAGGACATGATGGCCTTTTTCACATCCTCCTCATCGAAGGGTTGGGTGAGGTGTTCGCGTTGGTTGAGAGACAGCCAGCCTAGAGCTACGTCATTTAGATAGGCATGTATATCAGAGGCTGACACATGCCCACGTCGTCCATAAAGGTTGGAGTAGTAATCCAACACCACTGCACTTATCTCCGGGGTTGTATAGCGCGGCACTCCCCCTGAGTCCAACATTTCCGCGATATAGACCGGAGTCCGAGGTGCCATCAGTTTCTGGGCCAATGAACGACTTGGACGGCCCCCCTCCCCGTAATAGCGAGCCGTAAAGCGTTGTGACCTGTGTGCTATCTCCTGATCCGCAGTGTCATTATACTCCGTTACCAACCCCCGAATAGTAGCCAGGATATGTGGGGCAGGGTTTTGTGTGTATTCGCGTTCCAAAGCTGATATCTCATCTGCCAGTTTATGCATTCGGCGTCGTAGGTCTTTTAGAACCCCCGCCTGTGCACCCATGCAGATGCCTCTGATGGTAACTTTAAATGCTTCCCACAGAGTCCCAGGGCTGTCTACCGATCCGGCGTTTTCTTTAAAAAAGTCACTGATGGCCGCACCAACTGTGCATCTAAACACCTGGTCTGTAAGCGAGGAGGGTTGCAATCGCCACTGAAATGGGGGCGCTCACAGGTAGGGATTTGCATCTCTAAGAGCACGGGAGAGTGGTCTGACAACGTTTTGGCCAAGTGGCGTACATCTATAACCCAGGTACAGGCTATCTCAGAGAGGAGCCAGTAGTCCAAGCGGGACCATGAGCCATGCACCGTCGACACGAACGTGCTTTCCCGTACACCGGGATGCCGCACGCGCCAGATATCTCGTATATCCCCTGCGTCCAGAAACCCTAGTATTGCCTCAGTCGCTTGGCAGTGACGCAGCGCACCGCTCCCCTGTTTGTCCAGAAGTCCGTCCAAGCAGGCATTAAAATCGCCCCCAGATCAGCGCAGCCGAAGGGAATTTAGAAATGCGGCGCCAAACATCTGCAAAAAAGGAGGGGTCGTCAACATTTGGGCCGTAAACATTCACTAAAAGGACCTCCATGCTCCCGAGCTGCCCATGAATAACCGCTACTCTACCCTGCGTGTCAGTTTCCGAATGCAGCACGGTGAAAGGGACCCCCTCTTCACCAAAATCATCACCCCCGTGCGTAAGAGGAGTAAGAAGAGGCCACCCTCAGCCCGGCCCATCGGGAGCCCACCGTCTTTTCCGAGTGCTGTGTAAGATGCGTCTCCTGTAGGAATACCACCTGGGCATTCAGTCTGTCTAGCTGTGCCAGCACAGACCGTATTTTCTTGGGGTTATTTAAGCCGCGCACATTCCAGGTGAGGAACTTTACGTTACAGCCCATGAAGTGTTTTGGTCTGATGTTTTAAGAAATGCGAGAGAGAGACTGGAGATGAGACCGACAGGGTGCAACATGTGTACAAGAAAAAGTGCCCAGTGACCCACTGAACCCACCCCCCACCACCCCCCACCCACTTCAGCTGCCCGAACATGCCAAAGCCATCCCATCCCAAATAATACAATCCCCAACGTGGGGAACAAAACATATAGGTTCCTATTTGGGGAGCACCCATGGGGGGAAACCAGAGAGCTACAAACCTCCCGCGAATCGGGAGGAGGCCGATCAGGTATATGGAATGTGCGAGGATTGGCAATCAAACATCTAACTACATGCATCAATCCTAAGTCTGCCACTATAAGGTGTCATTCATCAGGGATAATCGACTGTAATTCTGGAGGACAATAATCAACACAAATGCCATGAGCAGCCCAATGAGCTGTACAATTGGGTATCGCATACCAGAGTCCCATAAATGGCCACCCCCGGCACAGGGGGGGGCAAGTGAGGTGCAGGTCGACCCAACAGCATCGTGGTCAAGAGGATCCAGCCAAAGCAATTTAAGCCTAACAACAACATCAAACTGCGGCCTGAGATATAAGTCACTGTTCCTCGTCGTCCCGGTCTGCAGCTGGGGCCGCTCGTTTCCGCTTCAGCTTTTTGACATGATCCATTGCTGCCTTGGGAGTTATAAAGATTTTGCTGTCCCCGTCCTGACCGATCCTTAAACGAGCCGGGTAGAGCATGGCGTATGGAATACCTTCGGTCTGCAGAAATTTTTTAACTGGACCAAATTCACGTCGTGCCGCCTGGACGGCCACCGTGAAATCCGGAAAAAGAGACAACGCGTTCCCTTTGTAGTGGATAGTACCTTTCTCCCTTGAAAGTCTCAGAATGGCGTCCCGGTCTCGATAGTTCAGCAGGCGGGCTATGATAGGGCGAGGAGGGGCGCCCGGTGCCGGCCGCGCCGCCAGCGAGCGGTGGGCCCGCTCCACTATGAACATAGGGGAGAGATTTTCAGGACCGAAGATATCCTTGAACATGGACTCAACGAAGATCTCCATCTTGCCGGTGTTGGTGGATTCCGGCAGACCCGTGACGCGAATATTATTGCGGCGTGACCTGGCTTCCAAATCCTCGTTTTTCGCCTCAATCAGTGCCAGGACTTTCTCCATATGTAGTGCCTTGTCCGCCACTTCACTAAGACCATCTTCATTTGTGGAGACGCGCTGCTCTATCTCCCCCATCCTTGCATTCTGTTTTTCCAGTTGGGACGCCACATGGTCAAGTCTATGGTTCATAGCCGCCATATTTCCTTCGATAGTCTGGAGGCTCTTCTGCATCGCAAGCAGGGTCGCTTCCAGCACGGATGGTCCCTCGCCCGGGGCATCCGCCTCGGAGTCCGAGGCGGCCCTCTGCTGCGGCCTGGTAGTCTTTCGCGCCTCGAACGTAAGGCGAGTCTGTGACTTGTCTGTTCTCCCCATGACCACCGCCAATGAACTGGAATGGGGATGTTACACTCTAAAGTCTGGTCACCGCTTAGTAGGGCTTACACAATAGCAATCTGAGGTCCGCCCACCCCAATGCACTGCAGGAGCACGGGCCCAGACCAATCTCCACCTGCACTCCCAAGGGGCCTCACGAGACCGCCGCCAGCCAGCAGCACCAGAAATGCCAGGGGCGCCCCAGACGCAGTCTCAGTTGGCCGCGGCAATGGCAGTCGGGCCGGGAGCCACACAGTTCAAGACACAGTGGGGGGGCAGCTCCGGGGCTACCAGAGCACGCCCGAGGCCCGATGTCCGATCCAAAGGCAGGGCAGCTACCAGCAGTTATCCCGCAGGGCCCCGGCACTCAACAGTTCACCGCGCGCCCTGCATACAGGCCACACTCACAGGCAAAACGGTGCAGCCAGGGTACGACCCAGGCCCGATGTCAGGTCTAAAGGCAGTGCAGCAGCTAGCAGCTATCTCGCAGAGCCCAGGTCAGTCACAGCACACCGCACGCCCCACGTACAGGCCACTACTCGCAGGCCACGACGAAACGTATAGGCCCACTCTCGCCTCCGCAGCAGCAGACCTAAGCTCCGCCGCGCCCACTCACCGCAGCCCGTAGCAGGTGTCTCCCCACTCCGGCGGTGATCCCTGGACTCCACAGGACCTCGTCTGTTGCCTGCAGTCAATCGCTCCGCAGCCGCACTCGGCCTCCGCACTCTCAGGCCGTCGCGCACAGACCAGAGTGCCGCCCAGATGTGGCACCCAGCGCTCCCGCAGTCACTCAGCAACCCGTTGCGGGCTGCTTCATCTCGAGGACTCCGCACTCAGCCGCAGGTCCGACAGCGGCCCGGGAACGGCCCAGCAGGGAGCGCCCACTCAGCGCCAGCACCGGTGACAGAGATGGGTTCAGTAGTTGCGCTGCCTCCGCAGGGGGGCAACGCGGGCCGATATTTCGCCCCTGTGTGTTGGCTAGGTTCTCTTTTCAAGGATCGGTAGTGGCGGTCGCCATTTTGACAGCTCGCCGGCCAGGGCTACCAAGTACAGATTCCTCCTCGATTTCAGCGCCCCCAGCCGTCATTGAAGCCCCCACCTGCTACGGGGGGTGTCCCGCTGTCCGAAGCCGCGTTCTGTAGCGGAGATGCTGCGTTGGTAAGGCGGATATTGGGCGGATTGGCGATCAGCCTGGCCGAGCTACACTATCGTGCGGCCATTTTGCCTGGCGCTCTCTAGCGCCCCCTGCAAGTGGGATTTTTAATGGCAAAAGAGTCCCCACTTATCATAAAGCTCCAACAACAAAAACTCTTCCAAGCTCAAAAAATCAATTTCTCATAGAAAATGACTATTTATTTTATAGTTTTATTCATTTAAGTTTCATTAGTAAAGATATCTCATTATTTAGAATCATAGTTTCAAAAAGATAACTCTAACAAAACAATCCAACATATAATCAACAAGAATAAATCAAAATCAAGATCCAACATCACAAATAGAACTCATGTAATAGAATAAGCCCCCAAACATCCCCAAATTAATTTCAGAAAGCCATCCAGTCCATTTAGTTATAAACAAGACCCCTACTGTAGACCCAAAGTCCAAATATCAAGGAGACACAATGAGTTAATCTCTCCTTTTATGGCCAACATCAGTGAGCAGATTTAAATACTGCTTTAGCCTTCTGCCTCGTCCCGCTGGACATTTTTGACTTCCATAAAAACGACCAAGTCCTTATGTAGAAATCTTCACCTCGGCTTCCACCTAAGGATCCCCACGAGTGACTCTTTCTACAGCCTTGCCCTGCTGAACTTTACCTTCTCAAAACATTTTCCTCAAAATTTCTTCTAAGTCCGAAGGTAAGCAATGACCAGCCCAATCCCCTTCTTTTATTCAAATCATGCTTCATCGCGGTCTACCATATTTTTCAACTTTGACCTGGTCTTGCAAGCCTAGATGACCATGGTTGGTATTCTGATTTTTTAGGCTGAAGTTTTTACTAAAAATGCTACAAATTCATAACTCTGATGCTACTGATTAGATTTTTGTCACTTTGGTGAGAAATAATTTATTATAATTTACTCTATTTTTCTAAAATGTTGTGAGATGATTCTTCTGTTGTGTTTTCACTTAATTACTGTTTGTGTGCTACATAAATACTTTACACATTGCCTCTAAGTTAAGCCTCACTGCTTTTTGTTCCAAGCTACCCAGGGATAAACACAGGTAGATTTACTGACTTTTTGTGGTTCACCCTGCAAGGGATTGTGGCTGTTGCTTGACCAGGGCTCACACCCCAGGGAAACAAAAACCAAATTTCTCACAGAGAACAAATGAATTGGAGTACACTGGGGAAGACATAAAGGTCAAGTAGGAGGGCGCACATTGTTGAGCCTACGGTGTTCACATAGTGGAGGCGATGGAGATGAGGTGAAAGGATGGAGTGTAATCAATGGTATCTAAGGCAGAAGAAATATCTAAGTAATAAAGCTACAACAACAAAAAAAGTATTTGTAGCTCGTTGATTGTTGCAACTACTACTGTAAGCATGGAAGGTAGTAAATTGTTTGTTTTGTCTGATTTCATCCTGCCTTTTCAATATGTGGTGAGAATTCAGGGCGGAATTTGTTAAAACAAAAGGGACATGAGTGGACTCTTTCAATTGAATTTGCCTGCAAATTCAATATTGCTTTGGTGTGTACCTGGCTTTGGCACTTCCTCAAGGAATCCTATCAGCAACTCTAAAAGATATATTTTGACACTTTCTTTCACACTTTTTGAGTTCTTAGTCACAGTACTATTTAGATTGAATTTAATTCCAGTAGAATGTTGCACATCCTTAGATTTAGTTTGAAAATCATTCCTCTGATCAGTACTGCCGCTGATATATGCATTATTATCATCATTGTCACCATCACATAGCACAGTTTTTGTTTCATTTTCAAAATATTCTACTGAATTTCATCTTGTATTGAAAACTTCATTATATTTGAATAAACAGATAAATGATAGCATGATAAAAGTGAATACATTAATACATTCACTCTGTAAATTTTATGAAAAGTTTATTAAATAGGACTTTAAAACTAAAACAGATAACAATTTGAGCCCAACAGTTCTATATCTATTACTACTAAGGTTGATGTGCAATCTAAGTGCCTTTTGTATAAAGCCCTTTTGCAGTCACAGTTTTAACTGCCTTAAAAGGGGTTGCCCTAATGTACTGAAGCTCTTGTATGAGCTAGAAACCTCTTGGTCCTGATTCTCCGAGTCCTCTTTGATATGGTTCTGGTACTACTGACTCCGGTCCTCTTGGTATCCTTATTGCTTGCCCCCCCTATTTTCTTTGCTTCTTCTTGCCCCCTGGGTCTTCTGGCCATACACCCTGGACCTCCTGTTCCTCGTAAGCCATGGCCTGATCCTCTCTGTCCTGATCCACCTGGTTAAATATTTCCTGGTCCCCATTGTCCTCTATTTCTTGGTTGTTGTAGAGGTTCTCCTTCTGGCTCTGGTTTCTTACATCCATGGTCTCATCCCGTGGGATTCCTGGCAATGGTCCTCCTATTCTTGGTTTTCATAGTCTATTTCCTTCTAGTTAAACTGGCCCATTAATTATACCTGATCTTCTTGAGCCTGGTCTTATAGTTTGGGTTCTTCCGGGCCTAGTTCTCTCGGACCATGTCATCCTAGCCATCCTAGTCCTGGTCTCCCTGGTCTTGGTTGTCCTTGTCCTTCTAAGCATCCTTGTCCTCATCTTCTTGGTACTGGTCATCCTGAACCTTTTTGTTTTCTTGAACTGTTCATCACAGACCTTGTCTTCTGACCATCCTAGCCCTTCCTGGTTCCCCCAGTCTTGACCCTCCTGACCCTGTTCCTATCTGGCCCTCTTGGCCCTGGTAACCTTGTCCTGCTACTGCAGGTCCCGGTCATGCTGACCCCCTTGGTCCAACTGGCCTCTCATGTCCAAGCCCTCTTACTCCTTCTCCTTATGCTTTGGGTTGTCCTGGTCCTCCTGCCTCTCTCCCTTGCCCTCATGCTGCTTCCGGTACTGCATGTACTGATCTTTGTGACCTCCTCTTAATTATTGCTCTTTTTCTCTTGGGTCCTCCTGAGTCTGGTCATTTTGGTCTTGGTCCTCCTGCCCACTCTTGTCCAGTCCCCTTGGCGTTCCAAACTCTGGTTGGCCTTGTAACATCTGATCCTCCTCACCTCGGTCTTGCTACCTGAGATGGTTGAACTGCCCTATTTGCTACTCCAGGGCTTCTTCCCCTAAGTCTTGATCTTTATGGTGCTCTTGGTCCTGTTTCGAGTCCTCCTCGTCATGATCATTTTAGCTCACCGAATACTATTTTCTCTAGTACTCCTGGTGCCCTTGTTCCAGGTCACCCTGGCCTTCCTAGTCTTTGTCCTGTTTATCCTAATATCTTGGTGCTCTCAGTCACTGTTCTACTGGTCTTGATCTTCATAGTCCTTCTTAATCTGGTCATGGTCTGTCTGGTCCTAGTTCTCCTAGTCCTCATGCTTTTTGTCTTCACCGTTCTGCAATAACTTGTCCTGAGCCTCCAATGATCATCCTGACCTTCCTAGTTCTTATGGTCCAGGACCTCCTACTTATATGAGTCTTAGAACTTCCTGGTCCAGACCGTTCTGGTCCTGGTTTGTCAGCTTTTTATTCTTAGGAACTCCTGCCCCTCAACTGCTGGATTCAGGTTCTCCCATTTCACAGTATTTCAGTCCTGGCCCTATTCTTCCCCCTAGCCCTAATTCTGGTCCCATGGCCCAGCTGGTCCTGCGACCCTGGGTTATATAGTCTCCTTGTTTGCCTGGTCCTAATCCTTCTGCTCCTACCCCCAGCCTGTGTAGTCTAGGCTTTCTTAGTTCTAGTACTCTTTTGTCTAGTCCTCTTGGATCTGATCTTTTCTTGCTGATCACACTGGCTAGCTTTCTCTGACCATCTTAGTCCCCCGCTCATCTTCCCCATCCTAGTCCTACTAGTCCCCCTGGTCTTCTTTACCTGTTCTATCTTGTTCTTGTACTTCTGACCCTGGTCCCTGCTGTCATGGTCCAACTAATAGTGGTCCTCCTGGGTCTGCTCTTCCTTGTCCTTGTCCCACTGGCCCTAATCCTTCTAGTTCCTTTGTTGCATTACATCATGGTCCATGCTGTCCTTGTCATCCTGGTTTAGGGCCCTCCTGAGTCTGGCCCTCACGGACCATCTGTTCCTGATCCTTCTTGACCCAGACTTTCTAGTCCTTTCCATTCCTACTGGCCCTCCTGACCTATGGCCTCTTGGTCCTGGTAGTCCTGGTCCTTTCTGTTCATGGTCTTCTGGATCTTGGTTCTTCTTCTCTAGCCCCATGGTCATGGTTGATGTGACTTTTGTTGTTTTTGTCCTCCTGTTCATGGTACTCCTTTTGGTACTCTTGGGTCTGTCCACCGAGATCTGCTACTTCTGGCCCAGGTCCTCCTTGTCCCTCTGGTACTGGTCAGTGCTCTTGGACCCTCCAAGCCCTCCTCGTCATGCTGATCCAGTGCCTTCTGTTCCTCCTACACCTCGTCCTTGAGTTTCTTCCTGCCCTGGTCCACCTGCTCCTGATCCCCATGTTCCTTATCATTTTTCTCCTCCTGATCCTTCTTAACCAGTTTCTAGTATACATAGTCCTGTTAGTCCTGGTTTTGTTCCTCCTTGTCTGTTTGTTCATTGTCCCTTCTGGCCTTGATCACTCTGGTCCTCATGGATTAGATCTTCCTGGTTGCTGGCCCTTGTGGATTAGCTTTCCTTGGTACTGGTTTTTCTTTTCATGTTCTCATTGCTCTTGCCATCATAGTCATCTCTTTGGTCCACTTCCTGGTCCTTGTCCTCCTGCGGGTCATCATCTTTCTCCTACTGGTCCTCTTCCTTCCTTTACCAAGTCCCCTCTACAACGACTATAGTCAGGGACAGACTCCAAGCCTGTCACTCAGGTTTTTTTTTGGGCTTCCAGATTTGTTTTGTTGAAACAACACTGTGAAGTACAGAAATGATGGCCCGGTACAGAAAGGATGCAGTCCACTTAAAACACTACTGAGCATGTTACAAATGTAACTACGATTTTTAAGATACATTGCGACGTTGCCAAAAATGTTACTTTGGTTGAATGGCCCACTCATGTTATTGGACCAATATGTGTCTGTGTCCGAAACCCACTCTGCTGGAATGTGCAGATTGCAGCACACTTAAAAAGAGGAAAACACCTCTTGTGATTGTTTTTGTGCAGGAAGGTGTGCCTTCCTGTGCAAAAGCGATCCCCCCTACAATGCAAACACCCTTGCACCCATGGCGCAAGGGTGCCTGCATTGGTGCATGGCAGCCCATTGTGTGCCGGCATAGGGGAAAAGGACAGGAATGTGCAATATCTCATAATTACGGCGCATTCCTGTCCTTTTATTTTTTAACGCAGGGCAGTACAGCAAGATTCCTTGTTGCTCTGCCACATGCTAAAACCTCGTAAATGAGGCCCCCTGTTACTTAGAAATCTCATTACTGTGTCCCACCCAGTTTGCCTCCTGCAAGTACTACAAACCACTGTACCCTTTAGTACTATTTTGTTTAAGTAAGAGCCTCCCTCTATGTGGCCCAGATACCGCCTGTCTCTCTGCGCTCAAGAGCATATATTCAAGGGGATAGTGCCACCAGATTATCACTTTTAGCGATGTTGTGGTGGCGCTATGCCCTCTCCATATTTACAAAGCCTTGCAAATACTTCCTCTTTACAAGCATCACGTTGCGTGAAAGGTGTATGCAATAGGTGTTGCTGTAGGTGTTCCACCGCAACACCCATTGCATTTTGACGCTACCCAGATTTACAAGGATGTGTTAATTTGAGGCAGTGCCAAAAACACCATGTAATAGCAGACGTTAGAAAGGCGCAAAGAGGAGAAATACTTTTATTTTTCCTTGTTTTTGCTTTTTCTATGTGTGCTGCATGCCATTCATGATTGTTTATGTGCAGGAAGGTGTCCCTTCCTGCACATAAACAATCATTAATAATGATGATTTGCTACTTCTATGTGTGCTGCAGAATGCACTACATATAGAAGTAGCAAATCATCATTATTGATTGTTTATGTGCAGGAAGGGACACATTCCTAACATAAACAATTATTCCCTGCAACGCAGGCACCCTTGCACTGTGGTTCAAGGGTGCCTGTGTTGGCGCTAGCCAGCTAATTTTAGCACAAGCGCTAGGGAAAACACAGGCGGGCAGCGTATTGTTGTAAATGCAGTGCATCCCTGCGTTTTAGAAATGTCGGAGCACTGCGCTGCCAAATTTGGTGCAGCTCCGCACTCTGACATTTCCTTGTAAATATGCCCCTCTGTTTGCTGCTGATTGTTGACTTCTGCTGTGTTGCCAGATCTGAAATACTAATCAAACACAGTCCCATTTAAAAAGAAGCACAAAACTAGCCCAGGGGCTTCCATAAGAACCCTAACATGAGCCCAGCACAAACAAATTAGTGAATTGAGGATCATGGAGATTGAAAAACACAACACATTCTTATGAGTGAAGAAAACATTTATGTAACAGACATTAAAACATACTCATTATTCTCTGTAGACAGCCAAATACTCCTAGACTACAGCTCAAAGTGTGTGACATATTCTGAGGCTCCTGAAAAAGAAATGTGATTCCTACATTTATTACTTTCATATTATATTAACATAAATGTCTTTATTCAAAATTGACTTTATTTTTTTTAATTATGTGTAAAAAACCTAGCTTAATTTATGCAGCTGCCATTGTACATACTTTTATACATTTGCGTTTGCACTTACTTTCAAAAACCTTACACTTTGCTGCTCCCATATTACAAGATGACCATCACACTGCCCTTCCCTGAAGTCCCTTTTTTCTTCGTGTCCTGCTAAATAAGGACCTCATTCACACATCTCACTTGGGAAAATAGTACATGATCTCAACTATTTAACCTGCGGCAATATAAACAGTAACGTTTTAGATATTAAGCCGGATGCTGGCGAAATAGTAGAGACTTGTTGGAAGCCGGAGTCCCAGTCCCGCGCCACTGTCACAAATGCGAGACCCGGGACTCCTCCCTCAACGTTAGGCCAAGTAAGGACACCATCTGAGATAGCCCTGCTCACCCCCTTAGTAGCTTGGCACGAGCAGCCAGGCCTATCTCCAAGGCACGAGTGTACAGTATGTGCAACCACGCTCACAGCAACTCACTGGTGACACCACAAATGGACTCCACACGAGTTTGATAAAACGAGTATAAACTTTATGTAAAAAAATATACGATCAGACCACACGATACATAAGCCAACATATAATAAAGGGTAATATTCGTTCCGGCTGGTTGGTAGGTTCAAATCCCAACCACCGCTTTCAAAATGCTATGCTGGTCGTAATGCTAGAATCACACATGTTGCAATGGACAAACAATAGTGCGTTGCGTAATGATACAATCCTGTGCTGGCCACAGGAGAAATAATACAATGCGTAACCATACACCCCAGTACCTGCAATGGGAGAAATAATGCAATGCGTAGCGCTACAATCGTGTACTTCGTTATGCAGAAATAATGTCAGGCGTCCTAAGACAGTCCGGCAGTTCGTTAGCAGCAATATTGGCAATGTGTATTACGACAGTCAGCCTCTTCGATAACAGTTGCCCCTCCACACGTATCAACGATGACACAAAGTACAGCTTCTCACTCTGGCCCCAGTACTGCCACTCCTGAACGCAGTACGGGTCCCACTCTGAGCTGAAGCAAAGGCTCACGCCGCCAGAAGGTCTGAGAGGGCGAGAGAGTGTCCCTCCGAGCCCGTGCCCCGCCCACGCAGTAATCCACGTTACCTGGGGGCGCAACCCCACTCTCCTCTCCTCCTTCAGCGAACTGGGCCTTCCGTGTAGAACTTTCTCAATGGGCCTCAGCGGCTTGGCCTGGCAGCTCAGCTCCTCCAGGCTGCCGGTCCGGGCCGCGACTGTTAGGAAGGTCTCAGGCGGCCGCAGGGCACACGTACCCAATGCCCCTGAGATTACGTTACTCCAGGTGCACTTCACCACAGCACCCTCCGGGTCTCCTCTGGCACGAAGCCACACACACAACGCAGATGGGACTTCACGTCGACTCCGAGTGCACGCTCACCAGGCACTCCTTCCTGCGGTCTTAGTTGGCACCAAGACCCGCACCCCACATTGCAGAGACTCACTTTCTTCCGGTGCACACGATGATCAGCCGATCACCTCCACAGTCCCAGGTTGCACCAAAGCACGCACACTGCTTCACTGAGACTTACTCCATCTCCAGTGCCCCGATATCCAGGCGCTCTTCACCAACGCCTCTGGCCGCACCTCAACACGCTCACCGTGTCCGAGCCTCACTTCTCCTCCGGTGCGCTCGACGACCAGGCGCTCTTCACCAACACCTCCGGTGCACCCCGACACGCACCCTGTGCGTCCGAGACTCACTGCACTTCCGATGCACGCGTTGACCAGGCGCTCCTCGCCAATGCCTCCTGTGCACCACGACACGCACCCTGCGCGTCCGAGACTCACTTCACCTCCGATGCACCCGCCGACCAGGCGCTCTTCACCAAAGCCTGCTGTGCACCACGACACGCACCCAGCGCGTCTGAAACTCACTTCACCTTCGGTGCACACGTTGACCAGGCGCTCTTCACCCGCGTCTCCTGTGCACCACGACACCCACCCAGCGCGTCCGAGTCTCACTCCTCCTCCGTGTGTCCAAGATCACAGGGCACACCTTCCGAGGGTCTCAAGCTGCCACAACACGCGCCCACCACGTCGCTTGAAACTTCTTTGGAAACTTTTATGTTCCTGTGTTTCCAAACAGGGAGCCAGCTCACCTCGGGCCCTTGGGGGGTAACAAGACACAGCACAAAGCACAGTCTTCTTCAAGCAGGGGGACCCAGCGCACAAAGCACAGTCCCAACAGCCTCTTCCTTGGTTAGAACAGCAAATTGCAGACCAGCCCCAGATCACGAAGCAAGGGTTGGTCCTTCCCCAGCAGTCTCTTCATTTGTTCCTTCCTTAGCAGAGGTTCCTCTTGACCACGAAATAGGTCCAAGCCTTTTCAGTCTCAATCCATTTCTAATCAATTCCCCCTGTTCAGGGGTCTCAGTTCTCCTAGTTATACCCTAAACGTCTTTGAAGTTCGTTGTGCTCAGGGGTCCCTGACCCCTGCCTAAATCAGTTCTGGGTGTCTCCCTCCCAGTGTCACCTTTCTCCCTTTGATACTGGTGGTCTGGATCCTTAATCACTCAGCAGGAGATGGGTCAATTGTTTTATAGCTGCAACCCAGGCCTCTTCACCTCCCGGTGCTTTTCCTCGCCTGCTCTCCAGCTGCAGGTCAGCCTGGTGCCATCTCAACCCCTCCCTGGGTCAAGACCTCCCCCAGCTCCTCTCCCCTCTCAGATCCAGACAGTCAATCCACATTCAGCAAAGACACACAGAAATGCTTAAAGCACAAAACTCAGCCACTTTCTAAAAGTGTGGCTTCTGAACACACAGTGACAAAACCACTTTCATAGAAAGATGTGTTATGACGCTGTGAGTTCATACATACTAAACTTCACCTCTCCATTTCAAACTTATGGGAAACTAGGCTAACAAACACAATACCCAGCCTCCCCCATTCTGTCCTATGGGCAGAATGGCCTTTCACCAGTGAAAAACGAAATGGAGCGTTTTCCACTGTCAGGACATAATACACACCTCAGTATATGTCCTGCCTTTTACTTACACTGCACCCTGCCCAGGGGCTACCCGGGACCTACCACAGGGGTGCCCACTGTGTACACAAAAGGGAAAGTAAGGCCTGACAAGTGGTTACACTTGTCAGGACAACCTGCTAACTTAGCAAACTGCGCGCAGGCCCTACACTGCAGGCCTGGGGTTCCCTTCTCCGCACACCTTTGCATTACTAGCCCTGGCACACACAGTGCACATCACTAGGGGCTTTACTAGTAAGGCAACATACCAATCATGGCCAACCAATTACCATTATACTTTACACAGGGAACACTTGTACTTTGACACTGACCAGCAGTGGCAAAGTACCCAAAGCATCTAAATTGGAAACTCTATGTCAGGAAAACGATCTAGGGGGAAAGCAAAAGGTTTAGGGAACTTTAGCCAAAAAGGCCAAGTCCTACAAGACTATATACTATGTTGACAGATTCTGGTTAATTAGCAGATATTCAGTACTATTTGGTTGGTACTTCCTTTCACATCACAGCACTTATTGTGTCTATAAGGTAACTATAACATCCCAGCTCCAACTACCTCCAAGATACTCAGATCTGGTCAATTATTTGGCACTCTCCTTGTATTTTGTTCTGTAGTTTTCAGTGGTCTTGCCACACCTGTTGCTAAAGTATCCTAGAAGTAGATGTATTCAGGGCAGTCTTTAGGCAATAAATCCAGATGGCATTGTTTCACCCCAGATATAACCTCCCCTGATCAGCCTCATGCCCCTGCACCACTTGGTGATTAGTGGAGCTGAGCTCAAATGTACATGATCAGTTATCATACTCACTACCTATGCCATAAAAAGACATATCATCTGTGAGGACATCAGGACTGTGTTTTCTCTTGTTTGACACTTAACTCATTATGCTATTGCTGCTGCCAGAAGGTCAGGGTGCATACATCCTCAATTCTTCCAACCAATGTGCTTCATCCCTTAGTATGAGCCCATTCCAGCTAATATTTAACTATGACTATCAGTCTCTCCTCATGAGACTAGCAATGGTGAAACTCACTAGCTGTCCTTCCTTTCAGTCCAAGTCCATTTTGGTATAGTTCACTGGCAGTGAGACTGTTTACAATAGTTGTTTAAGTTACTTGGAGGTTCTGTGGTCTATTTAGATGCACAGGGGATATTCCTGCTGAAGGTCTTCACCTCATGTCTATCTCGAAGGACCTCCTCATTAAGGCATGCCCTTCCCATTTGCTGTGAGGGTGTGCCATTTGCACACCAACTGGTTTAAGAATGGGAATGCAATTTGTGGTGCGACCTATGTACCAATAGGTTGCATTCCAAATTGTACATTCGCAGGGTGTCGCCAAACTGCCCAATGGATATTAATTCTGCAGGTCACAATTTGTAAACCTCTTTGATTGTCTGTAAATGTAGGGATAGAGGCCTAAAGAAGACGGCAATGCCCGGCACCTGCATTTCATTTCGAAAAAAGTAAAAAAATAAAAATAAATGTCAAACAGCTTGTTTCCATTCAAGAGACTGGTGCTGCTTTAAAAAATATTTACATTTAGTAAGATATCAAGTGTAGCAGAATCTGGTCATCTAGACCAATCCCAACACCCCCTGAGGCTGCGTCACAATTCCCAATGGGGATGATGTCCCACAGTGACAGCTTCCTCTTTAATAATCAGATACCACCCCCTTTGAGATTTTGGAACCTGGTCAATGGTTTTCGACCACAATTGCAGTCACAGTCAGAACTGAAATAGAAATACGTGAAGATTACTTTCACTCCAGCTCCAAGATGGTGTCATATATGCTCCTATGGGAAAGTGACCTTCCTGATATGTCCCTTCCGGTAGTGCAACCAGTACCTAAGAGAGAATGGCTTAAAATAGGCACATGGGGGCATATATTAGCAACGATTTGCGATAATTATTGCAAAGCGCGCTTAGCGCTGTTTTTTTTATTGCCGGCTATCGCTGGATTTCATCGCCGAGATTGCGCGTTATTAGCAACGCTTATCTCCAAGGCGATAAAAAATCCAGCGATAGCGGCGAAATGCGAGAATATCGCAGGAAATCCTGCGATAAAACACCAGCGATAGGGGAATCCTTGATGATAGGCCATGGTGGACTTAGCCTCACAATCCACCTCTCATTGAGTAAATAGGTAAGTCAACTTTTTAGCAGGTGTTAAATTCCAGCGATAATCGCGGTTAGCGCGACTTTTCTTTTCGCTTCGCGGGCATTGATAATAGGGGGAAGTTATGTTTGCAACTGTTTGCAGTTGCTTTTAGTTGGGAACGCCTACTTTGCATGTCATTAGCGATAATTATCGCTGACATGCAAAGCGGCAACAAAACGGCCGCTATTGCCATTAAGCTGTCGCTAACAGCTGTTAGCGACAGCTTGCTAATAGGGCGATAAAAATATCGCCGCTTTATCGGCAAAAGGTGCCGCTAAAGTGGCGATACTGTCCTTGATAATATGCCCCAAAATGCTTTGGGGTTAGAGAAATAAAATATGTTTGTACAAATTGAAAAAATAAAAATGCAAAGAATGCATTATGTAAGATCTAAATTAATCGATAAAATATTAATCGCGGGAAAATGATAACATAGTGCTCAGTTTGTTCAAATCCAGTACAAAATAATGCCTAGAAAGGTAAAGAGTGTAGTGCATGGCCTACAAAATCTCAGGCAAGGCTGGAGTATTGGACGCTGTGATTTATATATGTTCAGGACAAGGAATGTGAGGCTGGTGATACCCCACAATTTGATACACCAATAAAAGTCTGAAAATGAATACTCCAACCCATGGTGTACTAGAAACAATAGACTTTCTTACAAATAGATATATCCAGTATTAGTTCAAGCCAGAGTCTATTAATGTCAGTTGTAATCAATCCACTACATCCAATACAGGTCTCTACAGACGCCAGGTAACTGGGACCTTCTAATCAGATCAACAGTCACCTCTGGTCCTAGGCCACCTCCAGCAAGAAATTTCATATCACAGAGACAGAGGACTCTTTTAGGAGAATCACCAGGTTTTTCCATATGTCAAGTAGACTTAATTTTAACAAGAAGGAGTGGTCCTAAAGGTGAGCCTCTGACAAACACGTGGGGCTTTGTTGTGCAGTTTATTTATGAATATAATTGTTGGCGTCAATGTCATCTTCTGTCATCCACATATAAACCTTGTAGAAGTAAGACTGAGTAAAACTTAGACAGGTTGATTCAGCTCTTAACAGAACAGACACTTTAAAATGTTGTCAAACAGTGGAGTGTTCTCAGCAAACCTTAAATAGTTCTCACAGTCTGCACTCCTATGTTTACTAAAGTATGTTTATGGTCTTGTTCTGGGCTTTTTCTCTAATGGCAGCAACATACCGTCAGCATCCTTGAAATAGCAACCTCTGACATGGTGTTAACGTAAACCATTGCCTTACCTACCCTAGCTGTAACTGCTGCAGCCATATTTTCTTCCACATTCTATTTGTGCTTGAAGGAAGTGCCTGTCTATGTCACTTAGAGCCTCTTTTCACATCTAGGCTTTTAGGACGAGGGAAGTGTTGATTACCCTAACTTGCTGAGAAAGTTTACAATTGAGGGTCATCTTCTTTCTTTCTCATTATCTCGGGTTTGGCACCTGTGTACTACCTTTGATTTCCGAAACAATGGGATTCTAATGAAAAGTCTGTTTTTTAATACTATTTATTTATGTCCTGCCTTTGCATTGAAGTACTTACTTTTATACGTTTGCTGAGAGACCTACTTGTTGATTGATTCTGTGATTTGCAGATATGTTTTTCTTTTGTCAACATTTTTCAAAACTAAATAGCCCTGAGTGTGGAAATTCATTGACAAACTTTGGGCATTGTTGCAGTGAAGTGTCTGCACATGACCAAAGGTGGGGAGCTCAGCTGAACTGGACTCCAACAAATAACCCCAAGTGTTGAATTTAAGCTGGGGGGTGTTAGACCTGGCATCATTGGTGTGGGTTTCCCCTGTATTTTTCCTTTACCTCCTGTGTTTTTGCTGTGTGTTGGACTTCGTTTTGCTGGTCTAGATGCTTTGTGTTACAGCAAACAAATGATGGACGGAATGCTAACAATGCAAACATTCTCCCCCAGTCAAAAAATCTGGGTTAAATCCATCGTTCTTTTGCCCGCTACGCCACCCCAGTTTGGACCCAGCCATATGCAAATCAGTCTTGACCCTGTGCCCCATGGGAACAGTCCAGACCAAACTGCCAGGCCAGGTCCTCCCTGGACCGGAAACAAGCATCCTGGGACTGGTTTCAGGGTATGTCACCCTTCTTCAGCCAGGCTAGCTTGAATCCAGTGGCACAGTGAGCAAGGGACCCACGTCTGGGCATACCCATCCCACTTAGGGCGAAAAGTGTTACAGCAAACAAATGATGGACGGAATGCTGACAATGCAAACATTCTCCCCCAGTCAAAAGATCTGGGTTAATGCTTTAGGCACTTTGCCACTGTTGTTCAGTGCAAAAGTGCTGGTGCTCCCTTTGTAAATTGTTGTTATGGATTAGTATTTCCATTATTGGTCTATTTGGTTTACTGTTAAGTCCCTAGTACAGTGCACTGTGTGTGCCCGAGGCCTGTAAACCAAAAGCTGCTAGTAGGCTTGCAGCACTGATTGTGCCACCTACACAAGCAGCCTTGCAACAAGGTGTCAGGCCTGCCATTGTGGTGCCTGTGTTCAGTCTAGTAGTGCCATGTCAACCTTGCAAGTGCACCCACTTGCCAGGCCCTAACCTTCCCTTTTCTTACATGTTAGTCAGCGCTAAGGTAGGCCCAAGGTACCTCTGCAGTTTAGTATGCCTGAACTCAGAATGTTAAAAGGCATCTTTTAGTGAGGGTGATTTTTACATTCTGGGTTTGAAAATACCACTTTTGAAAGGAGGTATTTTCTTGCTTAGCCATCCAGTGTGCCTCTGCTAGGATGTGTATTGACTGTCTGGCTTTGGAGTGACAGGGGCTGGGGATGTCCAGTGGCTCCAGAGAGACAAGATGAGTCAGCGCTGGGCTGAATAGACCTGGGCTGCATTTACAGTAGGGGGAGGAGATTTCCTTTCACCTGAATGGGCTTGGTCTGCCTTCCACAATGCTGTCTCCACCTCCTGCCAGGAAGCTACACCAGAGAGGACAGAACTGGCTTTGACTGAGCACAGGGCTTCTCTGCCACCAGAGAACAAAGGATTTTGCTGTATAAATATTGGGGCCCAGACCCCAGACTTTTAGATCATTCTGGGAATCAAGAGGAGAAGAGCTGGAGAAGCTGAGGAGGAATGCTGCCCCTGTGCTGTTTGCTGTCTGGGGTTGGCTTGCAGTGGCTACTTTCAGCCAAGGAAAGGGAAAAGGACTTTGCTGGTTGCTGTGTCCCCTGCTTGAGAAAGATCTCCAAGGGCTTGAAGACGATCTTGCCTCCAGTTCTGAAGTCTCAGGGACACAAAGACCTCACCCCCAGCTCCCCTGAACTTCCTTGCTGGGAGTTCTGACCTGCCAAGAGGTGCCTGTAGCTATTCTGGGCCTCTGGAGGTTGTTCTGGCTGTGGGGACTGGAAAAGCAACGCAACAATGAGAAGCGCAATGCAACTGTACCTGTTTCCGACGCATCGCCAAAGAAACCAACGCAGAACCTTCCCGCGATCGCCGCATGCCGCATCAAGTGTACCGGTCTCGGAAGTACGAGATCACTGCACCAATTCCAATGCAAGCCTTGCTGTGTGGCTGCAGGAACCCGCGCATTGTCCCGGATCGTCGCATCGTATCGAGGCACCAGGTCTGTTGCATCATTGGGGGATGCAGTAAGAAACCGACGCATCACCTCCCCACGCAGTAAGAAACCAACGCATCACCTCCTCTCCAGTAAGGAACTGACGCATCACCTCCCCTGCCCAGCAGTGAGGAACCGGTGCATCACCTCCCCGGAGCAAGGAACCGACGCATCACCTTCCCTGCGACCCTTTTTGTTTGTGTGCGCCACGCATCCAAGGTACTTTGTGTGAAAAGTGTTGCATCTGCAATTTGCTTTGAACAGAACTATTTCTACCATTTGGAAGACATATTTCTATTACTGTATTGTGGACTTTCATAATGTTGGTCTTGTTTGGTTTAGATAAAGATTACTTATTTTTCTAAACTGGTGTGGTGTCCATTTGTAGTGTTTTCACTGTATGACTATATGTGTTCACAAATGCTTTAAACACACTGCCTCCGAGAGAAGCCTGTCTGCTCGTGCCAAGCTACCAAGGGGGTGAGCAGGGGTTATTTTAGAAGTGTATCCCCCTTACCCTGACTAGAAGCAAGGGTCCCTATTTGGACAAAGGTACCTACCTCTGCCAACTAGAGACCCCCATTTCTAACAATCACCATGGCCCTTGATTCCCAGGCGACCTAGTAAATACTGTTCCTCAGTATACCTGACAGCCCTCAAAAGTAATGTGAGGAATTCCAAAATGTATTTGATCGCTTCAAGCCTAAATGGTCTCATGGAAATCAATTTTTACATAGTATTATGTCAAGTAAAAAGAGAGAATGATTATTAGACAAAGCAAACTGGCCACAACAAGCATATCTTAATGTTGCTGCTGCTGGGGATGCATTGTTCAATGCTGGTATCGAGGCATGTCTGGCCAAAACTGACTAGAAATTGATAATTGCAAAACAAAAGGTGAAACATCGGCTGATTATCTTGATCGTATGAAACATTTATTTAATCACTCTTCTGGCATTGTTAATGTTACTGAAAATTCTAAAGAAGCTGTTGGTGCCGCATTTTTCCAGGTATTTGCTGATCAAAATACAGGATCTGTTATTTACCACCTGCATTGCATGGACCACAAAATGTCCTTCAGTGTTGAATTCTGCTGCAAATCATTGTGTTGCTTTGCAGAACAGGAAAATGGAATTGACTGAGCCCAAACTAATGTATTTACAAATGCAATACTTCCAACAAACTGTCAGAGGCAGAGGCTGGGGACAAATTTGTTGACAGAACGACTACAGTGTGCAATGAGAAGGAAGATTCAGATGGAGCCAACGCCAAATAGGAAGAAATTCTGCTATGTCCGGTGGTTCTTCGCGCTTCACTTGTAGGCTGCTGGGACACTGGAAACATGATGGTCTTCACCTCCCCAATGGTTCCCATGAACACCCAGAGTAACCTGAATTTCGTCAAATTCCACAAAGCTGATATTCTAACATTTAGGACAGCACAAGAGTTGACTGCTCTGTGAAACCTTTAATCCCTGTAGACTAGATTTGGCCGTACATACAACATGCCATTAATGGAAAGCCTGATTCATGCCTTTTTAGGTTGAGTCTGAGTCAGCGCGCATGAGCTGCTCTGGCAAGCTGCTGTAGCAGATTATGGAAGAGAAGCCCCACCCACTCTCCGCCTATATTTGTTATTGGCTTCTGTCTTTGTCCTTCGTAAATGCAGGCTTCTGATTCAGTAATCAGTTTGTTGGTCCCTCCTTAGTACCACCTTTTCTTCATTTGTAGCCTCCCATGGCTACTGGCCCCTATACTTCTGTTGTTACACGGTACATGTTTATTAGTCTGTAAGCACTATTTTCTTTTTTCTTACTGCAGGCAGGACGACGTGAGCAGCCGGGACAATGGCAGCTGCTGTTTTCCAATGGCATGAAACCCAGAAACTCTTCCAGGTCCTTGGTAAAAAACATACATGCACTCCCCCATCAGCTTCTGCCGATCTCTACTCCCTCCTTTCCTCCTCCGTGGGTCCCGCTAATGCCTGGCTTACCTTAGGCAGCTACTTTCGAGCTCTGGCTGTGCGGTGCAGGAGGCGCGTTGCTAGCTCTCCAACTTGGCCGGCCAGTGCTCCTAGTAGGTCTTTATACAGCCCATGCACTACCTCCCCAGCGGCGCACCGGCAAGAATGTCTTCCCTATCTCTCCATATTAGGCCCTGGGCCGGGGGGAGCCCAAGGAATGGCCGCGGGGTGGACGGCCTTACAAGGATCACCTGGAGCTGGCCCAGGTGGGACAGGACCAGCCGTATAAGGAGCGTCTGAGGGTGCCCCCTCCTCCAGTCCGATGAGGTGAGTTCCCGCGCAAACAACGATGATCCCGCATAAAGAGTGGGATGAGGATGGCGACTTCCAGGTGAGAGTAGCCCAGCCCTCTGGCCGCCGCCCCATACTCCACACAGCCATTCACTTCCCCTATGGTGGTGTGAAACTTCCTGACAGGGAGTCTGAGGAGGGTGACTGCCACTCATACTACATACAGCCTCAGAGAGGGAAAGTGATGAAGGGTCCGGCTTTATTACAGCTGGTGTAGGGAGGTGGGGGGCAACACTCACTATGTGCCGGTGCACCCCTCCAGTCTGAGTCTTGAAGTGATTTGCACTTTCCGGCAAGGGTGACTCAGCCCGGGAAGGGTGACCACCTCTTCCCAAACTCGCCCTGCTCAGCGTGTGCAGAGTGGGCTTTACAAGGGCTCTGCTTCTGTTCCTAGTGAATCTAAACGCCGACCTTTAGATGAGTTCAGCCTGTTTCTGCCCCTGTCCCATAGCCAGATACAGTGAGAGGAAGGTATGTACCCTAAATGGGGACAATACATTAAAACGCACGCCTCTACTTCCTCAATCAGCGCATTGAAAAGCATTACTTTTGACTTTCCAGCAGGCAAATTTGGTGCTTGACACGATCTGTGACTCACTACTGCTCAAACATTCATTTGAGGAGGCTGTTAACGTACCTACCGGCTGTGTTGCACATGACATTGATACAGGCAAAGGCGCCGCACAGGTCGGTCCAGTCATTTATGTTATTGGGCATTTGTTCCCGGGGTGGGCTGGAGCCTTTGGAGCCAGCATTTGAAGAACCTCTGGCGCCCCAGTCTCTTTATTGTTGCAGGTGATGGAGCAGGATTTTGCAAAAATGAAACCTGCTCGGACCAACACCCTCATAATACATACTAACAGTAAGTAGATGTGATTAAAAATCTAACATGCACCCACATAAACATATGGGCATTGCTTTGTGCATGCTTGAATTAATACGTTAATGAATATTTGGTATTCATCTTGTGTGGTGAAAAATAAACAAAGAAGTTGCACGAGTAGGCCGCATGAACATCAGTGTTTGCACGTTGCATTCTGCTCCAAAAGGTTAATTATTAATACCGCTTTTGCACTAGACTTATGCTAGGTAATCATAATGGGGAAGTAGTGCAAGGTGGGTGTGGAACAGTGAGGGTTTCACTAACATATAATTAATATTTGTTCATTTTCATTTACTTCAGCATGCTGAATGAAGCTTCCATCTTGGAAAAATGACGTGACAGGGAGGGGGAAGTTTCCTCGGAGCGAGTCTGCTCTGACATGAGACCCGCAAGTTGTGCTGAGCATTGCGAATTGACATGAAGGAGTGAAGGCCAGAGCATCAGTTGACTGCCAAAATCCCGTTCCCAAGCGTGTGACTGTGGACGTGCTCTGCGGAAATATGAACTGAATAAAGAAGAATGTAATAAAAGTATCGATATATGTGAAACAAATGAATCAATGAAAGTTTGGATCATGGGAACCTTTTTGCACAATAAAGTTGTTGAATAAAGTGCGAAGTCATAGTGGCATGATCATGCCACCCCTCAAACCCACCAATCCCTGTTCGAAGTGAAAATGAACTGCAACATTAAGTGGGTTGGTCTAGTGACTCTTAGGGTATAACTGGGGTACCTTTAGGGGCGTGTTTAGAGAAGTCTGGGGCAAGGAGGAGGGAGATGCGTCGCTAATCGTTGGTTTTGCGGTGAGGCCTAGCTGTTTTTCCTATCCTGTCCTATACCTGACTGAAATCTTGGTATTCCCCGAATACCTTTGGGGGACCTTCATCATCTCCTGGGCTCAGGGGGGGGTATTCCCTACAGACCTTTAGGTTTGTATATAGCCTATGTTGTTCCCAGCATTAATGTATTTGTCTCTGAATCTTTTGTCTCTCCACCTATCCACTCTGTCAACAAAGTATTGATATGCACTATTTTTAGATGAACCTGTTGTCTCTTCATCTATCTTTCCGTTAGGTATGATATTTGTTTGGCATAATTATTCTGCTGAACCCTTTTGTCTCTTACCCTATCCACTCCTTCATTGCACAATGTCATTGTAGAGGAGTCTGTGTAAATCGCATTATTTCTCAGACCATGTGGTTCGGTGTTTGTAATTGTGACCTGATGCAGATGAGCATTTATTTTGAAATTGGAGATAAACTCACTTATTAATTTTACCGAGAGTCTGTCATTAATTAATAATGTTAAATGAGTTAGAGCCATATGTATCAAGCATTATTGCGATCGCAAACGCTGCGATTCGCAAAAATACAGCGTTTGCGATCGCAAAAATGCCCACTGCGATGTATGAAGCATGATCGCAGTGCAAAATTGCCAATCGCAAAAATAGCGATTCGCATTTTACTGCGAAGGAGTTTCTGCGAATAAAATTGCGAATTCGCAATTTGCATAATTTTTCCTTGCGAATATCGCAAATTAAGAAATCGCATTTTGCGAATTCGCAACGAAATGTATTAAATAATCGCTAATTGCGATTTCACGAAATTCGCAATTTAGCACCTCGCAATTACCACCAACTCAGAGCAGGTGGTAACCAGGTGCAACCTATATAAACTGGCCCAGAATGCCACAGTGGTTTTTCACAATGGCTGCACTCTACGTCATTGCGAGGAGGCTGAGGAACAGAGCTGCTGCCCAGGGAAGGAGGCGCCAGGAGAGGATATTCAGGGCACGCATCACCTTGTTAATGCAAACTCCAGAGGAGATACAGGAGAAATACAGGCTGCACCCATACAGCATCCTAGATCTCATTGAGGAGTTGAAGCCCATGCTAGAGCACCCCACACGCAGGACACGCACCATCCCCACCCATGTGCAGGTCCTCTGCTCACTGCATTTGCTTGCGTCTGGGAGCTTCCAGGGGGTCATAGCAGCAGCAGGAGGGGTCACACAGAGTAGCCTTTCACGCTTCTTTCATGCGTTCCTGGATGCCATGATGCTGCGGATGCATCACCACATCCAGTTCCCAAACACGCAGCAGGCACTCGACCAAACCAAGCAGGGGTTCTACCAGATCGCCCTCTTCCCCCATGTCTTCGGCTGCATCAATGGCACCCATGTCGCCCTCTCCCCACCATCCCAGACTGAGTATGTGTATAGGAATCGGAAATGCTATCACTCCCTGAATATTCAGGTAGTCTGCAATGCTGCCCATGTAATCACAGACATCGTGGCCAAGTATCCAGGGAGCACATACGATTCCTACATCTTCCGCCACAGTGGGCTACACCGTCGGCTCGTGGCTGGCGAGTTTGGAGATGGCTACTTACTGGGTAAATCCATGGCTCACATCCATACATGGGATGAAGGACAGGACAGGGAGGGCAGTGTGTGACACATGTTTTTCCCACCCTGCAGGTGACAGTGCGTATGGGGTGAGGGAGTACATCCTGACGCCCTATATCAATCCTACAACTGCTGCCGAACGGCGATTCAACAACGCCCACAGGTCCACACGTGGTGTCATCGAACGCACATTTGGCATCCTGAAAAGCCGCTTCGGGTGCCTCCACAAGAGTGGTGGTGCCCTACAATACAGCCCGCAGACCTGCTGCAAAATCGTGGTGGCTTGTGCAATGCTGCACAACGTTGCAACAAAGAAGGGCACCCCAGTGGAGCTGACCGACTCAGAGTCGTCGGACGAGGAGGGACCAGCTCCCCGTGCAGGACCAGCAGGTGGTGTTGGGGCAGCTGCCGGACGCCAGAGACGGCAGGAGATTACGCGCAACTATTTCTAGGTGGGCAATAATGACACAATGCAAGGTATTGGTGCACAACTGTGTTTATTCCCTTCACTGCAGGAAAGTTAACTTCACACAGCCTGATGTGCACACTATGTCAGACAACAGTAGGTAGCACTTGTTCACACCACAGTGCAAGTCTTCCAACATAATATGAGTCAATATGCAATGGGTTGCCTCACCCAGTGCTATGTCCCACTCATGCCACTTCAGCGCCGGCGTGCACGGCTTGTTGCTCCTCCCGCAGGGTTCACACCGTCCTCCCCTGTGCCATTGTGTGATCTCCCCTGATGCACCCTGCGACGTCTGTCTTGTGGGGGGGGAATGATGCTGCTCCTGCTGGAATGCCCATCCTCTTCCAATGAGCTGAGGGGTCCTGTCCCACCCATGGCTGCTGCCTGCAGCTGATCCACAGCATGCGTGACCTGCACAAGCCCCCTTGCGACATCCTGGCTGCAGTGTGCCAGCTCATGCTGCATGCTGACACAACGACGTCCCAGCACAGATGTGGCTGTGGACATACGGTTCACTGCCTTGGTGTAAAGGTCCTGCCGCTTGTAGTAGCGCTGTCTCTCTCTGCGCCTGTCCGCACAGTCTCGCCGCATCTCCGCACACATCGCTTCCATTGCGCTAGCCATGGCCATGAAACCATCCCTAATTTGGGTCAGATTAGTGTTCTGTGCTGCTAGTTTGCGCTGCATTGATTTCATTGCCTTTGCTTGCAGGCGCTGTACGTGAAGCATGTTGGCCTCGAGGCCGGCAAATACTGGTCCTTCGCCTGCGTCAGCGGTGCTGGTGGATGGACGGGCCCTGCGCCAGAACGGGATTCCTGTTGTGTGACGTGCAGGGGACTGTGCTGTGCGTGTTGGACCACGCTGGCCCTGGACTGGCTGCTCATCGCCACTTGTGTCATCTGTATCTGCCTCCAATGGTGTAAGTGGTGGTACAACACGGCGTCGCCTTTGTCTCACAGAGATCACTGGTGAGCCCTCATCATGCTCCTCTGGCCCTGACTGTTGTCCTGGTTGGGATTCCTCCTCCCCTTCTGCCATGTGTTCCTGTGTCACTGGAGCTGCTGTGGATGCAAATGCACATATTAAGTTGCTATCCTGCCTCACATTTTTTTGCAATAAATATTTCATTTGGGAGTTACATGTGTCCTATCTGTCTGTTTGTTGCCTCTCATGATGCACACATTCTGAATGTGCCTTGCTGGGTGGCACTGCTCCATTGCTTGTTAGATGTGACTACAGGTCCCAGAATGCATTGCTGGGTGTGTTGGCCTGCATGCACTGGAGTAGCAATGATGTTTGGTGCCTGTGTCTTTCCTGAGTGTGTGGGTGGTGTGGTGGGGTGTCAGGGGAATGTTAGCATGCTTCTTACCTTGTCTGGTGCCTGGGGGCTCCAAGCTGTCCAAGTCAGCCACGCCACTCACACTCTCCGGCAGCAGGGTGCTCTCCACCAACTCCTCCAGAGGGGTGGGATCTGTTGCGGTGGATGTCCCACCACCGGTCTTACGTGCCTCAGCCAGCCTGGTAGCCACCTTTTCTTTGGACCTCTTGCGCATATCATACCACCGCTTCCTGAGTTCTTCTACAGTGCGGTGGGTGACGCCAATGGCATTTACCTTTTCTTGTATGCCTGCCCAAATTTTCCTCTTGCGTGCCTCAGCCACACGCAGTGATTTCTTCCCAAAAAGTAGTTCATGACTTTCAGACATTTCCTGTATGAGCACCTCCTGCTCCCTTTCACTGTATTTGATTTTCCTTAACCTTGCATTCTCCTCCCTCTCCTTCCCCTTCTCCTTCTCCTTCTCCTTCTCCTGGGGATCCATTGCTCCTTCTCTGAATGGCACTGCACAGTACTTTCCCTCTCCTCCCAGCCTCTCACTCAGCTGTTGGCAATCAGGTGCAGCATGGGCAGTCACACTTCCTGGTTGTGATGTCATCAAGCTGCACCTGATTTGCAGATTCGCTAATTTGCGATTTCTTGATTGCGATTTCGCAATTAAGAAATCGCTATTTAGGTATTCGCTTTCCTGTTTTGCGATATTTGGCGAATCGCAAACCATTTCCGAATATTTTGATACATCGCGGTTTGCGATTCTCAAATTGCGATTCGCAAATTTTCGCAATTTGAGAATCGCAACTTGACATTTTGATACATATGACCCTTAGTGTCCTATCATTACCATCAACTACTCAACTAATTGGTCCATCGACCAAGTAGAGAAAGAGTTGATATCAATAAATGTTCTTTAAACAGGTGACTAGGAGTTTATAAGAAATATGAAATGAATGAAAATAATTGACCCCAGCGCATCAGGGATACTGGGTGAATGTGTATGGGCCATTTGAAATTAATTGTGTAGTATCAATCCCTGATCAATAATTGGTATTGGCGCTGGATCACAGGCGCGGTGTAGGGCATGAGCAATGAGAAGGAAAGGAGGACAAAAGAAATATAGGTGAAGGAAAGAGCACAAGAAAAGAGACTATGACGAGAGAGAGAAAGTATAGATAGAAATAGTGAGGAAGAAGAGAGCAGGGCTGGTTTGAGTATGACTGCCACAGACCCCAAACAAAGAAAATGATCTCTTTACCTCAGTTTCACTAGTAACTAAAAATAGGTTTATTTGAGGAACAGAGGCCCCTAAGGCTTCTGGGCGCTGCTGCCTTTGTACGTGCTGCACTATTTATAGCTACTCCCCAGGAAACTGTGGGTTATTTCCCCACTGGGTGCTTTGAAAGAGGCGTGCTTTTAATGAATTGTTCACCTGGCACTTATTACGTAAAGTTATTGCAGTCTTGTTGGCGTGGCTGCCCAAATGCCCGAGCACGAAGTCATTTTTATATTTAGATGATGAATATCACAGGGCCATCCATTTGCAAGGCACACTGGACCGAAAGCATGTCCTGTGCCTGGGAGTGTACCCATCTATGGGCCATATGCATCAAAGGGTTTTGCCCATTCTGTGTCTATGGGAAAATGTGTTCATGCATATGGCCCTATATATATTCCTCATATAATGAGAAGTGTATTTCCCCCAGAGGACTCTGGGAAGGATGTGGCACTACGGACAGAGCTGTAGACTTTAGAACTGGGGAACCAGGTTCGAGTCTCAGTGGCAGCTCAATAGTCTGTCATTCTGATCAGATCACCTAATCTTCCCGGTGCCTAAAAAATGTGACCTTGAGTTATGTACTTGGGGCTCCTGTAAAGCGCTCAACACCTTCGGGACAAATTCCCACCATACATAGTTGCAGCAAAATATACAAATACATTTTAAATCTGCGTGCGACAAGGGCATCAATCATTGAGTTTTTGAGAGCTAAAGTTCATAGCTCTCCCTTTCTGTATAGCTGCACGAAAGGCTCTGCGAAGTGCAAGTGTCCATAGTAACAAGCGTTACATTGTACGAGAAAATATTGTACCTCATTACTCATCATCTGATGTGTCACTATGCTGATGTTCAGCTTAGAGTCTCCAGTAACATTTTTGTTCACTCATGTCTCACAGCTTGTATTTCTGCTTTGTCTGTGTCTGTACCTATTCCAACCCGACTTACAGCAATTAGCTAGGTGTAATGCGCATGCAAGATCTTTCCGCACCTAATTTGCCCTTTCTAGCGTTAGGTGTACGTCGGGGCTTACCTATGTTAAACAGATTATAAGGTAGTCCTGCCATTTATCAAACTTAGAAAAACAATACGTACAATTTTTAGCCATGAAACTATTCACACTTTCCTTCACACCCAGTGTGTAGTAATTGTATAGCTCTTCGATCCCTGGCGGCACAGCACACAGGACAGTAGCGGTCGGTGGTGGGAGTGCCCCCGGGCGCTGACGTGGGGCAGGGGAGGGGCAGGGTGGGGGGGTAGTAAACTACGGATTACGGCGGATTACAGGTAAGTAAACATATAAATAAATAAAACGAATTTCGTTTCTCGCGCTGCATCGCCCCTTGTCAGCGCCCGTCGGCACTCCCACCACCAACCGCTACTGACACAGGATAATGTGCTGCTTGGCTAAACACTTATAAGGTCCAAAAGGCGAGGCCTATTGGCTATGCCAATGCTTGTTGATACTGGTGCTAGTAGGTATGCACTAAAAAAGTCTGAATTCCCTTCACTTTCTCTCTTGGATGAAACCATTGAAGCAGGAGGCATTTCTAACACACATTTTCCTCCTTGTACCTGCCTCTCTAGGTCCTATATCTAACCAGTATGCTGTCCTTAAGCCCTAAGTCACCTCCAAGCATTCCAGGAAGGGGCATTTTATACAAATTAAAAACAATATGGTGTACTTTACTTATGACGGTGTCTGTTTGAAGGGCCGATGGAAAATGGCAATGCCATTTTAGCAGTCTTGCGGGTAAAAATTGTCTTTGTTTGATACCAACAATGCTAAATCTCCACACCAATCACTGTCTGATGTGCAAAACCAAGCTCATTCCACCTTATGGGCCAAAATATCCTAATGATGTGGACTGTGTTGCTACTGCTCAGCCAGCAACAAGCCACGAACGATAAGGGTGAACTCCATTAGAAAGCTCATTCTCATTCCCCAAAACCCCTTACGTCCTGATGCAGAGGCTGGACTCTTCACAGTCACGTCTGAACTGCTGAAACAAGGGATTTAAAGCCTACTGTGAGCATTTGTAACACTCTTATTATGCTGAACAGAATGCCTGGTAAAAAAAAAAATATAATGATATTCTCAAAGTTTCATGCAATTAATGCAAGACTTCTCATGTTGTACCAAATCATTTTACTGTCCCGTCGTGTATACCAGTGACTGTCCCATGGTTCTGCTTCCTCCTCCATCCCAATATATCTGAGAAGCAGTACCTTTTTACTTTAACATTTTCTAATTACATTATTTCTTTTCACAGGCATTCAAGAAAGATCTGGACAACTTTGTCTTACCAGAAAGATCTACCTTGGTCCATTATGTTAAATGATTTCTAAGTTGATTATTACCCAGAGGAACATTGCATGGTTGACTGCTACATAATGAAACAGGTATGAAGTGGTACAAGATGATTAAAGCAAAATTACCATTTTGTTTGCCCACTTTTTGTTAATTAGGACATGACATTTCAGCAGGGGAGCAATCCCTGTCTTCAATTTGAATTGAAGCTATTCATAAGCTACCCAAATCCATTAATCTCCCCTGGGGTTTCTGGTTGGCTAGGGCGTACACCTAAGTCAGGCAGAGACCACCACTCTAGTAAGGGCAAGGGAGTTGCACACTGAAGATAACCCATGCTCACCCCCTTGGTAGCTTGGAAGAGCACTCAGGCTTACCTAGAGGCAATGTGTAAAGCGTTTGCGCAGCACACTCACACGCATCGACACACTAGGCACACTACAAAAGAAACTCCACACAAGGTTATATGAAAATAGCCTTTGTATTATCCATAAAAACACATTAGAACACAACCACATATATTACCGTGCCACTAGGCACTTGTCATGACTTCACAGGGCTCACGTAAATTACTTGGCCAATCGGGCCACTGTCATAAAACATCACATGTAGGGCACTAGCATCACATATTATGCATACATCATAATAACATTATTACTGTGCACATATTAGAAACCTTAGGCCAACAGTAGGCATATCACCACCATTACTGCACAGGCAACTGTCCTTCCCTGCGTAGGTTCTTGGGCCACCTGCCCGCCTACCACAGGAAGTGTGGTACATTTGAACTCGGGGGCCTGTCCTGGGCTCGCCCTACGTTGGTCACAGGAGCAAGAAAAAGCCCCCCCAATAGTGTGCACAATCGGCAGCTGCCGCGATTTGTGCGGTGCAGCTGCTGGCAAGCCAGATACGTCAGAGACCTCTCCCATTCTTGTGCGCCACAAGGTGAATCCCGTCCAGCAGCTGCCACGATCATGCGGAGCAGCTGCCAAAGCCAATATCGCAGGTGAGCTGGTGCGGGAAAAAGGCACTCACCCTGACTTTGGCTGGAACTAATGGACTCCTCGAGTCCGGTGCCCCTTCAGCTCAGAGTGCGAGGGACGAGGGATTCCCTTCCCCCATCTGATGCAGCGAGGCAGCTCTGAGTTACTGGAGCACGACCTTGAGCTCGCGGGCCACTGTCCCACTCGACGGGGCTGTTTTCATCGCGGCCACTCTTCCTGGCATCTTGAGGTTGCTAGGCAGCACCTAGCGTCCTGCGTAGGTGAAGCGGCTGGCCGGCGGTATCGAGGGTCTCCCGGCAACCAGGATATCCTGAACGTGGGCCCAAGGCAGGGAGCGGGGCAGCGCCCCCGGCAGGCAGCTCTCCCTTCAGGGCATGCCACAGTAAGTCCCGACAATGGGGCAAGGTGAAGGGGAGACACGCACTGTCTTCCCAGACCATAAGCTCTCCACCCGCTTCAGGGCATGCCACGAAGGACAAAGAATAGGGCAGTACGTTCAGAGCACACACATACGCCCCACAGGAAGCGCTACACACGCTATATTGTGCCAATTACCTGGGAGTCCACAAGGCAGAGCTGGACACAGGCAGGCCAACACGCAGTGCCTCCCAGCAGGTAGTAGCTGGGTCCCACGGCGGTTCCTCCTGGCAGAGTGTTCCTCAGATCCAGTTCCCAAGTAAGCTCAACGGACATGGGTCGCAGCGGCAGTACTTATACTAGTAAGTGTCTTTGTCCTTCCCTGGCCCAGGACGCACCACGGGGGGCGGAGCCATCATTGTGGAAGGCAGGCACAGCCCTATTCAGGTGCAGGTGGTACCCTCCCACCACTCCAAATGCAGACCATGCCTATTCAGTCTAGAGCTGACTCATCCAGACTCTCTGGAGCCACTGCACCTCCCCAGCCCCTGTCATTCCAAAGCCAGACAGTCAATACACATCCTAGTAGAGGACCAAAGACACATAGCACACAGAAATGCCTCCGCCTAAAAGTGGCATTTCTAAAATTGTAATAATAAATCTGCTAACACCAATATGCAGCATTTATCACCACTATTTCAAAACATACCAAACGTGATCACGCTACCCCTCTAATGTCAGGAATTACCACTGAAGCACATATCAGGGAATCCCCAATGATTCCCTATGAGAGGGCAGCCTCACAGCAGTGAGAAACTAAATAGGTTCTTTGTCACTACCAGGACAAGCCAAACAGTTAAGGCACATATCCTACCTTTTACCTACACCGCACCCTGCCCATAGGGCTAGCTAGGGCCTACCTTAGGGGTGACTGATATGTAGTAAAAGGGGAGTCACAGACGTGGCAACCACTTTATGTGCCACATCACAGCCGCAGTAAACTGCGAGCGCAGGCCCTGCAGTGGCAAAGGCCTGAGACAGGTTTGAAAGGCTACTTTGGTGGGTGGCGCAAGCAGCGCTGCAAGCCCACCACTAGCATTTAATTTACTGGCCCTGGGTATATGGGATACCACTGTACAAGGGACTGACAGGTAAATTAAATATTCAAAACAGGTGTAAACCAATCTTACCAAGGTTACCATAGAGAGCACATGTACTTTAGCACTGAACATCAGTGATAAAGTACCCAGAGTCATAACCCCACCAACAACAGATCTGTAAAAATACTGGAGGAAGGCAAAAAGCTCTGGGATGACCCTAAAAAAAGGGCCAATTCCTACACTAACATTGTCAAACTGTTGCAAGATTTCATACGCAACGTCGTCCACGAACCTTTGCCTTTGTTCAAGGAACCAGAACAAGCACAAGCATCTCTAACACAGATGTTGTCCTCTGCATCTGAATTAGGTTTACCCCATTACTCCAAACTATTCATGTTGCATTGCCATTAAAGAGAGGGCTTTGCTTAATGAGTTCTTGTTCAGGGCCATAGTGATGAAAAGAAACTATTATTGCCTTGTGCTTGATGCCTGGTTGTGCCTGGTTGTGGTGGCAATGGCTTCACACATAGTTGAGGCTTCTGAAAACATTTTTTAAGGTCCAAGCAAACTGTTACTGTAGCTCACACCATAGCGGGATTGGTATTGACCACTAGATCTCAGTCCGTACCATGTCAAGACCATCAAGATACAAAATACTGTTATTGCCCGCATCTCTTATAACACACGAATGTTGCCCTGTGCTAAGCCCTCATATTTTTTCACCACTGCTCTCGATGGTGAACCTCATTATTACATGCTCACAACAGCCCACAGTACTGAGCCTTGTATTGGTCTCCCTGATGCCCCTTTGCCAAACTACAGTCTTGTGGATTAAAGCAGTGGTTCATATATCAGAAATTATAAATGTTCTGTGGTTGAAGGCTACGTATGAAGGATTTGCTGTGTATGATGTTATCAAAAGCCATTGCTTACCAAGTGTTCACTCTGCCCAAGTAGCTAAATTCATTGCTTTTACACATTCTTGTATATTGTTGCTTGAAAAACTGTAACTATCTTCACTGATTTAAAGTATGCATTCTGGGTTTCTCATGAATTTGGGCTGCTCTGGATGATGCATCATGAATTCTCACTTCCGCTGGAGTCCTTTTAAAATAAAGGAACCCTATGTAAAGGGATTACATGATGCTCTTTAACTACCTTCTAAAATTGCTATTGGTAAATGTGCTGCCCATCAGTCCGTGCAAGAAGAAGTGTCTAGAGGATCTCCTTAGCTGACCAAGCTACCAAAAAGGCTCCCATTTTTTTATTTACTGTGTATCTATCTCATGTTACTGAGCCCGTTAAGCTCTCTTTAAAATATATCTTCAAATTACAAGAATATGCCTCTGATGTAGAAAAAGTGTTTGCTTAAAACAGGACTGCATAAAGAACTCCTCCGGAGTGTGGTGGGACAAACAAGGAAGAGTGTTTGGCCCAAAAGTGCTACTTCTAAAGCATGCCTAATTGTACCATATTGTTTCCCACGTAAATAGAGACACCATGATCCATGCTGTGAGTACGCACTAGTTATCCCCTTCTATCCCCTTCATTTCCAAACAGTTCACCTATTTCTGCCACAATTGCCAAACACACAAAGTCGTGAAGAATGCCCCTGTTGCCCAGTCACTACTATGGGGTCCTTTTTAGGACCTTTAAATAATTTTCAGACAAATGCCTCAATGTTGCTTTAATATTTATGTTCTGGTAATAGTGTGCATGTTCTCTGGATGGACTGAGGTCTGCACATGTTCCGGAGTATGCTATCACTGTGTACAAGAGACTGTTATTGAATTTCATTCCTAAGTTTGGAATCTCCCTATATATAGGGAGAGACAAGAGTACTCACATTCTGTTATTATGTGGTCCAAGAGATATGTTCTGCTTTGGGAATTAAACACCGCTTCCACTGTGCTTACCACCCTGAGTTCTCTGGTAGGAGGGCTCAATGGTACCTTAAAGAACAAGATAGCTATGATTTGTAGTGGAAGTGTGCTTAAGTGCCTGACGCGCTAACTTTGGTAATCTGGTCATTTTGAGCCACTTCTAACCAAAAAGGAAATTAAACCTCACAATATCATTATGGGTCATCCAATGGTACTCATTCTACCCAAAAAAACACACCTCTAAGCACATGCAATGTTAAATGCGCATTTGTCATAAGTAATGTCCAGAAAGTCCATTCATATCCAAAGTTTATTATTTTATTTGTCCTGTACCCTCAGCCAACACATGCTTTATCAATGGGTGTTTTGCCCTACAACTTTTTCAGGGTTTATAAGTCAAGCATCCTTTGACACTCAAACTGGGACACAATCGCATGCTGTTAGAAATGGGGGTGTCTAGTTGGCAGAGGTAGGTACCTTTGTCCAAATAGGGCCCCTTGCTTCTAGTCAGGGTAAGGGGGATACACTCCTAAAATAACCCCTGCTCACCCCCTTGGTAGCTTGGCACGAGCAGACAGGCTTATCTCAGGGGCAGTGTGTAAAACATTTGTGAACACATACAGTAGCACAGTGAAAACACTACAAATGGACACCACACCAGTTTTAGAAAAATTAGTAATCTTTATCTAAACTCAAAACAAGACCAAATGACAAAAATCCACAATACAGTAATAAAAATATGACTTTCAGATGGTAGAAATAGTTCAGTTCAATGCAAGTTGCAAATGCGACACTTTTCTCAAAAGTACCTTAGATGCGTCATGCCAAGCAAACAAAATGGCCGCAGGGAAGGTGATGCGTATGTTCCTTACACTCAGGGGAGGTGATGCGTCAGTTCCTTACTGCGTGGGGAGTTGATGCGTCTGTTTCTTACTGCAGACCCCAAACGATGCAACAGTCTTGGCGCCGCGATGCGTCGATCCGGTATGATGCGTGTCTTCGTGCAGCTGCAGAGCAGGCTTGCGTCGGGATCGGTGCGGCGGCGGCAATTTCTCGAGCCGCGGCAGGCGCTGCGACGGTTTCTTCGGCGATGCGTCAGAAACCAGTGCGGATGTGACACGCTTCTTCGGTATTGCGCCGATTTCCCAGCTCCCAGTGACAAACAGTCTCCAGAGGTCCTAAACAGCTGCAGGCACCTCTTTGCAGGTTGGAATTCCCAGCAAGGGAATTCAGGGGAGCTGGTGGTGAAGTCTTTGTGTCCCTGAAACTTCAGAACAGGAGGCAAGCTCAGTTTCAAACCCTTGGAGATCTTTTCTTCAAGCAGGTGATAAAGCAAACAGCAAAGTACTTTTTCTCCTTTCCTTGGCAGCAAGCAGCCACTGCAGGCCAACCCCAGACAGCAAACAGCACAGGGGCAGTATTCCTCCTCAGCTTATCTGGCTCTTCTCCTTGGCAAAGGTTTCCTCTTGATTTCTCAGAAGTGATCTAAAAGTCTGGGGTCTGGGCCCCTCTTTTTATACACCAAAATCCTTTGTTCTCTGAAGGCAGAGAGTGTCTGTACCCAGCCAAAACCAGTTCTGTGGGGCACTTTGCAAGTGCACAACAACCTCCTTTGTCAGTGTGAGCCCTGACTTCAGACACACCACAGGGGGGCGGAGCCGTCATTGTGGAAGGCAGGCACAGCCCTATTCAGGTGAAGATGCTACTCCTCCCACTACTCCAAATGCAGACCAAGCCTATTCAGCCCAGCCCTGACTCATCAGACTTCTGGAGCCACTGCCCTGCTCCAGCCCCTGTCATCCAAAAGCCAGACATGCAATACACAAACCTAGCAGAGGCACACTGGATGGTTAGGCAAGAGAATACCTACTTTCTAAAAGTGGTATTTTCAAACAGAGAATGTAAAAATCATCCTCACTAAAAGATGCACTTTAACATTCTGAGTTCAGGCATACTAAACTTTATTTTCCCATCTTGTTCCCAGGGTCAGTTATGTTTATAAGATGTTATAAACAAACTCCCCATTCTGGCCTACAGGAACAGATAGCCTTGCAATAGTGGAAAACGAAATTGGCAGTATTTCACTATCAGGACGTGCCACACACATCAGGGCATGTCCTACCTTTCACATACAATGCACCCTGCCCACAGGGGTACCTTGGGCCTACCTTAGGGGTGACTAACATGTAGAAAAGGGAAGGTTTAGGGACTGGCAAGTGGGTGCACTTGCCAAGTTGACATGGCAGTCCCAGACTGCACACAGGCTCTGCAATGGCAGGCCTGAGTCACATTTTACAAGCTGCTTCTTTGCGTGGCACAACCAGTGCTGCAAGCCCACCAGCAGCATTTGATTTACAGGCCCTGGGCACACATAGTGCACTGTACTAGGGTCTGACAAGTAAATCAAACAGCCAATCATGGAATCACTAATCCACAACAATACTTTACAAAGGGAGCACTTGCACTTTGGCACTGAACAGCAGTGGCAAAGTGCACAAAGCATCTAAACCAGCAAAAATACAGGAGGCAACAGCAAAAAAATGGAAGGGAGACCCACACCAATGGTGCCAAGTCTAACACATGCGCAGGGAATTATCCAGATGTCCTTCATGTATATATCTCACAATTAAACCCGTGCACTGGACATGCGGGAAGTCAGCGAATGCACTGAAATAGGTACACATATCCAGTGGTTGCCCACTTGATTGTCACAGCCTGGCCATATTTGGGTCTTGCTGTAAGTCAGTGTGTACACCCGACTACAAATATCAAATCTGGCTGTCAAAACTGGATGCCAGTATCCTGCGTGCACTCACGTCATACTGCATGCACATATCGAGTGTGTTGGATATACGATTCGACCTTTCACGGTATGCAAGGTACACTTTGGTGGCACTCGCCTGATTGAAGTGTGGCTAATTAGTGGGATGGCCATATTTGATATCTGTAGTCGGGTGTACACACTGACTTATGCAGTGAAATTGCAGTCCTCAACGTCCTGGACCTGACAGCCACCTTGAAAACCGCCATCACATTTTAATCAACATACTACACCACATTCCAGAAAACACCCTCAAATGGTTAGCTTCAGACCTCACCGGAGGAACCCAGAGAAGCAGTCTCACACCATTTAACTCGGAACTCAAGAAGTTCATCTTTGACATCCCCCAAAGTTTGTCCCTCAGCCCCACCCTCTTCAACACGTAGATGACACCCCTGGTCACACCATCAGATCATACAGACTCAACATCATCTCCTACACCGATGAGACCAAGCTCATCCTCTCACTGTCAGAAGGCCCCTCCACCACCAGAGTCTACTTTCACAGATGTATGATGAACATCGCCGATGGGATGAAGGATAACTGTCTCAAGCTCAACTCAGACAAGACGGAAGTCCTCATCTTTCGGAACAACACTTCTCCATGGAACGATGCCTGATGGCCCATTGAACTCGGCCCATCCCCAGCCCCGACAGACCACACCCACAACCTCTGCATCGTCTTGGATAACAAGCTATCTATGAAGAAATAGGTAAACACAGTCTCATCTGCCTGCTTCCACATCCTACACATGCTCTGCAAGATCTTCTGGTGGCTCTCAGTCAACACCAGAAGGACCATCATGCAGGTCCTCACTACCAGCAGGCTGGACAACAGGAACGCACTCTAAGTAGGAATCACTGCATGCCTCCTGAAGAGACTACAGACAATACAAAACTCAGCAACCAGACTCATCCTCGACCTCCCCAGATGAACCCACATCTCACCCCACCTCAAGAAGCTACACTGGCTCCCGATCCAGAAGAGATGCTGGTTCAAGATGTTGACCCATGCATACTAAGCCCTGCACAATGAAGGACCAGCTTATATCAACAAATGCATGACCTTCCATGAACCAACCAGACACCTACGATCCTCCTCCCTCTCCTTGCAGACACCCCAGATCCAGCGAAGCAACAGCAGAGGATGCCCCATTTCTCACCTGGCAGTCAAAGCTTCGAATGACCTTCCCCTGCACCTCAGGACCACCTGTTCAGTCCAGCAGTTCATGAATGGACTCAAGACTCGGCTGTTTGTATGAACAGATTAACCCGAAGCAGTTAGCAACTCCAGCACCTTGAGACCCTCAGGGGTGATTTGCCGCACTCCACAAATCCTTGATTGATTGATTGTTTCTGTGACTCACAGACATGTTTTTGTTTTAAATAAATATTTTAAGACCTCGATTGCCTAGAGTGCAGAGATTCTGTGACAATGGCAGAGAATAAAAATAGGGCTAACGACTTGCCTTCTGCCATCTAATTCATTTTGCCTCTAACCAGTTCATACTAATCCTCTTCAAAGTTATTGTACCAAATTGTGCAAGAAGTGTCACAGGATGTACAAGAGAGCTTGATAAAAGCAGTAAATGAAGGCCTTTTCAACCGTTTTCAACCGTAAATGTCGAGGCAAGGAGCCCTCTTAACAACCCCTGTATATCATGGGTGTTGTGTGTCTTTTCTGTGAAGATCTGGATCTGGCTGATGGTGGTCTAGCATTGCTATTTGAAGAGGTGGAATACTCTATCAACAAGTCTGAATCACAGTAATTTACTCAAGCTGATTAGGCAACAATAATCCATATATCAAAACCACTACTAAACTAAATCAGATAACTGATTGAAGATTAGATTTTTCAAACCGATGCACCTTCAGCATTTGATATTATTAAAGTTATATCACAAGAAATCCCTAACTTCAGAAAATGTGTTTTACTTTAGAGGACTCGGGCTCACTAAGCACAATCAAAATTTGATGCCAAATGTCAGACAGTTATATTTTTTGACAAAGAATGAACCGAAGCCGAGTCCCTGTTATACATATAATATGTTTCAACCTACATGGTGTCTACAAACACAATTGTGACTTTTAAAGCCATCAATTATCATACACAAATAGCATTTACAAAAACACTCAACACATAGTGAGCCAGGTTTCTTTGGGACCGTGTCATGAGTGATGTAATATGTGAGGGCATAAGCAGTGCATTCAGAGGCATAAGTTATAGTTAGCTCAGGTAACTAAAACTGCTGAATTTCACTGGTTTTGTACAAGTGAATTATGAGCCTAACTATAATGTCCCTGTAGCCTTTGGTCTTTTTAAGTGAATTTCCCAGGTTTTTCAAATTCTATTTCCTAACTCTAATGTCCCTGTAACCTTTGGTTTTTAAGTGAATTTCTATGTTTTTTTAACTAGTAGTCATGATTGCAGAGTGGTGGAGAAAGGAGGGCGAGCCTCTGACCAGCACTCAGGAATTCCGCTTTAAGGGACTTACTGGAGATAACAGGAGGGTTTCTTGACCCCCAAGGTCCTTCAGAAACCAAGAGGACTTCATCCCCCAACCAGTAGTGTGCCAGGATGCGCGTTTGCAGAGTGGTGGCAAAAGGAGGGGTAGCCTCCGAATACCTCTCAGCAATCCCGCTGTAGGAGACTTACTGGAGGTAACAGGAGGGGTAGATGGCCCCAAGGACCCTCAGCAGCCAAGGGGACTTCATCCCCCAATCACCAGGAGGCACGTTTGCAGAGTGGTGAAGAAAGGGGGCTTGTCCTCCAACAATCTCTCAGCAATCCCACTGTGTGGGACTTACTGGAGGTAACAGGAGGGGTAGTTGGCCCCCAAGGACCTTCTGGAGTGAAGGGAACTTCATCCCCAACCAGAAGTGTGCCAGGAGGCATGTTTGCAGAGTGGTGGAGAAAGGTGGCATGGCCTATGAAGACCTTGCAGCAATCCCGCTGTGTCGTACTTACTGGAGGTAACAGGTGAGGTAGTGGATCATCAAGGACCCTCAGCAGCCAAGAGGACTTCATCCCCAACTAGTTGTGTGCCAGGAGGCTTGTATGCAGAGTGGTGGAGAAAGGGGGTATGGCCTCCGTCAACCTCTCAGCAACCCTGCTGGGTGGGACTTACTGGAGGTAACAGGAGAGATAATTGGCCCCCAAGGACCCTCAAGAGCCAAGGGAACTTCTTCCCCTACCTAGTAGTGCACCAGGAGGCGTGTTTGTAGAGTGGTGGAGAAGTGGGGTGTGGTCTCTAGCAACCTCTCAGCAATCCCACTGTGTGGGACTTACTGAAGGTAACAAGAGTTGTAATTGGCCTTGTTGGAAACGGGGTTACCGAGACCGTTATGGTAGCATGGCGCAAAGCGGGGAAAGGCACGCGAAGGCAATGTGTAAGGCAGTTGTGCAGCACACTCTCACATTAACTCAGAAATGCGACGCAATAACCGGACACCACACCAGGCTTGTATAAGTAACAATCAGGTTCCTTTATATTGATCAAGATGGCATTCAATTATTCAAATTATACATTCGGGTAACTAGTGCGCGTTCATTTAAAAAGACCCTTCACAATTCTGGCCACTAAAAGGCCGCATTAAAATCACAGCACCACTGCTCATTCGGGTGCTCTTTACCAACTAGGGCCTAGAACAGGCGCAACACGGTTTATACATCAACATATATACAGTAGGCCTAGGTACTCTATACAGCCTATGATACACTAGGCGGGAGGGAATCCTACAGGGAACCCCTCAACATGTCCAGCAGCTGGGGGCTACCAAAAAGGGGGAACTTCTTTATCTCCCCGGGGAGGCTAGGGTCATAGGATGTGCCTGGCCTGTAATCCCAAAGTCATTAAAGGCCCCCTCCCTCCGTGATCCCTCCTCAAGGGTGGCCCCCGGCCCCCAGGGGCTTAACCTAGAGCCCTAGGGGCCTCCTGGGCTCACCTGCGGTGTTGTGGCTGGCTGCGGGGCCTTACGGCGGACTCCTCTCTGGCCCGGCCCTCTGTGGTGGGGGCGGGGCCCGGCGCGAGTCTTGCGGCCCTCCGGCCGGTGCTGGTTGGCTTTCTCGAGGCTATGGAGCCTCTCGCGTTGTTTCCCCTTCGTTGGGGGGCCGGTATGCCCCTCCTCCGGCCCCCGTGGAGTCCAGGGAGAGAGTGAGGACTCGGTGCGGGAGCCGGCGGTCCTGCCAGTCGGCTCCGGCGTCCCGAGAGGTGAGGAGGTCCTTCCTTACCTCCCGGCGTGCTGGGCGGAGGCGGGCTCTTCACGGCGCCCAATCCGGGCGCGGCGGCGATTCTTCGCGGGGCTCCCGTTGGCAGTGGAGCCCCGGGGACGTCCTCCCGATTGGCTCCGGCTGAGCCAATCGCGTCGCGACCTTCTCTTCCTCCGGGGGCTCCCGATGACAGTGGAGCCCCTCTGACGTCGATGTTCGGCTCTGCTGGGCCAATCACGTCGCGGCTTCTGGTGGTTGCCAGGCGACGCCCTCTTCTCCGGCGATTGGCTTTGGCGGGCCAATCCCGTCGCGGCCTTTTCGGGGCGCGACCTGTGACGCGGTCAGCGTCCCCGGCCCCTCGGCGACAGCGTCCACGGGCCGGGAGGCCGCAGCAGGCCTCAGTTCACTTCACGCGGCCCACGGGGCTGCGGCGGCGGTATTCTTGGCCGCGCTGGCAGCGGCAGGGGTCTCGGGCCCGGCGGTGACTTGTGGTGATTTCGGTGAGGGCGCGGACGGCGCCCCTCACCACTACTATGAATAGGGGAGAGATCTCCCGGCCTCAGTTCCCTTCTTCAAGCGGCGGCGGCCGCGGCGGTGATCCGGTCACCAGGTCAGTGACCGAGGGGGGTCAAGTTCTCTCCTCACTTGGGGTTGCAGCGCTGGCGCGCTGACAGCCTTAGGCACAGGCTGTGTAAGAGTGGTTCTTGGAGGACAGTCCAGCTGTCTGTATAGGTAGGTAGGGGGTGAAGGCCTAGCGCTTAGGACGCAGCGCTTCGCCTCCTGATCCCCTCTCAATGGTTTTCACTTTAGGTCCTGCAGGTCATGGATTCAGCAAAGTCTCTTTATGAACAGGGGGGGTTGTGAGTTGGTGATTCTTGGAGGGGTTGATGTGCCTCCTGGCACGCTGGAGATGGTTCCCTGGGTCCCCTCACACTGGGCAAGATCAGTGGGTGGTGGGCGTTCCTCATCTATCTTACGGCAGCAGGGCCTTGACCCTGTCAGCGGCAGTAGTGTAGGTCTCCCCCTAGGCCCTAAAGTCTGTACTCCAGCGCAGGTTCTCCCAGGTTCAGCGGTGCCTCAACCTAACTAACTCCAGGTTTTCCCTCCAAGCCTCTTATACCCCTAGGTCAGGTGACCCTCCCAAAGGCGGCAAAGTGTAACTCCTCCCACAGCCCGGAAGGTTCTGGAACCTTCCACCTACCTAGCTATGGGGCCCAGAGGCGGGGACGGGATGGCTACTGTATCCCTTGTCCCAGCCTGACTCTGGCGACTAGTGTGTATGTGTGGAAGGCCCTCTGCAGTAGCAGGGGCCTGTGGCAGCCATCTTTGGTGAGAGAGCACCTGCACCTCAGCACTGACCAGCAGTGGCAAGGCGCCCGGAGACCTAGGTCCAGTAAAAATATGGTGGCAAAAATGAGGCGCAGAAAGGGAAAAAAACAGGGTAAGACCACCCTAGGGCTGACAGGTCTAACACACGTCCCCCCCAGCCGAAAGAGGGGAGAGCTTCCCAACCTCTAGGGAGTTCTCTTCACTAAGGCGGAAAAACCGGGAGAGACCGTCAGCGTTGGCGTGGTCTACACCGGGTCGATGTTCCACCCGAAAGTCCATCCCCTGGAGGGAAATGGACCATCTCAACAATTTGGGATTTTCGCCTCTCATCTGCATGAGCCAGCGAAGGGGTCTGTGGTCGGTCTGGACCAAGAAGTGACAACCAAAAAGGTATGGCCTCAACTTCTTCACCGCCCAAACCACAGCAAAGGCTTCCCGCTCGATGGTACTCCACCGCTGTTCCCGGGGGAGTAGTCGTCGGGAGATAAAGGCCACTGGCTGGTCTTGGCCATCGTCATTCAGCTGCGAGAGCACAGCTCCTATGCCATGCTCAGAAGCGTCTGTCTGCACGATAAATTCCCGGCCGAAGTCGGGGTCCGGAGCACCGGTGCGGTGCACATGGCACGTTTAAGAGTCTCAAAGGCATCTTGGCAGGCAGCCGTCCAGATTACTCTGCGTGGCTGTTTCTTGGAAGTCAATTCCGTCAATGGGCCCACGATGGTTCCATATCCCTTGACGAACCGGCGGTAGTATCCCGTGAGGCCGAGAAAAGCTCGGACCTCTGTTTGGGTCTTGGGGGCTCCCAGGCCATGATGGTCTCAATCTTGGCTTGGAGGGGTTGCACCTTACCTCCGCCCACCAGATGTCCCAGGTACACGACAGATCCCTGTCCAATCTGGCACTTGCTGGCCTTGATGGTTAGACCAGCCCTTTGCAAAGCCTGCAGCACCTCCTGGAGATGCTGCAGATGGTCCTCCCAGCTGCTACTGAAGACAGCTATGTCATCCAGGTAGGCAGCAGAGAAGGCCTCTAGGCCAGACAGCACCTGGTTCACCAACCGCTGGAAAGTGGCGGGAGCATTTTTCAACCCGAAGGGCATCACCTGGAATTGAAAGTGGCCCTCGGGGGTGGAGAACGCAGTCTTCTCCCTTGCTCCTTCCGCCATGGCGATCTGCCAATATCCTGATGTTAAATCAATGGTACTCAAATACCGGGCTGCTCCCAGCCGGTCAATGAGCTCATCCGCCCGAGGGATCGGGTGAGCGTCGGTCTTGGTGACCGAATTGAGTCCACGATAATCCACACAGAACCGAAGTTCTGGTGTGGTGCCCGGGGGGCCGCTTTCGGCACCAACACTACCGGACTAGCCCAAGGGCTACTGGAAGGCTCAATCACCCCCAGTTCTAGCATCTTTACCACCTCACTCTGGATACTAGCCTTGACCTTATCGGACAGCCGGTAAGACTTGTTCTTCACTGGCGGACTGTCCCCTGTGTCCACATCATGGGTACACAGGTGCGTGATTCCAGGCGTGAGGGAAAACAACGAGGCGTACTGCCCCAAAACCTGGCGGCAGTCCCTCTGTTGCTCTGGGGTCAAGGATGGGGCGAGGACTACTCCCTCTACCGAACCATCCTTCTCGTGGACCGCCAGAAGGTCTGGCAGAGGCTCACTCTCTTCCTCCTCACTCCCATCCGTTATCATCAAGAGAGTGAGCTCGGAACGCTCCTGGTGTGGCTTCAGGCGGTTGACGTGGAGCACCCGGTGGGGTTGACGGGGGTCTTCATGTCGACGACATACGTGGTCTGGCCTTTTCGTTCTAAGATCTCAAACGGCCCAGTCCATCGGTCCTGGAGGGCACTAAGCTCTCCTGGCTCCATGACCCACACCTTCTGTCCAGCGTCTAACTCTACCGTCCGCGCGTTCCGGTCATACCATTGCTTCATGACGGCCTGACTTGCCTCTAAGTTGTCCGAGGCCTCCTTCCACAGCTTGGCCACTTGGCTGCGGAACGCCAGCATATAGCTGACCACATCACGGGGAAGCTTCGAGGAAGACTTCTCCCACCCCTCTTTGACAAGACTGAGGGGCCCCCGAACGGGGTGGCCATAGAGCAGCTCAAAGGGGCTGAAACCGACCCCCTTCTGCGGCACCTCTCGGTAGGAGAAGAGCAGACAGGGTAAGAGGACGTCCCACTTTCTTCTCAAGTCCTCGGGTAGGCTCCTGATCATCCCCTTCAAGGTTTTGTTGAAGCGCTCCACGAGCCCGTTCGTCTGGGGGTGGTAAGGAGTGGAGAACCGGTAGGTCACTCCACACTCCTTCCACATGGCCTGCATGTAGGCCGACATGAAATTCGTGCCCCTATCTGACACCACGACCTTGGGGAATCCCACTCGGGTAAAAATCCCCATGAGGGCCCGCGCCACCACCGGTGCTGTGATGGTCCTCAGAGGGATTGCCTCTGGGTACCGGGTGGCGTGGTCTACTAGCACCAAAATGAACCTATGCCCAGCTGAAGTCGGCGGATCCAACGGCCCGACAATGTCAATCCCCACTCGCTCAAAAGGGGTATCGACCACTGGGAGAGGTTCTAGAGGGACCTTCACCTTAGTCCCTGTCTTGCCGCTTGCTTGGCAAGTGGTGCAGGTCTTGCAATAAGTGTCAGAAGTGACGCGCATCCTGGGCCAGTAAAAATGTGGGACCAAGCGCGCAAACGTCTTGTCCTGGCCCAGGTGTCCTGCTAGTGGTATCTCATGCGCCAACTCTAGCAGAAAGGCTCGGTGGCATTGGGGGACCACCACGGCCCTTGAGGACCCATGCACCGGAGCCTTAGGCTCACTGTAGAGGAGACCATCCTCCCAGTAGACATGGTAATTACCAGTCTCTGTTCCAGCTGCTTGGGCGTCGGCCTGTTGCCGTATGCCAACAAGCGTAGGGCACTCCCTCTGTGCCCGGCAAAATTCTTCCCGGGTAGGCCCTCCTTCCACCTGCCACTCTGCAGGGGTCGGCAGGTCCCCCACGGGAAAACCAACCACCTCAGCGGACTCCGGGGTCACCTCCGCGGGCTCCCCATCCATCTCACCGGGTGTTTCCTCCCGGACATCTCCTCGTCCAGCAGTGGGCTGGGCCCTTCTTTCAGGCTCCAACCCGGGCTGAGTTCCTGGTCGGGCAGCCATGGACCGCGTGATAACGCAAGTCCATCCTGGTAACCCCAACATCTCAGCATGGGCATTGAACTCTACCTCTCTCCAGGCAGTATGTTCTAAATCGTTGCCCAGCAGACAGTCAACTGGCATGGCAGGGCTCACCGCAACCTTCATCAGACCTGACACTCCTCCCCACTCAAAGGGAACTTGGGCCACGGGGTAATGACCCAGGCTATTATCAGCCATCACAACCGGGTGGAACTCCTCAGGAATCACCTGCTCTGGGGACACCAGCTGACGTTTCACCATTGTCATACTGGCACCTGTGTCCCTCAGAGCCTCCACCTCCTCCCCGTTCACCAGGACCCTCTGCCGATACTTGGCAGTGTTCTCGGGTACCTGCACCCTTGGGATGATCTCCCTATCCCCCAGGGAAACTAAGGTCAAGCCTGTCCACTCACCTCCCCTACCTAGGGACAACTCCTCCCCAAGCGCTACACTGGCCACCCCGGGGGTCTTACCTCCTGTGGGGGCTGGGGCTCTCTTGCGACACTGGGCATCCCCCTTGTAGTGTCCAACCTCCCCGCACTCGTAGCACCGGACAGTTCTGGGCTGCTGACTCCTGTCAGGGTAAGTGGGTTTCTGGTATCCAGATTGGGATGGGAAACCTACCCCTCTCCCAGGCGGTCTATTTTGGGGACCTTTAAAGAACTCCCTCTTTTTATCTCCCCCTCTTTCTTCTGGGGGAACACCTGTCCACCCTTCGGGGGATCCGCCCCGGCTCCCTTGTGGGACACCCTAGTGCTGACCCACGTGTCTGCCTCCTCTGCAAGCTCCCTTGGGTTGGTCAGCTTGCGGTCCACCAAGTACTGGCGCAGCTCCGGAAAACATTTCTCGAGGAGGTGCTCTCTCAAAAATAGGTCGTACAGCCCAGTGTAATTGTCAACCTCGCTGCCACGCACCCAACCCTCTAATGCCTTCCGGGCATAATCATAAAAATCTACCCAGTTTTGTGTGGTGAGCTTGTGGCTGTTGCGAAACTTTTGGCGGTACTTCTCAGGGGTGAGGCCAAACTTCCTGAGCAGGGCCTCCCTCATGATAGGGTAGTTGGTTCGATCCCCCTTTTCTAAGGTTAGCAGTGTGTCCCTGACTAGTGGAGGTATGTATCTATAAAGTCCTCCTCCCCAGTAGCTCTCAGGAACTCTATGGGCCACCAAAGCTACCTCGTACGCCGTCAACCACTTGTCTATGTCATCACCCACACTAAAGCTGGCCATCACCTCCCTGGGTAGGTAAAATTTGGGCTCCTGTGGAACCCCAGTAGGTACGCTGCCACCATTTCCTTTGCCTTCCATTTCCATTTGCAAGGCTCGGAGCTCCAGTTCTTTCAGGCTAAGCTCATGTACAAGCCTTCTTTCCTCCATGGCTAGCCTTCCCTGTTCTCGCTCCCTTTCCATCTTAGCCAATTCTAATGTCAATTGCCTTTGCTGCCTTCTGTCCTCGAATTCCTCTGGTGACACACTCCCCCTGACGCACTACTGCCTGCCCTGGAACGTCTTCCTGGCAACACATTCTCGCTGACGTCAATGTTCAGTAGGCTCAGTTCTCCTGGGTCGTCTGTCTCCCTCTGCTCCTCCTCCTCCCCTCTTCCCTCCGGGTGGGCCATGACCCATGCCCTCAAAGCCTTCTGAAGTACCTCCTTCCTGGCACCTCGCTTGACGGCCACCCCCTCTCTAGGCAGAACTCCTTGAGCTGGTTCACCGTGTACCTCTCTAGGTCGGCTAGCTCAAACTCCATCCTCCTAGGTGGGGTCCCAGACAACTTAAGGAAGGGGTCCTAAATGGAAGGCAGCAGGTCTAACACAGGACTAATACAACTGGCAATTTACAATAGAATTCCTCCTACTTATTATTTTCCTAGGTGTCCAATTGCGGCGCACACTGAGTCACTGTAGGGTGCTGCACAAATACCAGTCCTTATCCCACCGCTGCACACCAATGTTGGAAACGGGGTTACCGAGACCGTTATGGTAGCATGGCGCAAAGCGGGGAAAGGCACGCGAAGGCAATGTGTAAGGCAGTTGTGCAGCACACTCTCACATTAACTCAGAAATGCGACGCAATAACCGGACACCACACCAGGCTTGTATAAGTAACAATCAGGTTCCTTTATATTGATCAAGATGGCATTCAATTATTCAAATTATACATTCGGGTAACTAGTGCGCGTTCATTTAAAAAGACCCTTCACAATTCTGGCCACTAAAAGGCCGCATTAAAATCACAGCACCACTGCTCATTCGGGTGCTCTTTACCAACTAGGGCCTAGAACAGGCGCAACACGGTTTATACATCAACATATATACAGTAGGCCTAGGTACTCTATACAGCCTATGATACACTAGGCGGGAGGGAATCCTACAGGGAACCCCTCAACATGTCCAGCAGCTGGGGGCTACCAAAAAGGGGGAACTTCTTTATCTCCCCGGGGAGGCTAGGGTCATAGGATGTGCCTGGCCTGTAATCCCAAAGTCATTAAAGGCCCCCTCCCTCCGTGATCCCTCCTCAAGGGTGGCCCCCGGCCCCCAGGGGCTTAACCTAGAGCCCTAGGGGCCTCCTGGGCTCACCTGCGGTGTTGTGGCTGGCTGCGGGGCCTTACGGCGGACTCCTCTCTGGCCCGGCCCTCTGTGGTGGGGGCGGGGCCCGGCGCGAGTCTTGCGGCCCTCCGGCCGGTGCTGGTTGGCTTTCTCGAGGCTATGGAGCCTCTCGCGTTGTTTCCCCTTCGTTGGGGGGCCGGTATGCCCCTCCTCCGGCCCCCGTGGAGTCCAGGGAGAGAGTGAGGACTCGGTGCGGGAGCCGGCGGTCCTGCCAGTCGGCTCCGGCGTCCCGAGAGGTGAGGAGGTCCTTCCTTACCTCCCGGCGTGCTGGGCGGAGGCGGGCTCTTCACGGCGCCCAATCCGGGCGCGGCGGCGATTCTTCGCGGGGCTCCCGTTGGCAGTGGAGCCCCGGGGACGTCCTCCCGATTGGCTCCGGCTGAGCCAATCGCGTCGCGACCTTCTCTTCCTCCGGGGGCTCCCGATGACAGTGGAGCCCCTCTGACGTCGATGTTCGGCTCTGCTGGGCCAATCACGTCGCGGCTTCTGGTGGTTGCCAGGCGACGCCCTCTTCTCCGGCGATTGGCTTTGGCGGGCCAATCCCGTCGCGGCCTTTTCGGGGGCGCGACCTGTGACGCGGTCAGCGTCCCCGGCCCCTCGGCGACAGCGTCCACGGGCCGGGAGGCCGCAGCAGGCCTCAGTTCACTTCACGCGGCCCACGGGGCTGCGGCGGCGGTATTCTTGGCCGCGCTGGCAGCGGCAGGGGTCTCGGGCCCGGCGGTGACTTGTGGTGATTTCGGTGAGGGCGCGGACGGCGCCCCTCACCACTACTATGAATAGGGGAGAGATCTCCCGGCCTCAGTTCCCTTCTTCAAGCGGCGGCGGCCGCGGCGGTGATCCGGTCACCAGGTCAGTGACCGAGGGGGGGTCAAGTTCTCTCCTCACTTGGGGTTGCAGCGCTGGCGCGCTGACAGCCTTAGGCACAGGCTGTGTAAGAGTGGTTCTTGGAGGACAGTCCAGCTGTCTGTATAGGTAGGTAGGGGGTGAAGGCCTAGCGCTTAGGACGCAGCGCTTCGCCTCCTGATCCCCTCTCAATGGTTTTCACTTTAGGTCCTGCAGGTCATGGATTCAGCAAAGTCTCTTTATGAACAGGGGGGGGTTGTGAGTTGGTGATTCTTGGAGGGGTTGATGTGCCTCCTGGCACGCTGGAGATGGTTCCCTGGGTCCCCTCACACTGGGCAAGATCAGTGGGTGGTGGGCGTTCCTCATCTATCTTACGGCAGCAGGGCCTTGACCCTGTCAGCGGCAGTAGTGTAGGTCTCCCCCTAGGCCCTAAAGTCTGTACTCCAGCGCAGGTTCTCCCAGGTTCAGCGGTGCCTCAACCTAACTAACTCCAGGTTTTCCCTCCAAGCCTCTTATACCCCTAGGTCAGGTGACCCTCCCAAAGGCGGCAAAGTGTAACTCCTCCCACAGCCCGGAAGGTTCTGGAACCTTCCACCTACCTAGCTATGGGGCCCAGAGGCGGGGACGGGATGGCTACTGTATCCCTTGTCCCAGCCTGACTCTGGCGACTAGTGTGTATGTGTGGAAGGCCCTCTGCAGTAGCAGGGGCCTGTGGCAGCCATCTTTGGTGAGAGAGCACCTGCACCTCAGCACTGACCAGCAGTGGCAAGGCGCCCGGAGACCTAGGTCCAGTAAAAATATGGTGGCAAAAATGAGGCGCAGAAAGGGAAAAAAACAGGGTAAGACCACCCTAGGGCTGACAGGTCTAACAGGCCCCCAAGGACCCTGTGGATTCAAGGGGACTTCATCCCCCAACTAGTAGTATTTGTTTAATTTATTAGGGGAGAGGGGCTGTGTGGCCTCCCTTCCCTGGATTCTTTTGGGCCCTGAGATCCCCATCCCCCTTGGCCCCCCTCCTCAGGCAGATTTCAGCCCCGGGGAGCTTATCCCAGGGGCCCAGCCTTTTTAAAAATTAGTTTTAATAATTAGAGGGAGGGGGGCCGAGCCCCCCCTACCGGGCCGATTTGGCCCTGGGGACCCCATCCCCAGGGGCCCAGCCTCTATTGTGTGTGCTCTGGTCCTTCCCAGGGTACCCACTCACCACTGATTGGGACCGTGGGGGGAGCCTGAAGGCCCATGCGATCCCTGCTGGCTCCCCACCTCCTGCGGGAGCTGGCATTGCTTTTACAGAGAGGGAGCTGCGGAACATGCAGCTCCCTCTCTGCAAAAGCAATTATGCTCTGCTTACATCAAGCAAAAGCATTTTTAATGCTCTTGCTTGCTAGAAGCAGAGCGTTTGTTATGGCATGGCGGGAGTGGTAAAGTTCTCGCCAAGCCACAGCAAACTGCAATGTCCCGGGGGTGGGCACCCCGGGGCATAGCAAGAGCCGTCCCTGGGGGGTGGTGGTCCCCAGGGCCATCTATGGCTTCAGGAGGGGGGCCGCGCGACCCCCCTCCTTTCTTGAATTTTGCACTGTGTGGGTGGCAGTCCGCAGGGCTGTGGGACGGGGGGTCTCTGCAGGCCCCCGCATAATTTTAATGAAAGCTCTGGGGAGGTACCAGCCCCCAGGGCTGCGAGTAGGTCCATGTGACCCCCTGCATTGTTTTAGATAGATACTAGGAATTATTGGATTATCATTCATTAGATAGCCGGCTTCCTCATCATTGATGATGCATTTCTCTGTCCAGCTTTTGATTTTTTGATGGTAACTCATTGTTAGCTCATTGATAGGATTTCCTATTAGCTTGGTGTATTTGCTTGTATCATTTAACTGTCTTTTTGCGTCTTTGATGAATTGGGATTTTTCTTTTAGAAAGGCCCCATCACTAAAAAATAAATTTACTCAAAGTCACTTCACGAGATCACAAAAAGAAACATGGCTATCAGATCGCCAAAGGGGATTCACTAAATGTGAAAATTGCAAAGTCTGCAAAATTGGGAGAAACATAAAGCACCTTACGGAATACTGAAAACAACTATTTACCATCACACACAGGATCACGTGCGAGACAAATTATATAGTCTACATGATCACATGTGACTGTGGTAAACAATATATCGGAAGCACCATCTGTCCTCTGAGGACAAGGATATTGGAACACATCAGAGCAATCACGAATGGCGATACCAACTACGCCATGACAAAACACTTTGAGACTCATGAGAACTATACTTGGAGGAACATGAAATACAGTGGAATAGCACATGTCCCAATCCATGAGAGAGGAGGAGATAGGACATTGAAACTAAGATAACTAGAATCTAAATTAATCATCAAATTCAGAACCAAACAACCTGTGGGCCTCAACGCTGAAGAAGACCTGTTTGTCCACTTGTGAGAATTGAAAAAGAAAGAATTGGTCACAAGAATTCTGAATCAAATATATCCTCAGAAACCATCAAGCACAATTATGGGTGATAACTAAGCCACTCAGGCACAAAGAGATCAATCAACAGGATGAATTACAGCCACTCAGGCGAGACAAATATCTTGGACTAAATAATCTCTCAGACAGTGCAGTAAGACATTATCATTGGACTGTCCGATGAAGGACCAACTACAGCGTATACAAATACATGATTTTGGTCAATGAACGATGTAAGAAGTCACTTAGACCTTATATATATGCAGGAGAGAACTAGTAAAAATCCTAAACTGAAATAACCATATATGTGCGGAAACATCATGCTTACAATAAGAGGATATAACAAAGTTACTAACATGTAAAAAAATGGAATGAAAACACTGTAAATAGTTGTAAATATATGTAACAATTTTTGTGTGTATTGTAATTGAAAGTAAGCCTGGGTGTAGTTCGCGAAGCAGCGCTACGCAAAGCTACGCAAAGTGCAGTTCGCACTACGCGTAGCACTACGCGAACTGCGTAGTGCACTGTTCGCAATCATTGCACAGTGCCGGATGCTTGTCCGCACTGTGCAATCATTGGAAACGGCATCTTGCACAGTGCAAGCTGTCTTTTACTGCCGCTCGAGTAGATTTTTACTCGAGCGGCAGCTTTCTCAACGCGGACTGGTAGTTTCTCATCGCGAGCGGTCGTGAGCATACGCGACCACTCGCAATGAGAAACCTGACCTCCCCGCGTTGAGAATCTCGCCGGGAGGTTTATTTTCCACGCTTGCGATCGGCAACTTGATGTTGCTGATCGCGAACGAGGAAAAAGTCTCGCTGGGATGTCATTTTGCTTGCTCGCGGTCGCCAACTTGACGTTGAGGACCGCGAGCAAGCAAAAAATGACCGCTGCACTACGCTACGCTACGCGTGTTTGCACTGTGCTACGTGCAATTCGCGTTGTGCGAAGTAGCGCAAACTTCGCAAACTACGCGAGCGTAGCGTAGTGCTTTGCCCAGGGTTAATTGAAAGTACATATCCCACAATGTCCCATATTGGGCAAATGTGAAAAGTAGTATAAATTGGAAATGGTGAACAGACTTCCCTAACCGTGAACAAGCCTCTGTGGTGAAACGCGTTGGTGGTAGTGGTGAATAAAACCCCTTAAATCAGTGTTACTGGAGTGCGACATCTCTTTGTTCTAATAATGTGATGTTTTGGCTGGATTCCACCCGTTTGATATGAGCACCGGATGGCAGAGCGCGCTGTCATTAGTAATCATGTTGTTTGACATATATATATATATATATATATATATATATCAAACACAAGTCTCCAAGCACACAGAGCCTCCGACCCTACAGGGTGGCCTCTTTACAACAACAGGCATGGAGCAGCCCATCAATCGTCAACGTCAAGACAGGAAAAACACAGAGGCCCGTTTCTGGAAGCAGAGCATTTAATCTCAGAGATGTTAAGCAGCACATTTCTTCATTTCCCTTACGCGTTTCGGCAACAGCCTTGGTCACAGGTGAGAAGAATTATAAAAGTGCAAAGTGCATTGTGTCCGCTTTTTGTATTGAAAGTCACATGACCAATAGTTAAAAAATACTAGTCCCAGAATGCATTGTACTGCTTCATGTATTTCGTGGAATCACAATTAATTCTCTATGTTCCTCAATATAATGGAATTATTCTTTGTACTTGCATTTAAGTTGTGGCAATACTTTCCTGGTCGTGCGCTCTCTGATCTTGTGCGCATTTTGCATTTCCGATCGTCTCTGAAATAATGTTCATTTTTCCAAAATGGTCAAAGGGGGTGTCATCCCCTCCGACTCCCTTCCTCCAGCAGTCGTCAGTTTTCGCTATGCTAGCATATCCCCAATGGGCTGGTGACTGCGAGTGGGTCATGCTCCTGATTGAATTCCAAACACAAGTCTCCAAGCACACGGAGCCTCCGACCCTACAGGGTGGCCTCTTTACAACAACAGGCATGGAGCAGCCCATCAATCGTCAACGTCAAGACAGGAAAAACACAGAGGCCCGTTTCTGGAAGCAGAGCATTTAATCTCAGAGATGTTAAGCAGCACATTTCTTCATTTCCCTTACGCGTTTCGGCAACAGCCTTGGTCACAGGTGAGAAGAATTATAAAAGTGCAAAGTGCATTGTGTCCGCTTTTTGTATTGAAAGTCACATGACCAATAGTTAAAAAATACTAGTCCCAGAATGCATTGTACTGCTTCATGTATTTCGTGGAATCACAATTAATTCTCTATGTTCCTCAATATAATGGAATTATTCTTTGTACTTGCATTTAAGTTGTGGCAATACTTTCCTGGTCGTGCGCTCTCTGATCTTGTGCGCATTTTGCATTTCCGATCGTCTCTGAAATAATGTTCATTTTTCCAAAATGGTCAAAGGGGGGTGTCATCCCCTCCGACTCCCTTCCTCCAGCAGTCGTCAGTTTTCGCTATGCTAGCATATCCCCAATGGGCTGGTGACTGCGAGTGGGTCATGCTCCTGATTGAATTCCAAACACAAGTCTCCAAGCACACGGAGCCTTCGACCCTACAGGGTGGCCTCTTTACAACAACAGGCATGGAGCAGCCCATCAATCGTCAACGTCAAGACAGGAAAAACACAGAGGCCCATTTCTGGAAGCAGAGCATTTAATCTCAGAGATGTTAAGCAGCACATTTCTTCATTTCCCTTACGCGTTTCGGCAACAGCCTTGGTCACAGGTGAGAAGAATTATAAAAGTGCAAAGTGCATTGTGTCCGCTTTTTGTATTGAAAGTCACATGACCAATAGTTAAAAAATACTAGTCCCAGAATGCATTGTACTGCTTCATGTATTTCGTGGAATCACAATTAATTCTCTATGTTCCTCAATATAATGGAATTATTCTTTGTACTTGCATTTAAGTTGTGGCAATACTTTCCTGGTCGTGCGCTCTCTGATCTTGTGCGCATTTTGCATTTCCGATCGTCTCTGAAATAATGCTCATTTTTCCAAAATGGTCAAAGGGGGGTGTCATCCCCTCCGACTCCCTTCCTCCAGCAGTCGTCAGTTTTCGCTATGCTAGCATATCCCCAATGGGCTGGTGACTGCCAGTGGGTCATGCTCCTGATTGAATTCCAAACACAAGTCTCCAAGCACACGGAGCCTCCGACCCTACAGGGTGGCCTCTTTACAACAACAGGCATGGAGCAGCCCATCAATCATCAACGTCAAGACAGGAAAAACACAGAGGCCCGTTTCTGGAAGCAGAGCATTTAATTTCAGAGATGTTAAGCAGCACATTTCTTAATTTCCCTTACGCGTTTCGGCAACAGCCTTGGTCACAGGTGAGAAGAATTATAAAAGTGCAAAGTGCATTGTGTCCGCTTTTTGTATTGAAAGTCACATGGCCAATAGTTAAAAAATACTAGTCCCAGAATTCATTGTACTGCTTCATGTATTTCGTGGAATCACAATTAATTCTCTATGTTCCTCAATATAATGGAATTATTCTTTGTACTTGCATTTAAGTTGTGGCAATACTTTCCTGGTCGTGCGCTCTCTGATCTTGTGCGCATTTTGCATTTCCGATCGTCTCTGAAATAATGCTCATTTTTCCAAAATGGTCAAAGGGGGTGTCATCCCCTCCGACTCCCTTCCTCCAGCAGTCGTCAGTTTTCGCTATGCTAGCATATCCCCAATGGGCTGGTGACTGCGAGTGGGTCATGCTCCTGATTGAATTCCAAACACAAGTCTCCAAGCACACGGAGCCTCCGACCCTACAGGGTGGCCTCTTTACAACAACAGGCATGGAGCAGCCCATCAATCGTCAACGTCAAGACAGGAAAAACACAGAGGCCCGTTTCTGGAAGCAGAGCATTTAATCTCAGAGATGTTAAGCAGCACATTTCTTCATTTCCCTTACGCGTTTCGGCAACAGCCTTGGTCACAGGTGAGAAGAATTATAAAAGTGCAAAGTGCATTGTGTCCGCTTTTTGTATTGAAAGTCACATGACCAATAGTTAAAAAGTACTAGTCCCAGAATGCATTGTACTGCTTCATGTATTTCGTGGAATCACAATTAATTCTCTATGTTCCTCAATATAATGGAATTATTCTTTGTACTTGCATTTAAGTTGTGGCAATACTTTCCTGGTCGTGCGCTCTCTGATCTTGTGCGCATTTTGCATTTCCGATCGTCTCTGAAATAATGCTCATTTTTCCAAAATGGTCAAAGGGGGTGTCATCCCCTCCGACTCCCTTCCTCCAGCAGTCGTCAGTTTTCGCTATGCTAGCATATCCCCAATGGGCTGGTGACTGCGAGTGGGTCATGCTCCTGATTGAATTCCAAACACAAGTCTCCAAGCACACGGAGCCTCCGACCCTACAGGGTGGCCTCTTTACAACAACAGGCATGGAGCAGCCCATCAATCGTCAACGTCAAGACAGGAAAAACACAGAGACCCGTTTCTGGAAGCAGAGCATTTAATTTCAGAGATGTTAAGCAGCACATTTCTTCATTTCCCTTACGCGTTTCGGCAAAAGCCTTGGTCACAGGTGAGAAGAATTATAAAAGTACAAAGTGCATTGTGTCCGCTTTTTGTATTGAAAGTCACATGGCCAATAGTTAAAAAATACTAGTCCCAGAATGCATTGTACTGCTTCATGTATTTCGTGGAATCACAATTAATTCTCTATGTTCCTCAATATAATGGAATTATTCTTTGTACTTGCATTTAAGTTGTGGCAATACTTTCCTGGTCGTGCGCTCTCTGATCTTGTGCGCATTTTGCATTTCCGATCGTCTCTGAAATAATGCTCATTTTTCCAAAATGGTCAAAGGGGGTGTCATCCCCTCCGACTCCCTTCCTCCAGCAGTCGTCAGTTTTCGCTATGCTAGCATATCCCCAATGGGCTGGTGACTGCGAGTGGGTCATGCTCCTGATTGAATTCCAAACACAAGTCTCCAAGCACACGGAGCCTCCGACCCTACAGGGTGGCCTCTTTACAACAACAGGCATGGAGCAGCCCATCAATCGTCAACGTCAAGACAGGAAAAACACAGAGGCCCGTTTCTGGAAGCAGAGCATTTAATCTCAGAGATGTTAAGCAGCACATTTCTTCATTTCCCTTACGCGTTTCGGCAACAGCCTTGGTCACAGGTGAGAAGAATTATAAAAGTGCAAAGTGCATTGTGTCCGCTTTTTGTATTGAAAGTCACATGACCAATAGTTAAAAAATACTAGTCCCAGAATGCATTGTACTGCTTCATGTATTTCGTGGAATCACAATTAATTCTCTATGTTCCTCAATATAATGGAATTATTCTTTGTACTTGCATTTAAGTTGTGGCAATACTTTCCTGGTCGTGCGCTCTCTGATCTTGTGCGCATTTTGCATTTCCGATCGTCTCTGAAATAATGTTCATTTTTCCAAAATGGTCAAAGGGGGTGTCATCCCCTCCGACTCCCTTCCTCCAGCAGTCGTCAGTTTTCGCTATGCTAGCATATCCCCAATGGGCTGGTGACTGCGAGTGGGTCATGCTCCTGATTGAATTCCAAACACAAGTCTCCAAGCACACGGAGCCTCCGACCCTACAGGGTGGCCTCTTTACAACAACAGGCATGGAGCAGCCCATCAATCGTCAACGTCAAGACAGGAAAAACACAGAGGCCCGTTTCTGGAAGCAGAGCATTTAATCTCAGAGATGTTAAGCAGCACATTTCTTCATTTCCCTTACGCGTTTCGGCAACAGCCTTGGTCACAGGTGAGAAGAATTATAAAAGTGCAAAGTGCATTGTGTCCGCTTTTTGTATTGAAAGTCACATGACCAATAGTTAAAAAATACTAGTCCCAGAATGCATTGTACTGCTTCATGTATTTCGTGGAATCACAATTAATTCTCTATGTTCCTCAATATAATGGAATTATTCTTTGTACTTGCATTTAAGTTGTGGCAATACTTTCCTGGTCGTGCGCTCTCTGATCTTGTGCGCATTTTGCATTTCCGATCGTCTCTGAAATAATGCTCATTTTTCCAAAATGGTCAAAGGGGGTGTCATCCCCTCCGACTCCCTTCCTCCAGCAGTCGTCAGTTTTCGCTATGCTAGCATATCCCCAATGGGCTGGTGACTGCGAGTGGGTCATGCTCCTGATTGAATTCCAAACACAAGTCTCCAAGCACACGGAGCCTCCGACCCTACAGGGTGGCCTCTTTACAACAACAGGCATGGAGCAGCCCATCAATCGTCAACGTCAAGACAGGAAAAACACAGAGACCCGTTTCTGGAAGCAGAGCATTTAATTTCAGAGATGTTAAGCAGCACATTTCTTCATTTCCCTTACACGTTTCGGCAAAAGCCTTGGTCACAGGTGAGAAGAATTATAAAAGTACAAAGTGCATTGTGTCCGCTTTTTGTATTGAAAGTCACATGGCCAATAGTTAAAAAATACTAGTCCCAGAATGCATTGTACTGCTTCATGTATTTCGTGGAATCACAATTAATTCTCTATGTTCCTCAATATAATGGAATTATTCTTTGTACTTGCATTTAAGTTGTGGCAATACTTTCCTGGTCGTGCGCTCTCTGATCTTGTGCGCATTTTGCATTTCCGATCGTCTCTGAAATAATGCTCATTTTTCCAAAATGGTCAAAGGGGGGTGTCATCCCCTCCGACTCCCTTCCTCCAGCAGTCGTCAGTTTTCGCTATGCTAGCATATCCCCAATGGGCTGGTGACTGCGAGTGGGTCATGCTCCTGATTGAATTCCAAACACAAGTCTCCAAGCACACGGAGCCTCCGACCCTACAGGGTGGCCTCTTTACAACAACAGGCATGGAGCAGCCCATCAATCGTCAACGTCAAGACAGGAAAAACACAGAGGCCCGTTTCTGGAAGCAGAGCATTTAATCTCAGAGATGTTAAGCAGCACATTTCTTCATTTCCCTTACGCGTTTCGGCAACAGCCTTGGTCACAGGTGAGAAGAATTATAAAAGTGCAAAGTGCATTGTGTCCGCTTTTTGTATTGAAAGTCACATGACCAATAGTTAAAAAGTACTAGTCCCAGAATGCATTGTACTACTTCATGTATTTCGTGGAATCACAATTAATTCTCTATGTTCCTCAATATAATGGAATTATTCTTTGTACTTGCATTTAAGTTGTGGCAATACTTTCCTGGTCGTGCGCTCTCTGATCTTGTGCGCATTTTGCATTTCCGATCGTCTCTGAAATAATGCTCATTTTTCCAAAATGGTCAAAGGGGGTGTCATCCCTTCCGACTCCCTTCCTCCAGCAGTCGTCAGTTTTCGCTATGCTAGCATATCCCCAATGGGCTGGTGACTGCGAGTGGGTCATGCTCCTGATTGAATTCCAAACACAAGTCTCCAAGCACACGGAGCCTCCGACCCTACAGGGTGGCCTCTTTACAACAACAGGCATGGAGCAGCCCATCAATCGTCAACGTCAAGACAGGAAAAACACAGAGACCCGTTTCTGGAAGCAGAGCATTTAATTTCAGAGATGTTAAGCAGCACATTTCTTCATTTCCCTTACGCGTTTCGGCAACAGCCTTGGTCACAGGTGAGAAGAATTATAAAAGTACAAAGTGCATTGTGTCCGCTTTTTGTATTGAAAGTCACATGGCCAATAGTTAAAAAATACTAGTCCCAGAATGCATTGTACTGCTTCATGTATTTCGTGGAATCACAATTAATTCTCTATGTTCCTCAATATAATGGAATTATTCTTTGTACTTGCATTTAAGTTGTGGCAATACTTTCCTGGTCGTGCGCTCTCTGATCTTGTGCGCATTTTGCATTTCCGATCGTCTCTGAAATAATGCTCATTTTTCCAAAATGGTCAAAGGGGGTGTCATCCCCTCCGACTCCCTTCCTCCAGCAGTCGTCAGTTTTCGCTATGCTAGCATATCCCCAATGGGCTGGTGACTGCGAGTGGGTCATGCTCCTGATTGAATTCCAAACACAAGTCTCCAAGCACACGGAGCCTCCGACCCTACAGGGTGGCCTCTTTACAACAACAGGCATGGAGCAGCCCATCAATCGTCAACGTCAAGACAGGAAAAACACAGAGGCCCGTTTCTGGAAGCAGAGCATTTAATCTCAGAGATGTTAAGCAGCACATTTCTTCATTTCCCTTACGCGTTTCGGCAACAGCCTTGGTCACAGGTGAGAAGAATTATAAAAGTGCAAAGTGCATTGTGTCCGCTTTTTGTATTGAAAGTCACATGACCAATAGTTAAAAAATACTAGTCCCAGAATGCATTGTACTGCTTCATGTATTTCGTGGAATCACAATTAATTCTCTATGTTCCTCAATATAATGGAATTATTCTTTGTACTTGCATTTAAGTTGTGGCAATACTTTCCTGGTCGTGCGCTCTCTGATCTTGTGCGCATTTTGCATTTCCGATCGTCTCTGAAATAATGCTCATTTTTCCAAAATGGTCAAAGGGGGTGTCATCCCCTCCGACTCCCTTCCTCCAGCAGTCGTCAGTTTTCGCTATGCTAGCATATCCCCAATGGGCTGGTGACTGCGAGTGGGTCATGCTCCTGATTGAATTCCAAACACAAGTCTCCAAGCACACGGAGCCTCCGACCCTACAGGGTGGCCTCTTTACAACAACAGGCATGGAGCAGCCCATCAATCGTCAACGTCAAGACAGGAAAAACACAGAGACCCGTTTCTGGAAGCAGAGCATTTAATTTCAGAGATGTTAAGCAGCACATTTCTTCATTTCCCTTACGCGTTTCGGCAAAAGCCTTGGTCACAGGTGAGAAGAATTATAAAAGTACAAAGTGCATTGTGTCCGCTTTTTGTATTGAAAGTCACATGGCCAATAGTTAAAAAATACTAGTCCCAGAATGCATTGTACTGCTTCATGTATTTCGTGGAATCACAATTAATTCTCTATGTTCCTCAATATAATGGAATTATTCTTTGTACTTGCATTTAAGTTGTGGCAATACTTTCCTGGTCGTGCGCTCTCTGATCTTGTGCGCATTTTGCATTTCCGATCGTCTCTGAAATAATGCTCATTTTTCCAAAATGGTCAAAGGGGGTGTCATCCCCTCCGACTCCCTTCCTCCAGCAGTCGTCAGTTTTCGCTATGCTAGCATATCCCCAATGGGCTGGTGACTGCGAGTGGGTCATGCTCCTGATTGAATTCCAAACACAAGTCTCCAAGCACACGGAGCCTCCGACCCTACAGGGTGGCCTCTTTACAACAACAGGCATGGAGCAGCCCATCAATCGTCAACGTCAAGACAGGAAAAACACAGAGGCCCGTTTCTGGAAGCAGAGCATTTAATCTCAGAGATGTTAAGCAGCACATTTCTTCATTTCCCTTACGCGTTTCGGCAACAGCCTTGGTCACAGGTGAGAAGAATTATAAAAGTGCAAAGTGCATTGTGTCCGCTTTTTGTATTGAAAGTCACATGACCAATAGTTAAAAAATACTAGTCCCAGAATGCATTGTACTGCTTCATGTATTTCGTGGAATCACAATTAATTCTCTATGTTCCTCAATATAATGGAATTATTCTTTGTACTTGCATTTAAGTTGTGGCAATTCTTTCCTGGTCGTGCGCTCTCTGATCTTGTGCGCATTTTGCATTTCCGATCGTCTCTGAAATAATGCTCATTTTTCCAAAATGGTCAAAGGGGGTGTCATCCCCTCCGACTCCCTTCCTCCAGCAGTCGTCAGTTTTCGCTATGCTAGCATATCCCCAATGGGCTGGTGACTGCGAGTGGGTCATGCTCCTGATTGAATTCCAAACACAAGTCTCCAAGCACACGGAGCCTCCGACCCTACAGGGTGGCCTCTTTACAACAACAGGCATGGAGCAGCCCATCAATCGTCAACGTCAAGACAGGAAAAACACAGAGGCCCGTTTCTGGAAGCAGAGCATTTAATCTCAGAGATGTTAAGCAGCACATTTCTTCATTTCCCTTACGCGTTTCGGCAACAACCTTGGTCACAGGTGAGAAGAATTATAAAAGTGCAAAGTGCATTGTGTCCGCTTTTTGTATTGAAAGTCACATGACCAATAGTTAAAAAATACTAGTCCCAGAATGCATTGTACTGCTTCATGTATTTCGTGGAATCACAATTAATTCTCTATGTTCCTCAATATAATGGAATTATTCTTTGTACTTGCATTTAAGTTGTGGCAATACTTTCCTGGTCGTGCGCTCTCTGATCTTGTGCGCATTTTGCATTTCCGATCGTCTCTGAAATAATGCTCATTTTTCCAAAATGGTCAAAGGGGGGTGTCATCCCCTCCGACTCCCTTCCTCCAGCAGTCTTCAGTTTTCGCTATGCTAGCATATCCCCAATGGGCTGGTGACTGCGAGTGGGTCATGCTCCTGATTGAATTCCAAACACAAGTCTCCAAGCACACGGAGCCTCCGACCCTACAGGGTGGCCTCTTTACAACAACAGGCATGGAGCAGCCCATCAATCGTCAACGTCAAGACAGGAAAAACACAGAGGCCCGTTTCTGGAAGCAGAGCATTTAATCTCAGAGATGTTAAGCAGCACATTTCTTCATTTCCCTTACGCGTTTCGGCAACAGCCTTGGTCACAGGTGAGAAGAATTATAAAAGTGCAAAGTGCATTGTGTCCGCTTTTTGTATTGAAAGTCACATGACCAATAGTTAAAAAATACTAGTCCCAGAATGCATTGTACTGCTTCATGTATTTCGTGGAATCACAATTAATTCTCTATGTTCCTCAATATAATGGAATTATTCTTTGTACTTGCATTTAAGTTGTGGCAATACTTTCCTGGTCGTGCGCTCTCTGATCTTGTGCGCATTTTGAATTTCCGATCGTCTCTGAAATAATGCTCATTTTTCCAAAATGGTCAAAGGGGGGTGTCATCCCCTCCGACTCCCTTCCTCCAGCAGTCGTCAGTTTTCGCTATGCTAGCATATCCCCAATGGGCTGGTGACTGCGAGTGGGTCATGCTCCTGATTGAATTCCAAACACAAGTCTCCAAGCACACGGAGCCTCCGACCCTACAGGGTGGCCTCTTTACAACAACAGGCATGGAGCAGCCCATCAATCGTCAACGTCAAGACAGGAAAAACACAGAGGCCCGTTTCTGGAAGCAGAGCATTTAATCTCAGAGATGTTAAGCAGCACATTTCTTCATTTCCCTTACGCGTTTCGGCAACAGCCTTGGTCACAGGTGAGAAGAATTATAAAAGTGCAAAGTGCATTGTGTCCGCTTTTTGTATTGAAAGTCACATGACCAATAGTTAAAAAATACTAGTCCCAGAATGCATTGTACTGCTTCATGTATTTCGTGGAATCACAATTAATTCTCTATGTTCTCTATGTTCCTCAATATAATGGAATTATTCTTTGTACTTGCATTTAAGTTGTGGCAATACTTTCCTGGTCGTGCGCTCTCTGATCTTGTGCGCATTTTGCATTTCCGATCGTCTCTGAAATAATGCTCATTTTTCCAAAATGGTCATATATATATATATCACAGCTCCAAAGGTCCACCTCGGCAATGCATGCACTCTTGTAGACGGGTGCAGTAGTATGGAGGAGGGTCCATACAAAGTATCAAAGCTCCGGTTCCCATAAAAAACACTGCACTCACGGGGCCCGTTTGAAGATGCTTTATTTACAAGGACGCGTTTCGGCGTTCTGCCTTCCTCTGCTTGTATTTCAAAACCGGCACATCCTGTTGTGATGGCTTTTAACAGGTGAGTTCAATCTCAATTGATATGGCACATGAACATCAAAAGAGGACTCGGATCCGGCGTCTTTTCCCGTGATGAATTCTGGGATTTAGAGTCCATTACAGTTGGTAGGGTTTTTTATATATCGTGCATCTCATGCCTGTATGGCTCGATAAGTGGTTGTAAATCAAGCCTCCCTGGGCATACCCTCCAAAGAATGTCACAATTGTTCTTTCACTGCGGCACAATATTACCGTCCTCTTCTATGTGCCCTGTCAATCATCCCAGCCATACCTCCTATGCGCTGTGGAATGTATCTTCTCTGGGGACCTCTCGTCCAACCACCGGGTCACACTGCACTTGGCGCGGGAGCAGGTCAAATGGCCATAACTTCCTCAGGCATGATTCCTGTTGACATCTGTCGGCGTCCGTGCACTGGTTCCCTGATGGCGGTGCAATTGCCAATTATATCACAGCTCCAAAGGTCCACCTCGGCAATGTATGCACTCTTGTAGACGGGTGCAGTAGTATGGAGGTGGGTCCATACAAAGTATCAAAGCTCCGGTTCCCATAAGAAACACTGCACTCACGGGGCCCGTTTGAAGATGCTTTATTTACAAGGACGCGTTTCGGCGTTCTGCCTTCCTCTGCTTGTATTTCAAAACCGGCACATCCTGTCGTGATGGCTTTTAACAGGTGAGTTCAATCTTGTTAGAAATGGGATCTCTGGTTGGCTAAGGCTTGCGCCAAAGCCAGGCAGAGACCACCACTCTAGTCAGGGCGAGGGAGTTACACGCCAAAGATAACCCCTGCTCACCCCCTTGGTAGCTTGGCACGAGCAGTCAGGCTTATCCCGGAGGCCATGTGTAAAGCGTTTGCGCAACACACCCACAGCAACAACATACTAGGCACACCACAAGAAGGAACTCCACACAAGGTTATATATAAAAATAGCCTTTGTATTATCATAAAACACATTAGAATAGTACTCACATAATATACATCGTGCCACCTGGCACTAGGTCATATTTACAAGGGATTATTTACACCTGACAGGGCCAACTGGACCACTGTCAGAACCAGCACTAAAGCGAACTTAGTATACGTATCACTTATAATAAATGTAGAACACATCATAAACGTACAACCAGTAATCACTGGTAACCACTGTACTTAGCATCAGCCTGTAACATAAACTACATTATGCACAGTATCACATTAGGCGCGAATTACATTCTGCGCCAACCTCACCAGCATAAATACATTATGCAATACTCTCATAAGTCTAAACCCATTAGACCCTAACCTCCTAAGTATAACTCACATTAGGGGCGTAAATCACACAGTGAAACATAATCTCACTAGCATAAACCATGATATGCAAAACAACCTCATAGTCACAAACCACATTAGAGGTATAAACAGGGTGCGTAAAGCATGGTAAATGCATCACATTTCCTAGCACCACATTTTCACATTAGGGCCTGGCGCCCTATAAATCTAACTGTCCCCCTGGCCAACTGGCCATATCAAGAGGGGCTCAAATGCCCTATGTCCAAGAGTCAGGGCGCGCTGCCAACGCAGCGCAAGTCAAGGGTGCGCAAAAGGGCCAAGTCCAACAAATCTCAATTGATATGGCACATGAACATCAAAAGAGGACTCGGACCCGGCGTCTTTTCCCGTGATGAATTCTGGGATTTAGAGTCCATTACAGTTGGTAGGGTTTTTTATATATCGTGCATCTCATGCCTGTATGGCTCGATAAGTGGTTGTAAATCAAGCCTCCCTGGGCATACCCTCCAAAGAATGTCACAATTGTTCTTTCACTGTGGCACAATATTACCGTCCTCTTTTATGTGCCCTGTCAATCATCCCAGCCATCCCAGCCATACCTCCTATGCGCCGTGGAATGTATCTTCTATGGGGACCCCTCGTCCAACCACCGGGTCACACTGCACTTGGCGCGGGAGCAGGTCAAATGGCCATAACTTCCTCTATTCTTCAATACCCCTTTCCCTATATATATTAAACATATTTAAACTTTACAGAAACACACAGTCACTGGATGATGTCATCAGTGATGTCATTTGAGATGTCATCAGTGATGTCATCAGTGATGTCACTGACCATGTCATGAGTGATGTAATATGTGACGTCATCGGCAGTGCATTGTGGGGCGCGAGTTATAGTTAGCTGAACTAACTATAACAGGGGAATTTCACGGGTTTTGTACGAGTGCAATGTCCAACTAACTATAACTGTCCCTAAAACCTATGGTTTTTTGAGTGAATTTCAAAGGTTTTTTAAATGCTAATTTCTAACTATAACGTGTCTGAAACCTATGGTTTTTTCAGTGAATTTCAAAGGTTTTTTAAATGCTAATTTCTAACTATAACGTGCCTGAAACCTATGGTTTTTTCAGTGAATTTCAAAGGTTTTTTAAATGCTAATTTCTAACTATAACGTGCCTGAAACCTATGGTTTTTTCAGTGAATTTCAAAGGTTTTTTAAATGCTAATTTCTAACTATAACGTGCCTGAAAACTATGATTTTTAAGTGAATTTCAAAGGTTTTTTAAATGCTAGTTTCTAACTATGCCAACAGAGGTAGGACATGTGAAGAAAGAAGAAAAAACGCACAGAAAGAAGCAAAAGATGTGCAGAAAGAACCAACAGAGGAGCAGAAAGAGGCCTTGTTGCAAAATCATCCTGTGCCCACAACTTTTTCAGACGGGTACTGGTGGCAACTGACTCTGACTAACCAGAGCCAGTGCACGTTTGCACAGTGGTAAATGGAGGGGGGGCCTGAGGTGACATGTGTGCAAACGCGCCCCGTGGCGCGTTTTAAGTTGCGGGATTAAGTCCCCTTGAATCCTGAGGGTCCCTGGGGTCCAACTAGCCCCCAGGTACCTACAGTTAGGACCACAGAGCTGAGTTGCAGAGAGGCGTTCCGAGGCCACGCACCTTTTTCACCTCTCTGCAAAGCACCTCTGTTGTGCTTACTGAAGGTACCTGGTGGGCTAGTTGGCCCCCAGGATTCAAAGGGAATTAACTCCCCAACTTAAAACGCACCACAGGGCGTGTTTGCGCACATGTCACCTGAGGCCCCGCCCTCCCTTCACCAGTGTCCAAACGCACCCCGTGGCGCGTTTTAAGTTGGGGATTAGGTCACCTTGAATCCTGAGAGTCCCTGGGGCCCAACCAGCCCACCAGGTACTTCCAGTAAGCACCACAGGCCTGCGTTGCAACGCCTGTAACAAATTGTGCAGTTGTGTTTAGCTAGTGAAGAGGGTCGTGCTGGGGTAGTGTTTTAGGGTTTAGGGTAGTGCAGTGGTGTTTGTGTAGTGTAGGGGGTCATGCTGGGGGTAGGTTTAGGGTAGTGCAGTGGTGTTTGGGTAGTGTAGGGAGTCGTGCTGGGGGAGTGTTTTAGGGTTTAGGGTAGTACAGTGGTGTTTGGGTAGTGTAGGGGGTCGTGCTGGGGTTAGTGTTTTAGGGTTTTAGGGTTTAGGGTAGTGCAGTGGTGTTTGGGTAGTGTAGGGGATACTGCTGGGGGTAGTGTTTTAGGGTTTAGGGTAGTGCAATGGTGTTTGGGTAGTGTAGGGGTACTGCTGGGGTAGTGTTTTAGGGTTTAGGGTAGTGCAGTGGTGTTTGGGTAGCGTAGGGGTACTGCTGGGGTAGTGTTTTATGGTTTAGGGTAGTGCAGTGGTGTTTGGGTAGTGTAGGGGTTCGTGCTGGGGGTCGTTTTTAGCGTTTAGGGTAGTGCAGTGGTGTTTGTGTAGTGTAGGAGGTCGTGTTTTAGGGTTTAGGGTAGTGCAGTGGTCTTTGGGTAGTGTAGGGAGTCGTGCGGGGGTATTGTTTTAGAGTTTAGGGTAGTGCAGTGGTCTTTGGGTAGTGTAGGGGGTTGTGCGGGGGTAGTATTTTAGGGATTAGGGTAGTGCATTGGTATTTGGGTAGTGTAGGGGGTCATGCGGGGGTAGTGTTTTAGGGTTTAGGGCAGTGCAGTGGTGTTTAGGTAGTGTAGGGGGTCGTGCTGGGGGAGTGTTTTCGGGTTTAGGGCAGTGCAGTGGTGTTCGGGTAGTGTAGGGGGTCGTGCTGGGGAGTGTTTTAGGGTTTAGGGTAGTGCAGTGGTGTTCGGGTAGTGTAGGGGGTCATGCTGGGGGTAGTGTTCTAGGGTTTAGGGCAGTGCAGTGGTGTTCGGGCAGTGTAGGGGTCGTGCAGGGGGTGGTGTTTCAGGGTTTAGGGCAGTGCAGTGGTGTTCGGGCAGTGTAGGGGGTCGTGCAGGGGTGGTGTTTCAGGGTTTAGGGCAGTGGTGTTCGGGCAGTGTAGGGGGTCATGCTGGGGGTGGTGTTTCAGGGTTTGGGGCAGTGCAGTGGTGTTCGAGGCAGTAAAGGGGTCATGCTGGGGGTGGTGTTTCAGGGTTTAGGGCAGTGCAGTGGTGTTCGGGCAGTGTAGGGGCGGTGCAGGGGGTGGTGTTTCAGGGTTTAGGGCAGTGCAGTGGTGTTCGGGCAGTGTAGGGGGTGGTGCAGGGGTGGTGTTTCAGGGTTTAGGGCAGTGCAGTGGTGTTCGGGCAGTGTAGGGGTCATGCAGGGGTGGTGTTTCAGGGTTTAGGGCAGTGCAGTGGTGTTCGGGCAGTGTAGGGGCGGTGCAGGGGGTGGTGTTTCAGGGTTTAGGGCAGTACAGTGGTGTTAGGGCATTGTAGGGGGTGGTGCTGGGGCTGGTGTTTCAGGGTTTAGGGCAGTGCAGTGGTGTTCGGGCAGTGTAGGGGGTTGTGCTGGGGCTGGTGTTTCAGGGTTTAGGGCAGTGCAGTGGTGTTCGGGCAGTGTAGGGGTCGTGCTGGGGCTGGTGTTTCAGGGTTATGGCAGTGCAGTGGTGTTCGGGCAGTGTAGGGGGTCATGCTGGGGCTGGTGTTTCAGGGTTTAGGGCAGTGCAGTGGTGTTCGGGCAGTGTAGGGGGTCTTGCTGGGGCTGGTGTTTCAGAGTCTAGGGCAATGCAGTGGTGTTCGGGCAGTGTAGGTGGTCTTGCTGGGGCTGGTGTTTCAGGGTTTAGGGCAGTGCAGTGGTGTTCGGGCAGTGTAGGGGGTCGTGCTGGGGGTGGTGTTTCAGGGTTTAGGGCAGTGCAGTGGTGTTCGGGCAGTGTAGGGGTCGTGCTGGGGCTAGTGTTTCAGGGTTTAGGGCAGAGCAATGGTGCTCAGGCAGTGTAGGGGGTTGTGCTGGGTGTGATGTTTCAGGGTTTAGGGCAGTGCAGTGGTGTTAGGGCAGTGTAGGGGGTCGTGCTGGGGGTGGTGTTTCAGGGTTTAGGGCAGTGCAGTGGTGTTCCGGCAGTGTAGGGGGTCGTGCAGGGGGTGGTGTTTCAGGGTTTAGTGCAGTGGTGTTCGGGCAGTGTAGGGGGTCGTGCTGGGGTGGTGTTTCAGGGTTTAGGGCAGTGCAGTGGTGTTCGGGCAGTGTAGGGTGTCGTGCTGAGGGTGGTGTTTCAGGGTTTAGGGCAGTGCAGTAGTGTTTGGGCAGTGTAGGGGGTCGTGCAGGGGGTGGTGTTTCAGGGTTTAGGGCAGTGCAGTGGTGTTCGGCCAGTGTAGGTAGTCTTGCTGGGGGTGGTGTTTCAGGGTTTAGGGCAGTGCAGTAGTTTTCGGGCAGTGTAGGCGGTCGTGCTGGGGCTGGTGTTTCAGGGTTTAGGGCAGTGCAGTGGTGTTCGGGCAGTGTACGGGGTTGTGCTGGGGCTGGTGTTTCAGGGTTTAGGGCAGTGCAGTGGTGTGCGGGCAGTGTACGGGGGTCGTGCTGGGGCTGGTGTTTCAGGGTTTAGGGCAGTGCAGTGGTGTTCGGGCAGTGTAGGGGGTCGTGCTGGGGGTGGTGTTTCAGGGTTTAGGGCAGTGCAGTGGTGTTCGGGCAGTGTAGGGGGTCTTGCTGGGGGTGGTGTTTCAGGGTTTAGGGCAGTGCAGTGGTGTTCGGGCAGTGTAGGGGGTCCTGCTGGGGTGGTGTTTCAGGGTATAGGGCAGTGGTGTTCGGGCAGTGTAGGGGGTCTTGCTGGGGGTGATGTTTCAGGGTTTAGGGCAGTGCAGTGGTGTTCGGGCAGTGTAGGGGGTATTGCTGGGGGTAGTGTTCAGGGTTTAGGGCGGTGCAGTGGTGTTCGTGCAGTGTAGGGGGTCGTGCTGGGGGTGGTGTTTCAGGGTTTAGGGCAGTGCAGTAGTGTTCGGGCAGTGTAGGGGGTCATGCAGGGGGTGGTGTTTCAGGGTTTAGGGCAGTGCAGTGGTGTTCTGGCAGTGTAGGGGGTCATGCTGGGGGTGGGGTTTCAGGGTTTAGGGCAGTACAGTGGTGTTCGGGCAGTGTAGGGGGTCGTGCAGGGGTGGTGTTTCAGGGTTTAGGGCAGTGCAGTGGTGTTCGGGCAGTGTAGGGGGTCGTGCTGGGGCTGGTGTTTCAGGGTTTAGGGCAGTGCAGTGGTGTTCGGGCAGTGTAGGGGGTCTTGCTGGGGGTGGTATTTCAGGGTTTAGCGCAGTGGTGTTCGGGCAGTGTAGGGGGCCTTGCTGGGGGTGATGTTTCAGGGTTTAGGGCAGTGCAGTGGTGTTCGGGCAGTGTAGGGGGTCTTGCTGGGGGTAGTGTTTCAGGGTTTAGGGCAGTGCAGTGGTGTTCGTGCAGTATAGGGGTCGTGCTGGGGATGGTGTTTCTGGGTTTAGGGCAGTGCAGTAGTGTTCGAGCAGTGTAGGGGGTTGTGCAGGGGTGGTGTTTCAGGGTTTGAGTGCAGTGGTGTTCGGGCAGTGTAGGGGGTCGCGCTGGTGGTGGTGTTTCAGGGTTTAGGGCAGTGCAGTGGTGTTCGGGCAGTGTAGGGGGTCATGCACGGGGTGGTGTTTCAGGGTTTAGGGCAGTGCAGTGGTGTTCGGGCAGTGTAGGGTGTTGTGCTGGGGCTGGTGTTTCAGGGTTCAGGGCAGTGCAGTGGTGTTCAGGCAGTGTAGGGGTCATGCTGAGGCTGGTGTTTCACGGTTTAGGGCAGTGCAGTGGTGTTCGGGCAGTGTAGGGGGTCGTGCTGGGGCTGGTGTTTCAGGGTTTAGGGCAGTGCAGTGGTGTTCGGGCAGTGTAGGCGGTCGTGCTGGGGCTGGTGTTTCAGGGTGTAGGGCAGTGCAGTGGTGTTCGGGCAGTGTAGGGGGTCGTGCTGGGGCTGGTGTTTCAGGGTTTAGGGCAGTGCAGTGGTGCTCGGGCAGTGTAGGGGGTCGTGCAGGGGCTGGTGTTTCAGGGTTTAGGGCAGTGCAGTGGTGTTCGGGCAGTGTAGGGGGTCGTGCTGGGGCTGGTGTTTCAAGGTTTAGGGCAGTGCAGTGGTGTTCGGGCAGTGTAGGGGGTCGTGCTGGGGCTGGTGTTTCAGGGTTTTGGGCAGAGCAGTGGTGTTCGGGCAGTGTAGGGGGTCATGCTGGGGGTAGTGTTTCAGGGTTTAGGGCAGTGCAGTGGTGTTCGGGCAGTGTAGGGGGTCGTGCTGGGTGTGGTGTTTCAGGGTTTAGGTCAGTGGTGTTCGGGCAGAGTAGGGGGTCTTGCTGGGGGTAATGTTTCAGGGTTTAGGGCAGTGCAGTGGTGTTCGGGCAGTGTAGGGGGTCTTGCTGGGGGTAGTGTTTCAGGGTTTAGGGCAGTGCAGTGGTGTTCGGGCAGTGTAGGGGGTCATGCTGGGGGTGGTGTTTCAGGGTTTAGGGCAGTGCAGTGGTGTTCGGGCAGTGTAGGGGGTCGTGAAGGGGTGGTGTTTCAGGGTTTAGGGCATTGCAGTGGTGTTCGGGCAGTGTAGGGGGTCGTGCTAGGGGTGGTGTTTCAGGGTTTAGGGCAGTGCAGTGGTGTTTGGGCAGTGTAGGGGGTCATGCAGGGGCTGGTGTTTCAGGGTTTAGGGCAGTGCAGTGGTGTTCGGGCAGTGTAGGGGGTCGTGCTGGGGGTAGTGTTTTAGGGTTTAGGGTAGTGCAGTGGTGCTTGTGTAGTGTATGGGGTCGTGCTGGGGGTAGTGTTTTAGGGTTTAGGGTAGTGCAGTGGTGTTTGTGTAGTGTGGGGGTCATGTTTTAGTGTCGTGCAGTGGTGTTTGGGTAGTGTAGGGGGTCATGCTGGGGGTAGTGTTTTAGGATTTAGGTTAGTGCAGTGGTGTTTGGGTAGTGTAGGGGTCGTGCTGGGGGTGGTGTTTTAGGGTTTAGGGTAGTGCAGTGGTGTTTGTGTGCAGTGTAGGGGGTCGTGCTGGGGGTAGTGTTTTAGGGTTTAGGGTAGTGCAGTGGTGCTTGTGTAGTGTAGGAGGTCGTGCTGGGGTAGTGTTTTAGGGTTTAGGGTAGTGCAGTGGTGTTTGTGTAGTGTAGGGGGTCATGTTTTAGGGTAGTGCAGTGGTGTTTGGGTAGTGTAGGGGGTCGTGCTGGTGGTAGTGTTTTAGTATTTAGGTTAGTGCAGTGGTGTTTGGGTAGTATAGGGGGTCGTGCTGGGGGTAGTGTTTTAGGGTTTAGGATAGTGCAGTGGTGCTTGTGTAGTGTAGGGGGTCGTGCTGGTGGTAGTGTTTTTGGATTTAGGTTAGTGCAGTGGTGTTCGGGCAGTGTAGGGGGTCGTGCTGGGGCTGGTGTTTAAGGGTTATGGCAGTGCAGTGGTGTTCGGGCAGTGTAGGGGGTCATGCTGGGGCTGGTGTTTCAGGGTTTAGGGCAGTGCAGTGGTGTTCGGGCAGTGTAGGGGGTCTTGCTGGGGCTGGTGTTTCAGAGTCTAGGGCAATGCAGTGGTGTTCGGGCAGTGTAGGTGGTCTTGCTGGGGCTGGTGTTTCAGGGTTTAGGGCAGTGCAGTGGTGTTCGGGCAGTGTAGGGGGTCGTGCTGGGGGTGGTGTTTCAGGGTTTAGGGCAGTGCAGTGGTGTTCCGGCAGTGTAGGGGGTCGTGCAGGGGGTGGTGTTTCAGGGTTTGGAGTGCAGTGGTGTTCGGGCAGTGTAGGGGGTCGTGCTGGGGGTGGTGTTTCAGGGTTTAGGGCAGTGCAGTGGTGTTCGGGCAGTGTAGGGTGTCATGCTGAGGGTGGTGTTTCAGGGTTTAGGGCAGTGCAGTAGTGTTTGGGCAGTGTAGGGGGTCGTGCAGGGGTGGTGTTTCAGGGTTTAGGGCAGTGCAGTGGTGTTCGGCCAGTGTAGGTAGTCTTGCTGGGGGTGGTGTTCAGGGTTTAGGGCAGTGCAGTAGTTTTTGGGCAGTGTAGGCGGTCGTGCTGGGGCTGGTGTTTCAGGGTTTAGGGCAGTGCAGTGGTGTTTGTGTAGTGTAGGGGGTCGTGCTGGGGGTAGTGTTTTAGGGTTTAGGGTAGTGCAGTGGTGCTTGTGTAGTGTAGGAGGTCGTGCTGGGGGTAGTGTTTTAGGGTTTAGGGTAGTGCAGTGGTGTTTGTGTAGTGTAGGGGGTCATGTTTTAGGGTAGTGCAGTGGTGTTTGGGTAGTGTAGGGGGTCGTGCTGGTGGTAGTGTTTTAGGATTTAGGTTAGTGCAGTGGTGTTTGGGTAGTATAGGGGGTCGTGCTGGGGGTAGTGTTTTAGGGTTTAGGATAGTGCAGTGGTGCTTGTGTAGTGTAGGGGGTCGTGCTGGTGGTAGTGTTTTTGGATTTAGGTTAGTGAAGTGGTGTTCGGGCAGTGTAGGGGGTCGTGCTGGGGCTGGTGTTTAAGGGTTATGGCAGTGCAGTGGTGTTCGGGCAGTGTAGGGGGTCATGCTGGGGCTGGTGTTTCAGGGTTTAGGGCAGAGCAATGGTGCTCAGGCAGTGTAGGGGGTTGTGCTGGGGGTGATGTTTCAGGGTTTAGGGCAGTGCAGTGGTGTTAGGGCAGTGTAGGGGGTCGTGCTGGGGGTGGTGTTTCAGGGTTTAGGGCAGTGCAGTGGTGTTCCGGCAGTGTAGGGGTCGTGCAGGGGTGGTGTTTCAGGGTTTAGTGCAGTGGTGTTCGGGCAGTGTAGGGGGTCGTGCTGGGGTGGTGTTTCAGGGTTTAGGGCAGTGCAGTGGTGTTCGGGCAGTGTAGGGTGTCGTGCTGAGGGTGGTGTTTCAGGGTTTAGGGCAGTGCAGTAGTGTTTGGGCAGTGTAGGGGTCGTGCAGGGGTGGTGTTTCAGGGTTTAGGGCAGTGCAGTGGTGTTCGGCCAGTGTAGGTAGTCTTGCTGGGGGTGGTGTTCAGGGTTTAGGGCAGTGCAGTAGTGTTTGGGCAGTGTAGGCGGTCGTGCTGGGGCTGGTGTTTCAGGGTTTAGGGCAGTGCAGTGGTGTTCGGGCAGTGTACGGGGTTGTGCTGGGGCTGGTGTTTCAGGGTTTAGGGCAGTGCAGTGGTGTGCGGGCAGTGTACGGGGGTCGTGCTGGGGCTGGTGTTTCAGGGTTTAGGGCAGTGCAGTGGTGTTCGGGCAGTGTAGGGGGTCGTGCTGGGGGTGGTGTTTCAGGGTTTAGGGCAGTGCAGTGGTGTTCGGGCAGTGTAGGGGGTCTTGCTGGGGGTGGTGTTTCAGGGTTTAGGGCAGTGCAGTGGTGTTCGGGCAGTGTAGGGGGTCCTGCTGGGGGTGATGTTTCAGGGTTTAGGGCAGTGGTGTTCGGGCAGTGTAGGGGGTCTTGCTGGGGGTGATGTTTCAGGGTTTAGGGCAGTGCAGTGGTGTTCGGGCAGTGTAGGGGGTCTTGCTGGGGGTAGTGTCAGGGTTTAGGGCGGTGCAGTGGTGTTCGTGCAGTGTAGGGGGTCGTGCTGGGGGTGGTGTTTCAGGGTTTAGGGCAGTGCAGTAGTGTTCGGGCAGTGTAGGGGGTCATGCAGGGGGTGGTGTTTCAGGGTTTAGGGCAGTGCAGTGGTGTTCTGGCAGTGTAGGGGGTCATGCTGGGGGTGGGGTTTCAGGGTTTAGGGCAGTACAGTGGTGTTCGGGCAGTGTAGGGGGTCGTGCAGGGGGTGGTGTTTCAGGGTTTAGGGCAGTGCAGTGGTGTTCGGGCAGTGTAGGGGGTCGTGCTGGGGCTGGTGTTTCAGGGTTTAGGGCAGTGCAGTGGTGTTCGGGCAGTGTAGGGGGTCTTGCTGGGGGTGGTGTTTCAGGGTTTAGCGCAGTGGTGTTCGGGCAGTGTAGGGGGCCTTGCTGGGGGTGATGTTTTAGGGTTTAGGGCAGTGCAGTGGTGTTCGGGCAGTGTATTGGGTCTTGCTGGGGGTAGTGTTTCAGGGTTTAGGGCAGTGCAGTGGTGTTCGTGCAGTATAGGGGGTCGTGCTGGGGATGGTGTTTCTGGGTTTAGGGCAGTGCAGTAGTGTTCGAGCAGTGTAGGGGGTTGTGCAGGGGGTGGTGTTTCAGGGTTTAGTGCAGTGCAGTGGTGTTCGGGCAGTGTAGGGGGTCGTGCTGGGTCTGGTGTTTCAAGGTTTAGGGCAGTGCAGTGGTGTTCGGGCAGTGTAGGGGGTCGTGCTGGGGCTGGTGTTTCAGGGTTTTGGGCAGAGCAGTGGTGTTCGGGCAGTGTAGGGGGTCATGCTGGGGTAGTGTTTCAGGGTTTAGGGCAGTGCAGTGGTGTTCGGGCAGTGTAGGGGGTCGTGCTGGGTGTGGTGTTTCAGGGTTTAGGGCAGTGCAGTGGTGTTCGGGCAGAGTAGGGGGTCTTGCTGGGGGTAATGTTTCAGGGTTTAGGGCAGTGCAGTGGTGTTCGGGCAGTGTAGGGGGTCTTGCTGGGGGTAGTGTTTCAGGGTTTCGGGCAGTGCAGTGGTGTTCGGGCAGTGTAGGGGGTCACGCTGGGGGTGGTGTTTCAGGGTTTAGGGCAGTGCAGTGGTGTTCGGGCAGTGTAGGGGGTCGTGAAGGGGTGGTGTTTCAGGGTTTAGGGCAGTGCAGTGGTGTTCGGGCAGTGTAGGGGGTCGTGCTAGGGGTGGTGTTTCAGGGTTTAGGGCAGTGCAGTGGTGTTTGGGCAGTGTAGGGGGTCATGCAGGGGCTGGTGTTTCAGGGTTTAGGGCAGTGCAGTGGTGTTCGGGCAGTGTAGGGGGTCGTGCTGGGGGAAGTGTTTTAGGGTTTAGGGTAGTGCAGTGGTGCTTGTGTAGTGTATGGGGTCGTGCTGGGGGTAGTGTTTTAGGGTTTAGGGTAGTGCAGTGGTGTTTGTGTAGTGTAGGGGGTCATGTTTTAGTGTCGTGCAGTGGTGTTTGGGTAGTGTAGGGGGTCATGCTGGGGGTAGTGTTTTAGGATTTAGGTTAGTGCAGTGGTGTTTGGGTAGTGTAGGGGGTCGTGCTGGGGGTAGTGTTTTAGGGTTTAGGGTAGTGCAGTGGTGTTTGTGCAGTGTAGGGGGTCGTGCTGGGGGTGGTGTTTCAGGGTTTAGGGCAGTGCAGTGGTGCTTCGGGCAGTGTAGGAGGTCGTGCTGGGGGTAGTGTTTTAGGGTTTAGGGTAGTGCAGTGGTGTTTGTGTAGTGTAGGGGGTCATGTTTTAGGGTAGTGCAGTGGTGTTTGGGTAGTGTAGGGGGTCGTGCTGGTGGTAGTGTTTTAGTATTTAGGTTAGTGCAGTGGTGTTTGGGTAGTATAGGGGTCGTGCTGGGGGTAGTGTTTTAGGGTTTAGGATAGTGCAGTGGTGCTTGTGTAGTGTAGGGGGTCGTGCTGGTGGTAGTGTTTCTGGATTTAGGTTAGTGCAGTGGTGTTCGGGCAGTGTAGGGGGTCGTGCTGGGGCTGGTGTTTAAGGGTTTATGGCAGTGCAGTGGTGTTCGGACAGTGTAGGGGGTCATGCTGGGGCTGGTGTTTCAGGGTTTAGGGCAGTGCAGTGGTGTTCGGGCAGTGTAGGGGTCTTGCTGGGGCTGGTGTTTCAGAGTCTAGGGCAATGCAGTGGTGTTCGGGCAGTGTAGGTGGTCTTGCTGGGGCTGGTGTTTCAGGGTTTAGGGCAGTGCAGTGGTGTTCGGGCAGTGTAGGGGGTCGTGCTGGGGGTGGTGTTTCAGGGTTTAGGGCAGTGCAGTGGTGTTCCGGCAGTGTAGGGGGTCGTGCAGGGGTGGTGTTTCAGGGTTTAGTGCAGTGGTGTTCGGGCAGTGTAGGGGGTCGTGCTGGGGTGGTGTTTCAGGGTTTAGGGCAGTGCAGTGGTGTTCGGGCAGTGTAGGGTGTCATGCTGAGGGTGGTGTTTCAGGGTTTAGGGCAGTGCAGTAGTGTTTGGGCAGTGTAGGGGGTCGTGCAGGGGTGGTGTTTCAGGGTTTAGGGCAGTGCAGTGGTGTTCGGCCAGTGTAGGTAGTCTTGCTGGGGGTGGTGTTCAGGGTTTAGGGCAGTGCAGTAGTGTTTGGGCAGTGTAGGCGGTCGTGCTGGGGCTGGTGTTTCAGGGTTTAGGGCAGTGCAGTGGTGTTTGTGTAGTGTAGGGGGTCGTGCTGGGGGTAGTGTTTTAGGGTTTAGGGTAGTGCAGTGGTGCTTGTGCAGTGTAGGAGGTCGTGCTGGGGGTAGTGTTTTAGGGTTTAGGGTAGTGCAGTGGTGTTTGTGTAGTGTAGGGGGTCATGTTTTAGGGTAGTGCAGTGGTGTTTGGGTAGTGTAGGGGTCGTGCTGGTGGTAGTGTTTTAGGATTTAGGGTAGTGCAGTGGTGTTTGGGTAGTGTAGGGGGTCGTGCTGGGGGTAGTGTTTTAGGGTTTAGGATAGTGCAGTGGTGCTTGGGTAGTGTAGGGGGTCGTGCTGGTGGCTAGTGTTTCAGGGTTTAGGTCAGTGCAGTGGTGTTCGGGCAGTGTAGGGGGTCGTGCTGGGGCTGGTGTTTCAGGGTTTATGGCAGTGCAGTGGTGTTCGGGCAGTGTAGGGGGTCATGCTGGGGCTGGTGTTTCAGGGTTTAGGGCAGTGCAGTGGTGTTCGGGCAGTGTAGGGGGTCTTGCTGGGGCTGGTGTTTCAGAGTCTAGGGCAATGCAGTGGTGTTCGGGCAGTGTAGGTGGTCTTGCTGGGGCTGGTGTTTCAGGGTTTAGGGCAGTGCAGTGGTGTTCGGGCAGTGTAGGGGGTCGTGCTGGGGGTGGTGTTTCAGGGTTTAGGGCAGTGCAGTGGTGTTCGGGCAGTGTAGGGGGTCGTGCTGGGGCTAGTGTTTCAGGGTTTAGGGCAGAGCAATGGTGCTCAGGCAGTGTAGGGGGTTGTGCTGGGGGTGATGTTTCAGGGTTTAGGGCAGTGCAGTGGTGTTAGGGCAGTGTAGGGGGTCGTGCTGGGGGTGGTGTTTCAGGGTTTAGGGCAGTGCAGTAGTGTTCCGGCAGTGTAGGGGGTCGTGCAGGGGGTGGTGTTTCAGGGTTTAAGTGCAGTGGTGTTCGGGCAGTGTAGGGGGTCGTGCTGGGGTGGTGTTTCAGGGTTTAGGGCAGTGCAGTGGTGTTCGGGCAGTGTAGGGTGTCGTGCTGAGGGGTGGTGTTTCAGGGTTTAGGGCAGTGCAGTAGTGTTTGGGCAGTGTAGGGGGTCGTGCAGGGGTGGTGTTTCAGGGTTTAGGGCAGTGCAGTGGTGTTCGGCCAGTGTAGGTAGTCTTGCTGGGGGTGGTGTTCAGGGTTTAGGGCAGTGCAGTAGTTTTTGGGCAGTGTAGGCGGTCGTGCTGGGGCTGGTGTTTCAGGGTTTAGGGCAGTGCAGTGGTGTTCGGGCAGTGTACGGGGTTGTGCTGGGGCTGGTGTTTCAGGGTTTAGGGCAGTGCAGTGGTGTGCGGGCAGTGTACGGGGTCGTGCTGGGGCTGGTGTTTCAGGGTTTAGGGCAGTGCAGTGGTGTTCGGGCAGTGTAGGGGGTCGTGCTGGGGGTGGTGTTTCAGGGTTTAGGGCAGTGCAGTGGTGTTCGGGCAGTGTAGGCGGTCTTGCTGGGGGTGGTGTTTCAGGGTTTAGGGCAGTGGTGTTCGGGCAGTGTAGGGGTCCTGCTGGGGGTGATGTTTCAGGGTTTAGGGCAGTGGTGTTCGGGCAGTGTAGGGGGTCTTGCTGGGGGTGATGTTTCAGGGTTTAGGGCAGTGCAGTGGTGTTCGGGCAGTGTAGGGGGTCTTGCTGGGGGTAGTGTCAGGGTTTAGGGCGGTGCAGTGGTGTTCGTGCAGTGTAGGGGGTCGTGCTGGGGGTGGTGTTTCAGGGTTTAGGGCAGTGCAGTAGTGTTCGGGCAGTGTAGGGGGTCATGCAGGGGGTGGTGTTTCAGGGTTTAGGGCAGTGCAGTGGTGTTCTGGCAGTGTAGGGGGTCATGCTGGGGGTGGGGTTTCAGGGTTTAGGGCAGTACAGTGGTGTTCGGGCAGTGTAGGGGGTCGTGCAGGGGGTGGTGTTTCAGGGTTTAGGGCAGTGCAGTGGTGTTCGGGCAGTGTAGGGGGTCGTGCTGGGGCTGGTGTTTCAGGGTTTAGGGCAGTGCAGTGGTGTTCGGGCAGTGTAGGGGGTCTTGCTGGGGGTGGTGTTTCAGGGTTTAGCGCAGTGGTGTTCGGGCAGTGTAGGGGGCCTTGCTGGGGGTGATGTTTCAGGGTTTAGGGCAGTGCAGTGGTGTTCGGGCAGTGTATGGGGTCTTGCTGGGGGTAGTGTTTCAGGGTTTAGGGCAGTGCAGTGGTGTTCGTGCAGTATAGGGGGTCGTGCTGGGGATGGTGTTTCTGGGTTTAGGGCAGTGCAGTAGTGTTCGAGCAGTGTAGGGGTTGTGCAGGGGTGGTGTTTCAGGGTTTAGTGCAGTGGTGTTCGGGCAGTGTAGGGGGTCGCGCTGGGGGTGGTGTTTCAGGGTTTAGGGCAGTGCAGTGGTGTTCGGGCAGTGTAGGGGGTCATGCACGGGATGGTGTTTCAGGGTTTAGGGCAGTGCAGTGGTGTTCGGGCAGTGTAGGGTGTTGTGCTGGGGCTGGTGTTTCAGGGTTCAGGGCAGTGCAGTGGTGTTCAGGCAGTGTAGGGGGTCATGCTGAGGCTGGTGTTTCACGGTTTAGGGCAGTGCAGTGGTGTTCGGGCAGTGTAGGGGGTCGTGCTGGGGCTGGTGTTTCAGGGTTTAGGGCAGTGCAGTGGTGTTCGGGCAGTGTAGGCGGTCGTGCTGGGGCTGGTGTTTCAGGGTTTAGGGCAGTGCAGTGGTGTTCGGGCAGTGTAGGGGGTCGTGCTGGGGCTGGTGTTTCAGGGTTTAGGGCAGTGCAGTGGTGCTCGGGCAGTGTAGGGGGTCGTGCAGGGGCTGGTGTTTCAAGGTTTAGGGCAGTGCAGTGGTGTTCGGGCAGTGTAGGGGGTCGTGCTGGGGCTGGTGTTTCAAGGTTTAGGGCAGTGCAGTGGTGTTCGGGCAGTGTAGGGGTCGTGCTGGGGCTGGTGTTTCAGGGTTTTGGGCAGAGCAGTGGTGTTCGGGCAGTGTAGGGGGTCATGCTGGGGGTAGTGTTTCAGGGTTTAGGGCAGTGCAGTGGTGTTCGGGCAGTGTAGGGGGTCGTGCTGGGGGTGGTGTTTCAGGGTTTAGGTCAGTGGTGTTCGGGCAGTGTAGGGGGTCTTGCTGGGGGTGATGTTTCAGGGTTTAGGGCAGTGCAGTGGTGTTCGGGCAGTGTAGGGGGTCTTGCTGGGGGTAGTGTTTCAGGGTTTAGGGCAGTGCAGTGGTGTTCGGGCAGTGTAGGGGGTCATGCTGGGGGTGGTGTTTCAGGGTTTAGGGCAGTGCAGTGGTGTTCGGGCAGTGTAGGGGGTCGTGAAGGGGGTGGTGTTTCAGGGTTTAGGGCAGTGCAGTGGTGTTCGGGCAGTGTAGGGGGTCGTGCTAGGGGTGGTGTTTCAGGGTTTAGGGCAGTGCAGTGGTGTTCGGGCAGTGTAGGGGGTCATGCAGGGGCTGGTGTTTCAGGGTTTAGGGCAGTGCAGTGGTGTTCGGGCAGTGTAGGGGGTCGTGCTGGGGGTAGTGTTTTAGGGTTTAGGGTAGTGCAGTGGTGCTTGTGTAGTGTATGGGGTCGTGCTGGGGGTAGTGTTTTAGGGTTTAGGGTAGTGCAGTGGTGTTTGTGTAGTGTAGGGGGTCATGTTTTAGTGTCGTGCAGTGGTGTTTGGGTAGTGTAGGGGGTCGTGCTGGGGGTAGTGTTTTAGGATTTAGGTTAGTGCAGTGGTGTTTGGGTAGTGTAGGGGGTCGTGCTGGGGGTAGTATTTTAGGGTTTAGGGTAGTGCAGTGGTGTTTGTGTAGTGTAGGGGTCGTGCTGGGGGTAGTGTTTTAGGGTTTAGGGTAGTGCAGTGGTGCTTGTGTAGTGTAGGAGGTCGTGCTGGGGGTAGTGTTTTAGGGTTTAGGGTAGTGCAGTGGTGTTTGTGTAGTGTAGGGGGTCATGTTTTAGGGTAGTGCAGTGGTGTTTGGGTAGTGTAGGGGGTCGTGCTGGTGGTAGTGTTTTAGGATTTAGGTTAGTGCAGTGGTGTTTGGGTAGTGTAGGGGGTCGTGCTGGGGGTAGTGTTTTAGGGTTTAGGATAGTGCAGTGGTGCTTGTGTAGTGTAGGGGGTCGTGCTGGGGGTAGTGTTTTAGGGTTTAAGGTAGTGCAGTGGTGTTTTTGTAGTGTAGGGGGTCATGTTTTAAGATGCAATGCTCCAATACCTGACCAGTCTGCACTACATAAAACTGCAAAAAAACTAAAAATAAAAAGTGTTTTGCACACTTTTGTCATTGGGCTATATGTGGGCTACATCTGGGTAATATTTGTGCTACATTTGGGCTCTTTTTTCACTGGTGGCCATCTTGGAAGACTTCTTTGTTATGAAGTTTCCTAATTTCTTCATTTACTGCAGTCTCCTCAGTAGGAAATGCTTTCAGTTTTTTACTTTGATTCCATCAAGAAGGCATTCAGATGTCTCACATCTGCCATAAATTCAGAATGTTAGCACTCTAGTTGCTCATTAGATCACTGGAGTAAAGCTACTGCTCACCAGGGAGTTAACTGGTAGTCTGCTGCTGGTATTGAAAGTGATTGTTTCAGTCTGCATGTCAGAATTTTCTAATGAAATAGAAGAGGATTTGAGATCTCACTTAAAACATGCCCTAATTTTTCTTTCTGCAGCACTAACCATAATTTCTATTTCAAAAAGAACCCCTCATTTTGTTCCTTTTTAAATTAAATGTTTTAAGTGTTACTGGTTTATTCCAATCAAGATGGCTTCAGGTGTGCCATACTTTTGTCATAAGTAAGGCAGTTAGCGCTCTAGTTGTTCTTTAGAACACTCTGGGAAGCTGCAGTAGAACACAAAGGCATCAACTGGCAGGCTGCTCCTGTTGAAATATAACAGGAAGATATTTGAGATCACACTTGAAATATGTCCTAATTTTTCTTTCTACAGCACTAACCATAATTTCTATGACAAAATGAACCCCATCATTTTGTTCCTTTTTAAATTAAATGTTTTAAGTGTTACCAGTTTATTCCAATCAAGATGGCTTCAGGTGTGCCATACTTTTGTCATAAGTAAGGCTGTTAGCGCTCTAGTTGTTCTTTAGAACACTCTGGGAAGCTGCAGTAGAACACAAAGGCATCAACTGGCAGGCTGCTCCTGTTGAAATATAACAGGAAGATATTTGAGATCACACTTGAAACATGTCCTAATTTTTCTTTCTACAGCACTAACCATAATTTCTATGACAAAATGAACCCCATCATTTTGTTCCTTTTTAAATTAAATTGTTTAAGTGTTACCAGTTTATTCCAATCAAGATGGCTTCAGGTGTGCCATACGTTTGTCATAAGTAAGGCTGTTAGCACTCTAGTTGTTCTTTAGAACACTCTGGGAAGCTGCAGTAGAACACAAAGGAATCAACTGACAGTCTCTGCCCTTGTTGGATGTACATGTTTTACTGAGAAAGTCAGACTTCATTCTCACATGAGTGAGAAAGATAATGTGAATTTACAGAAAATATGCTCTCATTTTAGCTTCTGGAGCACCTTCCAAACCTCCATGGGACAAGCATGAGAAAATAGTGTTCTCTCAAACATGATTCATGATATCCCAGCAGAAGGTTTTTCACATGGTAAAATCACCTTAGAATACACCACAATTCCTAAAATTAGTATGGTACCATCAACAAATAAATTCTAATGTAACTAAAGCCTGTTATCACCCTTTATAGTTCTCCTTTTGGTGACCCTCAAAATCTTCTATTCACTACAATGCATTTCAATGAGGTACTATCATTTATATTGGTCCCAAGATGGCTGCCAGCAATTCCAGGATGAAGTGCTGACAGCCAATCAGATCTCACGATGACATGTGTGGTTAGGCTCCGCCCAGATATATATGTGACTTTACTTTTGATTTTCTCAGGAACTACTGAACGGATTTACACCATTTAAGCAAAAGGCACGACACTGAACCAAGGGCTACCTCTTTGCCAAATTTGGTGTAATTCCGTTCAGCAGTTCGGGCTGTAGCTGCGACTAAAGGTTCCTATGGAAAAATGAATGGGGAAAACGCGTTTTGGGACCCCCTTTTCTCGGCCCCCGCTGACGTATCACCCGAGACTTTCAGGATAGGAGCGGACCGGAGCGCCCCAACAAGTTGGAAACTTTCGCGAAGATTCGTCAGCCGGCGCCAACGTTATTTCAAATAGAATGTTGCGGATTTCCTATGGATAATAGGTTTTAACTATAACTATCTACTGGCGACCGCCAGTAGATAATATATATATATATATATATATATATATATATATATATATATATATATATATATATATATATAATCTACTGGCGGTCGCCAGTAGATAGTTATAGTTAGGACCTATTTTCCATAGTAAATCCGCAACATTCTATTTGAAATAACGTTGACGCCGGTAGGCATCTTCGCGAAAGTTTCCAACTTGTTGGGGCGCTCCGGTCCGCTCCTATCCTGAAAGTCTCGGGGTGATTCGTCAAGCGGGGCCGAGAAAAAGGAGGGTTCCAAAACGTGTTTTCCCCATTCATTTTTCCATAGGAACCTTTAGTCGCAGCTACAGCCCGAACTGCTGAACGGAATTACACCAAATTTGGCAAAGAGGTAGCCCTTGGTTCAGTGTCGTGCCTTTGCTTAAATGGTGTAAATCCGTTCAGTAGTTCCTGAGAAAATCAAAAGTAAAATCACATATATATCTGGGCGGAGCCTAACCACACATGTCATCGTGAGATTTTGATTGGCTGTCAGCACTTCATCCTGGAATTGCTGGCAGCCATCTTGGGACCAATATAAATGATAGTACCCCATTGAAATGCATTGTAGTGAATCAAAGATTTTGAGGGTTACCAAAAGGAGAACTATAAAGGGTGATAACAGACTTTAGTTACATTAGAATTCATTTGTTGATGGTACCATACTAATTTCAGGAATTGTGGTGTGTTCTAAGGTGATTTTACCCTGTGAAAAACCTTCTGCTGGGATATCATGAATCATGTTTGAGAGAAAACTATTTTCACATGCTTGTCCAATACAGTTTTGGAAGGTGCTCCAGAAGCTAAAATGAGAGCATATTTTCTGTAAATTCACATTATCTTTCTCAGTCATGTGAGAATGAAGTCTGACATTCTCAGTAAAACATGTACATCCAACAAGGGCAGAGACTGTCAGTTGATTCGTTTGTGTTCTACTGCAGCTTCCCAGAGTGTTCTAAAGAACAACTAGAGTGCTAACAGCCTTACTTATGACAAAAGTATGGCACACCTGAAACCATCTTGATTGGAATAAACTGGTAACACTTAAAACATTTAATTTAAAAAGGAACAAAATGATGGGGTTCATTTTGTCATAGAAATTATGGTTAGTGCTGTAGAAAGAAAAATTAGGACATGTTTCAAGTGTGATCTCAAATATCTTCCTGTTATATTTCAACAGGAGCAGCCTGCCAGTTGATGCCTTTGTGTACTACTGCAGCTTCCCAGAGTGTTCTAAAGAACAACTAGAGCGCTAACAGCCTTACTTATGACAAAAGTATGGCACACCTAAAGCCATCTTGATTGGAATAAACCGGTAACACTTAAAACATTTAATTTAAAAAGGAACAAAATGAGGGGTTCTTTTTGAAATAGAAATTATGGTTAGTGCTGCAGAAAGAAAAATTAGGGCATGTTTTAAGTGAGATCTCAAATCCTCTTCTATTTCATTAGAAAATTCTGACATGCAGACTGAAACAATCACTTTCAATACCAGCAGCAGACTTCCAGTTAACTCCCTGGTGAGCAGTAGCTTTACTACAGTGATCTAATGAGCAACTAGAGTGCTAACATTCTGAATTTATGGCAAATGTGAGACACATCTGAATGCCTTCTTGATGGAATCAAAGTAAAAACTGAAAGCATTTCCTACTGAGGAGACTGCAGTAAATGAGGAAATTAGGAAACTTCATAACAAAGAAGTCTTCCAAGATGGCCACCAGTGAAAAAAGAGCCCAAATGTAGCACACATATTACCCAGATGTAGCCCACATATAGCCCAATGACAAAAGTGTGCAAAACACTTTTTATTTTTAGTTTTTTTGCAGTTTTATGTAGTGCAGACTGGTCAGGTATTGGAGCGTTGCATCTTAAAACATGACCCTCCTACACTACAAAAACACCACTGCACTACCCTAAACCCTAAAACACTACCCCCAGCACGACCCCCTACACTACACAAGCACCACTGCACTATCCTAAACCCTAAAACACTACCCCCAGCATGACCCCCTACACTACACAAACACCACTGCACTACCCTAAACCCTAAAACACTACCCCCAGCACGACCCCCTACACTACCCAAACACCACTGCACTAACCTAAATCCTAAAACACTACCCCCAGCACGACCCCCTACACTACCCAAACACCACTGCACTACCCTAAAACATGACCCCCTACACTACACAAACACCACTGCACTACCCTAAACCCTAAAACACTACCCCCAGCACGACCCCCTACACTACACAAGCACCACTGCACTACCCTAAACCCTAAAACACTACCCCAGCATGACCACCTACACTACACAAACACCACTGCACTACCCTAAACCCTAAAACACTACCCCCAGCACGACCCCCTACACTACCCAAACACCACAGCACTAAACTAAAGCCTAAAACACTACCCCCAGCACGACCCCCTACACTACCCAAACACCACTGCATTACCCTAAAACATGACCCCTACACTACACAAACACCACTGCACTACCCTAAACCCTAAAACACTACCCCCAGCACGACCCCCTACACTACACAAGCACCACTGCACTACCCTAAACCCTAAAACACTACCCCCAGCACGACCCCCTGCACTGCCCGAACACCACTGCACTGCCCTAAACCCTGAAACACCACCCCTAGCACGACCCCCTACACTGCCCGAACACCACTGCACTGCCCTAAACCCTGAAACACCACCCCCAGCACGACCCCCTACACTGCCCGAACACCACTGCACTGCCCTAAACCCTGAAACACTACCCCCAGCAAGACCCCCTACACGGCCCGAACACCACTGCACTGCCCTAAACCCTGAAACATCACCCCCAGCAAGACCCCTACACTGCCCGAACACCACTGCACTGCCCTAAACCCTGAAACACCACCCCAGCACGACCCCCTACACTGCCCAAACACCACTGCACTGCCCTAAACCCTGAAACACCACCCCCAGCACGACCCCCTACACTGCCCGAACACCACTGCTCTGTCCTAAACCCTGAAACACCAGCCCCAGCACGACCCCCTACACTGCCCGAACACCACTGCACTGCCCTAAACCTTGAAACACCAGCCCCAGCATGACCCCCTACACTGCCCGAACACCACTGCACTACCCTAAAGCCTGAAACACCACCCCCAGCATGACCCCCTACACTGCCCGAGCACCACTGCACTGCCCTAAACCCTGAAACACCAGCCCCAGCACGACCCCTACACTGCCCGACCACCACTGCACTGCCCTAATAAACCCTGAAGCACCAGCCCCAGCACGACCCCCTACACTGTCCGAACACCACTGCACTGCCCTAAACCCTGAAACACCAGCCCCAGCACGACCCCCTACACTGCCCGAACACCACTGCACTGCCCTAAACCGTGAAACACCAGCCTCAGCACGACCCCTACACTGCCCGAACACCACTGCACTGCCCTAAACCCTGAAACACCACCCCCAGCACGACCCCTACACTGCCTGAACACCACTGCACTGACCTAAACCCTGAAACACCACCCCCAGCACGACCCCTACACTGCCCGAACACCACTGCACTGCCCTAAACCCTGAAACACCACCCCCTGCACGACCCCCTACACTGCCCGAACACTACTGCACTGCCCTAAACCCTGAAACACCACCCCCAGCACGACCCCCTACACTGCCTCGAACACCACTGCACTGCCCTAAACCCTGAAACACCACCCCTCAGCACGACACCCTACACTGCCCGAACACCACTGCACTGCCCTAAACCCTGAAACACCATCCCCAGCATGACCCCCTACACTGCCCAAACACCACTGCACTGCCCTAAACCCTGAAACACCAGCCCCTGCACGACCCCCTACACTGCCGGAACACCACTGCACTGCCCTAAACCCTGAAACACCAGCCCCAGCACGACCCCCTACACTGCCCGAACACCACTGCACCCTAAACCCTGAAACGCCACCCCCAGCAAGACCACCTACACTGGCCGAACACCACTGCACTGCCCTAAACCCTGAAACACCAGCCCCAGCATGACCCCCTACACTGCCCGAACACCCCTGCACTGCCCTAAACCCTGAAACACCACCCCCTGCACCGCCCTCTACACTGCCCGAACACCACTGCACTGCCCTAAACCCTGAAACACCACCCCCAGCACAACCCCTTTACTGCTCGAACACCACTGCACTGCCCCAAAGCCTGAAACACCACCCCCAGCACAACCCCCTACACTGCCCGAACACCACTGCCCTAAACCCTGAAACACCACCCCTGCACGACCCCCTACACTGCCCGAACACCACAGCACTGCCCTAAACCCTGAAACACCACCCCCTGCACGACACCCTACACTGCCTGAACACCACTGCACTGCCCTAAACCCTGAAACACCACCCCCAGCATGACCCCCTACACTGCCCGAACACAACTGCACTGCCCTAAACCCTAAAACACCACCCCCAGCACGACCCCTACACTGGCCGAACACCACTGCACTGCCCTAAACCCTAGAACACTACCCCCAGCACGACCCCCTACACTACCCGAACACCACTGCACTACCCTAAACCCTAAAACACTCCCCCAGCACGACCCCTACACTACCCGAACACGACTGCACTGCCCTAAACCCTCAAACACTCCCCCAGCACAACCCCCTACACTACCCAAACACCACTGCACTGCCCTAAACCCTAAAACACTCCCCCAGCACGACCCCCTACACTACCCAAACACCACTGCACTGCCCTAAACCCTAAAACACTACCCCCGCATGACCCCCTATACTACCCAAACACCAATGAACTACCCTAATCCCTAAAACACTACCCCCCGCATGACCCCTACACTACCCAAAGACCACTGCACTACCCTAAACCCTAAAACACTACCCCCGCACGACTCCCTACACTACCCAAAGACCACTGCACTACCCTAAACCCTAAAACACGACCTCCTACACTACACAAACACCACTGCACTACCCTAAACCCTACAACACTACCCCCTACACTACACAAACACCACTGCACTACCCTAAACCCTAAAAAACTACCCCCAGCACGAGCCCGTACACTACCCAAACACCATTGCACTACCCTAAACCCTAAAACACTACCCCCAGCAGTACCCCTACACTACCCAAAACCCACTGCACTACCCTAAACCCGAAAACACTACCCCCAGCAGTACCCCCTACACTACCCAAACACCATTGCACTACCCTAAACCCTAAAACACTACCCCCAGCAGTACCCCCTACACTACCCAAACACCACTGCACTACCCTAAATCACTACCCCCATCACGACCCCCTACACTACCCAAACACCACTGCACTACCCTAAACCCTAAAACACTACCCCCAGCACGACCCCTACACTACCCAAACACCACTGCACTACCCTAAACCCTAAAACACTCCCCCAGCACGACTCCCTACACTACCCAAACACCACTGCACTACCCTAAACCCTAAATCTACCCCCAGCATGACCCCCTACACTACACAAACACCACTGCATTACCCTAAACCCTAAAACACTACCCCCAGCACGACCCTCTTCACTGCCTAAACAGAACTGCACAATTTGTTACAGGCGTTGCAACGCAGGCCTGTGGTGCTTACTGGAAGTACCTGGTGGGCTAGCTGGGCCCCAGGGACCCTCAGGATTCAAGGTGACCTAATCCCCCAACTTAAAACGCTCCACGGGGCGCGTTTGCACAGTGGTGAAGGGAGGGGGCGGGGACTCAGGTGACATGTGCGCAAACACGCCCTGAGGTGCGTTTTAAGTTGGGGAATTAATTCCCTTTGAATCCTGAGGGACCCTGGGGGCCAACTAGCCCACCAGGTACCTTCAGTAAGCACAACAGAGTTGCGTTGCAGAGAGGTGAAAAAAGGTGCGTGGCCTCGGAACGCCTCTCTGCAACTCAGCTCTGTGGTCCTAACTGTAGGTACCTGGGGGGCTAGTTGGGCCCCAGGGACCCTCAGGATTCAAGGGGACTTAATCCCGCAACTTAAAACGCGCCACGGGGCGCGTTTGCACACATGTCACCTCAGGCCCCCCCCTCCCTTCACCACTGTGCAAACGCGCCCTGTAGCGCCTTTTAAGAGGTAGTTTTAATCCCCCTGCCCTATTATGTACTAGGGACATGCAGAGGAGGTCATGCTAATCACAGGGGTACCCCAACGCATAGTGTTCCCTAGTGTATGTAGGTGTTTTCACTGTATTCTAAGTGTCTTTTAGCATAGCACTGGCTCTGGTTAGTCAGAGTCAGGTACCACCAGTACCCGTCTGAAAAAGTTGTGGGCACAGGATGATTTTGCAACAAGGCCTCTTTCTGCTCCTCTGTTGGTTCTTTCTGCACATCTTTTGCTTCTTTCTGTGCGTTTTTTCTTCTTTCTTCACATGTCCTACCTCTGTAGGCATAGTTAGAAACTAGCATTTAAAAACCTTTGAAATTCACTTAAAAAATCATAGGTTTCAGGCACGTTATAGTTAGAAATTAGCATTTAAAAAACCTTTGAAATTCACTGAAAAAACCATAGGTTTCAGACACGTTATAGTTAGAAATTAGCATTTAAAAAACCTTTGAAATTCACTGAAAAAACCATAGGTTTTAGGGACAGTTATAGTTAGTTGGACATTTCACTGGTACAAAACCATAGAAATTCCCCGTTATAGTTAGTTCAGCTAACTATAACTCGCGCCCCGCAATGCACTGCTGATGACGTCACATATTACATCACTCATGACATGGTCAGTGACATCACTCATTACATCACTGATGACATCTCAAATGACATCACTGATGACATCATCCATGTGATAATTTCATGCATCTTCTCACACCTTAATATAACTTTTGATACACCCACTCTAAATTACAGACTGCCATTCTCAAAACCATAGACACTCCAACACCAAAAACTACATACCCACTCACTGATTCTTAGGTCTACACACACATCCATTCACTCACCCGTACAGTCACTCATACTTACAGTCACTCAGTACAGGACTATCATATGCACTCATACACCTATATAAACACTCACACACCGCCACTTATCCATAGAGGTACTCACACACCTAGTCAGTCATGCAAAAATTAATCACACACCCATTTACTCACCTATACAGTTATACACACACCAGCTCACTTACTCATACAAATACTAGCACATTCTTACGCTCTTATACAATAACTGATACAAGCACACACACATCCATACAGCCACTCTCACTATCACATACTCTCACTTATAGCTATTTAAATACTCTAACACACATATATACTGCCTTTTACATATGTAGTTACTCGCACATGTACCACTGAGATATACATTCACTCACTAACACACCCATACACACACTCACCCACCCAAGCAGTCCATCACAGATGCACTCTTGAAATCATGCACCCAGTGAATCACCCACTCACACATCTATGTACAGAGTCACACACACCCCACCCACACAAACACTCAGGCAGCCATACAGATACTCAGAGAACCAATCAATAACCCATATAGACACTCATGTAGCTATTCGCAAATCCATGTATCCACTTACACACCAACAAACAGACGGATACAGACATTCACACAGTTTAGTCACTAACCCATGCATTCAGTAAGATACGTTTAATCACTCACTTGTAGAGTCAGTCACTCACGTACTAAATCACCCATTCAGACACTTATACACCCACTCATTCTTCAATACGCCTTTCCCTATATATATTAAACATATTTAAACTTTACAGAAACACACAGTCACTGGATGATGTCATCAGTGATGTCATCAGTGATGTCATTTGAGATGTCATCAGTGATGTCATCAGTGATGTCACTGACCATGTCATGAGTGATGTAATATGTGATGTCATCAGCAGTGCATTGCGGGGGCGCGAGTTATAGTTAGCTGAACTAACTATAACTGGGGAATTTCTATGGTTTTGTACCAGTGAAATGTCCAACTAACTATAACTGTCCCTAAAACCTATGGTTTTTTCAGTGAATATATATATATATATATATATGGAGAGAGAGATATAGATATACATATATGTATAGACATATTACCAACTGGCAGTCGCCATTAGGTAGTTATAGTTGGGGTCACCAGAGATAGGGATTTTTTTTATATTTGTCCCTTAGTAACTTTGCACTTGTTTGACGAATGTCCACGAAAATTTGAAGAACTGTCACACCTGTTTCATTGTCGGAGGACTGAAAGTTTTGTGTTGTTTGGTCAAGGTGGTAGAAAAAAAAAGTGGGTGCCCAAAACGGGCTTGAAATCCAATGGATTTTACATATACTTTTGTATATTGCGTAGCGTGAATATGGCCAGTTGGATTTTACTAAAATTTGACGGCATTAGATATTAGAGTGCACATATGTTTCCTTGTGGTACAGCAGGTAAGGAAAGTAAGTAGTTACTAAGATAAAAGGTTTTTCAACTTAGTGATATCTTGTAGCACAATACTACTAAAAGTAGCTAGGAAGCGCAACAAATAAACTACAGTGCATATGTAAAGTTTCAGATTTAAAAAATAAACAACTGAAAGACCCATTTATGGTCACATGCTAATGGAACCCTATAAAGATATACATAATGAATAGAATACATCTAAATCTACATAAGTTTTCTTTGCATGCTCTCTGTCTCACAAAATATAACTGACCCAACAAGACAAACAAAAACCATCTTTCTTATGCACCCCTGTGGAAGAAAATGAAAAATCGACCTAGAAGTGAGCCACAGATACTACTATTTGGAGGATATGATAATTGGCCACTAGGAAAAAATAATAATCTCAATTTTTTTATAACAATAACAATGATTGCCTTTCACTCACTTTGGGCTTCATATGTCCTACTAAATGTAGCAAGGCAGCCCAAAGAATAAACTAAACTTCATATGTTAGTTTCACAATTACTACATGAACAACTAAAAGACACATGTATGGTAACATGATTATGTAAATCAATAAATGAAATACATAACAAATACAATAGAAAGATATCACATTAAATCTGATTGCCACTCTGTAGTTATAGTCAGTATTCCCAACGATAGGAATTCCTTGGATATTAGCTCCCTAATAACTTTCTACCCATTTGACGAATCACCATAAAACGTTCCAGACCTATAGCATTTTCTACATTTTGAGATGATGCAAAATTTTTGTGGTGATTCGTTAAGGGGTGCAAAGATAAAAGGGATTCCGAAAATTTGTTTTTTCACCAATGCTTTTGCCATATACTATTTTATTTGATGCAGCGCAAAACAGCTGAATGGGTTTACGTGAAATTTTGCAGTATTTTGGTGCAGAGATGATACTTTTTGTGTACTGCAGTTAAGTAGGGTAAGTATTTTTAAGTTATAAGGAATCTAAAATTGGTACTTTGGTTGAATTTCAAAAACTTTTGTGAAACTACTGTGGTACATGGCCGTAAACTTATATTTAAAAATATCTAAAAAAATATAAATACATTCCCCTACCTATTACCAATTTAATAAAGTGATAGTATGTAAGGACTACAACTTACCTATATCTAAGGCCCTGACATTTAACACAGCCAAAGTGTACTCAAAACAAAATGGCTGCCTTTTCATTCTCTAAAAACAGCCATGACTCAATTATATACTGGCTCGTCATCGCCATGTACCATGGTATACAGTAAAGTTATCACGGTATACCATGGCCCAAACTATAGCTAAGGCCTCGTTGTATTATTGGATTGTGGTACCCTTGCGTCACTCATGGTGTCACATGGGCAACGCAATACTTCAGTCAGGAATGCAAGGCCACCACGCGTGGCCCTGCATTGATTGGAAAATCTGGAGAAACGCAAGACAGCGTAATTCACTGTTATGCGTTACTCTGCACACCATAATCTTCATTGCTGCTAAATTTCACATACATCCATATGCCACACCACTGTAGCCACTTCACTATATGCTATTCCACTCTATGCCACTCCACTCTACGCCTTTCCACTGTACGAGACTCCACTCTACTCTATTACACTGTACGCAACACCACTGTATGTCACTCTAGTGTACATCACTCCACTGTATGCCACTCCACTGGACACTACTCCGCTATATGCTATTCCACTTTACACCATCCTACTGTACCCCACTCATTGTGGTGAGGTATTGTTAGTGTTGTCTGGTTAGAGAGTTGAAAGGAGTGTGTTATACGTTTCACTACTGCACATAATAATTTGAAGTTAGTGGATAAATTGTAATTGAAAGTTATAACTATAACTTTAGAATTTTTTAAGTTTGTGTAGTTTAAATTTGGTTTGAATAGGGAAAAGGTTTTCCCAACTACAGCTAAGTTTTAACCTTAGTTTTTTTCATTGAATACATACATATTTTGTAATGTAGTGCTAATGTTGATCACACTACAATTCACGCCAAAGATTTGAATACGCCCAAATTCAACTTCCCATAATTGTTTATAAACTTTGGGAAGATGCAGCCAACAAATTCAGGAATCTAAATAATATTTGCATAATCTGGCCGAAAAATATTAAAATACAGTAACTATGTATTCAAAGCAGATGAGAAGCTACAGCACATGCAAAAATACCACGTGTTGCTTTTGAAGGAACTCAAATATTGTATGTAGAAAATTATGTGTATTTTAGAGCACAAAAATGCAATATCTCGCTAAGTACTTAAAAATATATTGATCAAAAGAACCATTAACACTATAAAATTATGTTTGCTAACATATGTCAATTGTGTACTAATACATTTAGAAATTAAACCATACAAGTCTAAAGAGGGAACTGCTGTTCTACACACCATAATGTGGATTTGTGTTCCTGTTGACTATATGAGTCACATTGCAAATAAAATAAAAAAAATAAGTAAACAAATAAATGTGAAAGCAAATAAAGATGATTTAAAAACATCAGTTTGGTAAATTGTACAAACTCAACCATTTAAAACCTTTGCAAGACTATTGCGGCACTTAAGGCAATTTATGTTTGACAAAAGTCAATTAAATATTTCTTATGTAACTTTATTGCATGATATCACTCTGCATTTAATTTCATATAAATCTCGAACTCTGCTAATTTGAGTTACCAGCATTGTTTTTAATATAAATCAAAATGTGCATATGTATCAATAGGGATCCCCTATTTAAAACTAAAATAGAACTACCAGAGTACTTCAATGCTTGTTTTCAAGTGAAGGTCATGTATTTTATGAAACAACGTTTGCAACTATTTTGGCGGCAGCCCATGCCCAACATGCAGTTAGGAAATCGCAGGAGCTTGAGAAGGATGGGGTTTGATTGGTTTTGCAAGGCGTGCTCGGAAATCAATAATTTAGAGGAAATTATTGCTGGAGAGATAATTATGGAAGGGACCACTAATTGTGTGATGAATTGCCTGCTATTCATCATCCTGTGTTTCTAAGAGCTCCTACTGTCGACTAAATTATGGGTTCGTAGGAAATTTATTGGGCTTTGTTTTTGTACAATGGCGTTAATAAAATATCGTTCTATCGATGAATTAAGAAAACAAGTTTTAATATTATTATAATCGGTACATTTATTTTCTGCAAATGCGTTTTTTAACCTACCTCTCCAAAGGGTTTTGCATCAGGAGTTCGTGTGGCCCATTATATGTCTAGGTTCCCTAAAAGTCCGTTAGAACATGTATTGTGATTTGGGATGGGTCATACATTGTGTGTTTGCTCCTGTATAAGCTCATAGGTGAAAGCAAAAGCAGATATTTCTGGGCTGCTGAAAAGAAATGATATTGTCATTCAAACATTTTCAAAATCTCAGAGATTAACAAAGAATGCATGTTTTTTTTAAACATGCCCATCTATAGGTATATGGGAAGGAGAGTTCGAATGTCACTTGTTCAGATGTCAAGGCATAGCTATCATTACTGCTGCAGGTGAAGAGGCACCACAGCTGTTGGTGGCCCACTGCAACCCTTTCATGGCTGCCTTTTAACACACAACCATTCGGAATAGGCCTTTTTTTGCCTGCGTTGGGGACAACTGTGAGTTTGCCACACCATTATCTGCTGTCAAGTTTTTATAGTCCAAAATATGTCACGTGGTAAAATCGTCTCAGTTAGTTATGCAGCAAGTAATTCCCAATTTTCAGATCAACACATATTTTTTGAAAGACATCTATAACATCTAAAAGTGTTCCAGAACGATCTGCACTTGATAAACTCATCGACTCTGCCTTCTTTAAACATCATTATTTTCAGTGCAGAGGAGTGCATTCCGTTTTGACTTTACTACTTTACTTATTTTTGTGTGCTCTCTCTGGTTAGTTTCATATCATTTTGACCTCAGCAGGACTGATTCGCTCAAAATAATTTGCATTGAGCTTTGTGGCAATTTTGGCAGTATTTGCTATAAATATATTTTACCAACATATTATGAAAGCTGGTATATGATGGTTGTAACGTATGCACAAGAGTATGTGTGCACATTTAAGCAGACGAACTTTGTAGAGGTACAGCAACACCATAGCAACACAACACCATAATACAATAATACATGCCAATAATAACAACTTAGCAACACAACGATAACATAAATACACCACAAAATGCATCACAAATGCAAGAAAACAACCCAATGACAAAACAGAATCACAAATCAATAGTTCAATTGTAGGGTAAGGGAACACATCATACTTATAGAACTAACAGAAACAGCACAAAAACAAAACAAAAATATAATAGAATAAAGTAACACAAAAGAAACATTTTCAAGTATACTGTATTTGGTTGTGGTATGTTTTTGTTTTCTAATGTTATGATGCATTTGTATTGTGTTTTATTGTCTTGAAGTTTCAATTTTGTTGTTTTTTCATTTTTGGTTCGTTGTTGTGCTGCTGTAAATGTGTGCTATTGTAGAATTGTGGTGATGTTGATGGTGTATTTGTCCTACTCTATTCTTTTGGGTCAATATTCTTTTTTCAACTCTGTTGCTGTAGTGTAAGAAATTGCATAATTTATATGGTGCTAACCCCCATTTTTTCCTTTCTCATTTTGCTAGCTTTAGAACTCCATGCACATTACCACTGATAAACAGTAGTAAAGCAATTGTGTGTCCTATCAAAACATGTGGTGTTCATTGGAACTCCCTGTTGTGGAGTGCAGTACCTGTACCTGTACCTGTACCTGTATATGTGCATAGAAACAGTAGTTCCTGAAGCTATTCAGCAAAATCATTCTTAAGGGCAATTAATGCCATATATAGAATTGGACATAGTACTGAAAATGAATCTTTTTTTCAGGAAAGAAAAGGCCAGGTATACTATACATTATATGAACTTTAACGAGAACACAACAATAAAATGACACATTAGAAGGTTGCACAAAGGTATTCAATGCACCCATGTAACAGAAACGTTTATGATCAAGATTTGTCTGTAACTCTAAAAAAACAGAAACAACAACTCAAGATAACCCAGAGGGATCTTTTTAGTATGTATCTGGTATTTTTACAAATTGCACACAGTATCCAGAAACAGTCAAAAAGTGGTTCAGGGAGTAACAGTTGATAGTGTTTCGATTCTGTCAATGTAAAGGGTCATCATTAGGACTGGGGTCGTTTTTGACAAACCTGAGAGGAAGGGATATAGGCCAAGGATTATAACCTTGATTGAATAAGAGGGGCCAAAGTAACTAAGTGTCCAGTATACAAGCAGTTCTGAAACGTAAAAAGGTAGATCCATGTGGCAAACAACAGGTTCATTTGAGATGTAATGGTGGCCTCAAGAAACTTGATTATAGAGACTTAATATTAGTAAGACACCAATTCATTACATGTAAGGGGATGAAATAGAAGCCTCAGCCAAAACTTGACTAAATCATTTTGCCACTTATCTCATCTCCAGACACTTAACACACATTCCGACCAGCAGATAACACTACATTCCTGGGCTCAGCCCAGCCACTGAGCCCAGGAATGTAGTGTTATCTGCTGGTCACCTAGCAAGGATTAGCTACCCAGGAGTAACAGAAACAGTTAACAGAACAAAGGTCAGCTTTAACACTGCCTCCATTAACTTGGTGGACTAAGGGGGGCTTCTACAATCTCAGGACCATTTAATCACAGTAGGTGAAGCAACTTGTCCGGTTTAGACCCTGTCAGATGGGAGTACAAATCATCTGTACAACGCTTATCTAAAGAAGCTGAAACTGGCTTGTCTGGTGGGAAAAGGGTTATGCCCTCTTGAAACCTGGGCTCCTACTTGGTTTTGGTAAGGTGAAGAAGAGGTGTGACAAAAAGGAGGTGGGCATAGGGTGAGAAATTAGATAGGATTGAGTGCGAAAATTCTCAAGTCATTGGCTAATGCACAGCGTAAATCTTTGTGGTATGTTATTGTGTTATTTTGCGTTCTGTAGTTCATATACAGATATCAACAAATATTGATACATCTCCATCCAAAAGCAGGCTTATTCTTTCCAATTTACAGAAATAAACACTGTCTAATGTGGGAACATTACACTGCTTCAACAATTTAAGAAATCAGTCACTACAAAACTGTGGCAGAGGTCATGTCTTAGATTAGCAGCTCCAGTGACCACTCAATGTGATGTGGCCCCATGCCTGCTCTGTATTACCATGTGCAGTGCAACCATTTGCATTCTGTGAATGAGAAATAATAGTAGAAATGATCCAAAAGAATAAGAAAATGGAACATTTTGTTTTATTTGTACTTCTATGTATGAAATGAATATCTAAGCTATTTGGAACTTGCAACCAAATACAGTAGAATTTGTGGGAAGCTTCAGCTGTCACAGTATATTGGACATACACACGTGTAAACATATACACATTCAGCATCCTAGCTAGTACATATTTCTGAATAGGTAAATGTTATGTATAAGCTCATTTGTACATTAGCAATGTTTTTCTTTTATGTTCTTGAAGAAGAAATGCTTTTTGTTTTGCCTCTACAAATTTGCGAATGTTCCTTCTCCTTTATCACTCTAAAAGAGAAGTGCTCCTGCCCTAAATCCCTGCCCATTTTCAATATCTGAAACTACCTGCAAAATATTTCTTAATCCCACCAAAATTTAAAGTTTGTGGAGTTACACTTCCATTTGCTTTGCAGATGTCTCCATCCCGGTATGCCCATAGTAGGTGCAGGTCAGCAAATGTACACTCACAACATATAGTGTCATAGTTGTGTAGGTTTATATGTAAGTAAAACATTCAAATGCAAATTCATGATCTATGAATCAAAAGATTAACTGGCATCCATAAACCCTCCAATTTGCACACCTAACTGTCCCTATTTGTCGTCTCTGACTATACATGTGTAGACACAATGTTGACATGTGGTCTCCATGTCTTTGTGCTCCAAACCAGAGCACAATGCTAAGCTATGGGGGTGCCTCCAAGGTCTATTACCACTCACACTGGAGAATGTTTCCTTCCTTCCTTCCACTAGGTTGTAGGGAGACAGATGGGAGGAGGATTCTGATTTGAGTGAACATGGAAACAGACCATTTTGTCTGTACCTCTGGGAGTGGTCCTGCTTACATCCTCATTAAACTCCTGTTCAGTCTCAAATAACTGGGGAACTTATGGTGTCACTTTGTTTATGCATGGTGTGCATCAAGAGCATGCACGGAATGAACAGTGATCTCTGTCAGACTATATTCAGAGTTGGTGTTTAAAGAAGAAGAAGGAAGGCAAAAGACTTGTGGGCTTTTAGGAATATGTCAAGCAAAAGTAAAAGATGAAAAAAGTTGTGAGTAAGGGAAGCAGTTTGCCTGGAATGTTGCAAGTTCTTCTACCTTTCCAGGAAAAGTACTATTTGTACAAGACTGTGTTTTCCCCAGTGGCGGCTCCTCGATAATGGTGGAGGAGCATCACTCCACTGATCAGCCAGCGAAAAATAAAATGATAGTAAAACAATATTATCATTTTATTTTCCAATGACTGACTCAGCCATTGAATCTAGGGCGGGGCCGGGCCAAGCCATGGCAGAGAGTTTGAAAGTTGTGCCCTGTAAGTGCACGTCGGTTTGGCTTTCTATCTTAGGATGGCCTAAACGACATGCACACTTACATTTCTCTAACCCAGCTGTGTTGCACAGCCGGATGGAGAAATGGCACAGGCTTCCTGTGCATGAGCGAGTTTCAGACCAGCCCACAAGGCCAATCCCAGCACTGTTTTCATGCTTGGTATAGCTAGCAAAATGAGAAAGGAAATAATGGGGGTTAGCACCATATAAATTATGCAATTTCTTACTCTACAGCAACAGAGTTGAAAAAAGAATATTGAAGACCAGTGTCTGGATTGGGTGGGTAGCCTGTGCTTTGTGCCCCAGTGACTGCCGGAGGGAGAGGAGCACAGAGGCGGCTGGCAGTGTCAGTGTCAGCTGCAGGTAAAGTTTTTTAAAATTACTATTTCTCTAACACCCCCCCCCCTTCCCCCATACCCCACCACCTTGGATTTGCGGCAGCCGCCACTGGGTTTCCTGCAAAAGAGTTGAGGCTATTTTGACTAACATGTCCCTAGGCAGCCCCTTTCATCTTCATCCCTGAGGCATTTGACCTTTGTTTAATATCTGTGCTAAAATCCTGAGATCTCCGAGAGGAATATTACATTGGTTAAAACTAGGGATGAAGAAATTTCTTTTATCCATCCAAGTTAAGCTGGTGCAAAACTGTAGACAATTCTGCCAATACTACATCAGCCTGCCCCAGATTTGAAAAAGCCATGATATAGGTGTAATGCCTTGCAAAACAAGAATTTCTCATTTTGGGCATTGAGAAATTATTTTGCCACCCGGCGCTGTCAGCAGTTGGGCATTGTAAATAACTTAAGGGTAATTACATGAATTTATTTACAATGGCCAGCCCCTGGCAGCACTCTCCAAATAAGCATTTCTAATAGGGAAGATTTTGTGCTTTCGTGTTGTGCCTGTCGGCAAGAAGGACACTACAGGCAAGTGCTGCACACAGACTTCCATGCTGAGAAAACTGTTTTGAAGTGCACTGCCAGACTTGAGAGCAATGTATTTACAGTCACCATTAGGGTAAACACATTGGCGATCCCATTACAGTGCTTATAAACGCAACAGTTTTTTTCAGGTTTTTTTTCTGCTACTGGGGCAATAGATAAGGCCCAGTTCCGCATGTGAAAAAAGATAAAAGGTGAAATACCCATGTTTCACTTACCACACAGGAATTTCTCCTACCTATAGTTAAAACCAATTGGGATATCTAGTCAGTGACATCTTAAAAAATATCCAGTTCACTAACTGATTTTGTCTTATTTTCAGTGGAAAAAATGTCTGTATAGTGCTGTAGCCAGGAAGGACTGAGAAAGGCATGGAGATGACTTAAGGAGGAACTAAACCAAGTTCTGTAAGGAACTGAAGCAGAGAACCCCTGACTAAAATCAATAATGCAAGGTCTACATCTGCATCATGAGAGAAGCAAGAACATGTCAGAGGCACTAAACAGCTATGTATTCTGAGAAGTAAATTAAAGCTGTGATGTCTTATAAGATCATGTAGTCCTCCTGAAACTAGGATTCAGTCCTTGCAGGAAACCATTTGGAGTGCTAGTTCTAATTTCCAGTCTTATGATGTATTATTTTAAGTAATCTTCAGAAATGAATTAAGGTCATGCAGTGCTCTTGAATATGCTAGTATTTTGAATATTATATAGCAAAATTTGCGGCAAATACACTAGATCCATTATATTATGGCAAACATTCCAGCCGCAGAAACACATAAATCAACTGACCCTCACTAAATCAACAACTTATTCAACAAACATAAACAAACCCTTAACATGATAATTTCAGTCAGCACACACTGTTGGCTGCTCTTTGAAGGAAACTGCTTTTTTAAAGGTTACTAGTCCAAAATAAATGTGCAAGATAAAAAATACTTAAGGTGGAACTTGTATAATATGGTTCAGTATTGGAATCTAGAGGTTCTGATGACACTTTCAAACCACTTGGCCTGTGGCTTTGCAGTTTATGACCTATCTATCTATCTATCTATCTATCTATCTATCTATCTATCTATCTATCTATCTATCTATCTGTATTACAGAGTGCAGCCACTCTGTGGTTATAGTTAGGGTCACCAGAGATATGGATGTTTTGGATTTTGCCCCTAATAACTTTTCACACGTTTAATGAGTGCCAGTGAAAGATTGCAGGCCTGTTAAACCTTTATCATTGTCAAAAGTCTGAAAGTTTAGCGGCATTTGGTCAAGGGGGTGCAAAGAAAAAAGGGGGGTCCCAAAATGGGCTCAAAATCCAATGCATTTTACATCGACTTTTGTACTGCAAGTAGCGCAAAAAGCATCAGTTGGATTGTGATAAAATTTGGCAGCATTACATATTAGGGTGCACAGATGATTCTTTGCGAGTACTGCAGGAAAGCAGAGTAAATTCTTTTAACATAGTGATATCTGTTGTCACGATAGGTACATAGCGATGACAAGGGAATATGTGATTGGCCAATGTGTTCTTTTCCATAACATGAAGGCAGCCATCTTGCTTTTTATATCAGTTTGCCTGTGTTTAGTGTTACACTTTAAAAATTACTTGATTAGTAACTTTTGTGTTTTTCTTTTATTTATTAACACTTTAGTGAAGTTGTAATAGGTAGGGACAATTATTGAAAAGGCACTATATGCTTTTAAAAAAATATTTACGGAGTATTGCTGTACCTCAAGTGTTTCTAGAGAGTACTATAGTACTGTAAAAGCATTTTTATAAAAGAAGGCACATAAATTTACATTTATTAATTTAAGGATGAGGTTAAATCTTAAAAAAGCCTTTGATTTCAAGTGTTCAAATTGAATTTAAATATGATTTCTAAGCCATTGTCGGATGTCACTAAGGAACACATTACTGCCATGAGAGGTTAAAAGCACACCATCTCCGCGATATAGATAGGGTTTGGAAAAAAAATATTTAAGTGATACATGGAAGACATGCTTTGGTCTCTTAGGAATGCAGTCACAGATTTGCTAATATGTCTGTGGCTTTTCTCAAACTTCCCAGTATTTGCAAATTAGTTCTTCAATTTTCTCCTTTGGCAAATATTTGAAAATCCAAAATGGGTATAAGGAAATGTCCTCATTAAAGACTGAAAAGTAGCTTTCATCTCTATCTCTATTCTAACATCAGTGAGGTGACCTATATCGTTCCCTCCACAATGAATAACAGGATCGGCCCATGCAGGTAAGAACGGTGAGGCAGAGTGGGGGGACTCGACAGACGACGAGGGGAAATTAATTATTTATTTAATATTCCCTCATTGTCATCTGCCACCGCCCACCACTCTTACCTGCATGAGCCGCTCCTGATGAATAATTATAAACTGTTGATGCTCAAAACCACTAAGAGATTAAAGCAGAGGGAGGATGTTGTCCACCTCAGACCTCTTTCAGCCACCCAAGGTATATCAACGTTTTGCACACCTAATAACCGTGTCCATGTATCCACACACAAACCAAGTTGTTTGATGACTACCAAAAAGGTTTATGAAACACTGACTGAATAAATGAAAGTACTAGATGTATGTAGTGGGGTAGAACCATTGTCCAACTACATGATATTTAAAAGATAATATTTTTTAAACAAACACTGTGATTGGTTATCTGCAATATTGGGCTACTAACATAGCCCAAACAGAACTAAAGAAGTACATTCAAACATTATGAATTGGATATTTTTCAATTTAACAAAACTATTTCTGAAATTCAAAATAAAGTACGCATTTGAGGTAGACAGACACATTATGGCAACCAAACTAAATATATTAATGTGCTACACAGAAAACTGGACCACAACTTTACACCTTCATGTGCAATTCACAATAATTTTGAGATGTTCCCCACACCTTCAGAATTACAAAATCTAAAGTTATATGAAAGTAATTTGATTCAAATTCTACATCCATTTCAAACTATTACTGGAATGCAACCCATTTGGGCCTGTACGCTAAAAGGAGAGGTTGTTTTTCTGCCATTAGGTTTTTAAAAAACATTGAAACTGTGGGGGTGCAGCACAAATTAGAACAACCTTTAGTTGTATTAGTTATTTATGTCCCAACAAAAGACAAAAAAAATTGGCAAGCATTAATAAGCATTTCTAAAATATAACATGCTATTTTGCACTTTTTGCTAAATAACATACACTACAAAAATATGGCACTTAACTTTTTAGATACAACTGAACTTCAATTTACAGATGAAAGTGTTGTTGGCTAGTTTCAGAAAATTACTAAAGAACACTCTGGACAAATACTACAGTATACACCCACTGCATTTTAAAGATATAATGGGTGATGTTTTAGAACTGTATCAAATGAGAGAGGCCTCAGGAGATCCAGTTAGTATCTGGGAAAAACCTTTAGAGGCTAGATGTTATCCAGTTGTATTTCCAATAGGAAAAAGAGGGTGATATGATGATTGTCTTTTTCAAATGTCTGTTTCGGAATATCGTTCCACAAGACTATATTCAGAGGACTCACGCTTTAGACAAAGCATCCCTTACATTTTCACTCCGTTATATGAAAGTGAACTATCTGTGGCCTCTTATGCTGCTGCGCATGTGATGTGAACTGGAACAGGATTTAATAACTTAACAGCTAGAGATTTCCTAAAGAAGGTGGAAAGCAATGATTAAAAACTTGAATATAACTTCATAAATATCATGGCATGTCAGTGAGGTACAAATTAATATTGGTTCTGAAGACATGGAGAACTAAGATGTTTGCTAAGGAATTTGGGACCACCAACTTAGATTCTGACTTTTATTTGTGCAGAATACCCATGGGACGATTTATACAGTTTTCTACTTGAAGCAAAAATAATCTAACAGATGTGTCTTAAAGACACCTGGTGAATTATGTTCTTTAGACCCAGCAAATGTTTGCAGATTTTGTAATCACAAATTCCAAACCATGCTTAGGTTCTTAAGAAATAAACCTACCAATCCCATAGGAGAGATTGCTGAATTCTTTTGGAGAAAAGAGTACCAAGCAAAAGGTGTACCTCACATTCATATGCTCTTATGGTTAAAGAATGCTCTAAAATTTGGCTATGACTCAGATGAATCTATTCTTAATTTTATTGAGCTTGTGATATCCATAATAAAGAAAATAACAATAAACTGTTTGAACAAATTATACAATTTTAAAGTCATGAATGCAGAATATACTGTTTATGGAAATGTAAAACAAATCTAAACAGTACACAAAATGTTGTTTTGGTGTCCCAAGACCAATTCTAAATAAAGGAAGAGTGAACTATCTTATGTGTTCTGCATGTCACTAAACGAAAGTCTCCAAAAAATACATATAATTTAAAAAGAGGACACGCATCACAGCTGATCAATGACTGCAACCCTTTAATACTGCATATGTGGAATGCTAATATGGATATACAATTTGTTGCAGATAGTTCTACTGCTATAGCCCATTATGTCACTTCATATATTACTAAAGCTGAAAAAACAGATATGAAGTAAGTATGAGAAGAGATACCTGCTAAGCAATGTTTAACTTAAAGGCTATATCGATTTAGCCTTCAAATGCTATCTCACACAGAGGTCAGCAGTTATAAGGCAGGTGATCGTTTAAGCTCTTCAAGTTGACATACTAAATCTTGCACCATTACATGGCTTAGTTTAAGATTAGCATGCTCTCTAAGAAAAGTTTTGAAATGTTTGCAAGAAATTGAATATATTGCTCACTTTGAGCCAGAGAACAAAAACATTGTAAAAACAAATCTGTTGGACATTTACTACCCCAACAGAAGTCCTTTATTGAAAGAGTTACCACTGTATGAAGTAGGACAATTTTTTACTTACAGAAATAAATTTGTTGAGGATGTTAATACTGGGAAATTTCATGTTGATGGAACAGACGGCTGCTTAATACGTCATTCAAAACCTACACAAATTATTCATCGCAAACTTACATATGCCAATGCTGCTAATAAAGAATGTTATGATTTGGCACTTTTACAGCTTTTTAAACCATGGAAAAATAGGAAGAATTGCTTGGAACACCACTATCATATGAATAAGATTTTCATGGATATGAAACCTATATTACAATACCAGAGTTCCAGATTTGTGTTGAAATGTTGGACCAAGAAATTTAAAGGAAAAAAATGCAATCTGAAATATTATGCCATACTACAATACAAGTACTGATAACCCTTCCAATATTACACCTACAGACCAGCTTGGACAACCAAATATTGCTAAAGACTCTTCTGTCGCTATGGGTGAGGTAGAACTTGCAACGGACGAAATGTATAAGGATGGTGAGAACTTAGATTACCTTATATCAAAATTAAATACTGAATAACTTGAAATATTTCAACATATTCAAATAAGTGTAGATCATGGCCTTCACATGAACATGGTTTATGTATATGTTCAAATTTTTAGCCTATATTACAATATATCTCAGACCAGGATGCTACAGGTAAAATATTCCTTATAAAAGTTATAACTGCTTACCTTCAGAAAGTTACTAATTCGAATTTATCAAGTGTTGTTACTGCCCCAACTGGATTAGCTGCATATATTAAAGTGATTACATTAAACTGACTACTACCAGTGGAACATGATTGCAAACTAGAATATTTAAATTGAATTGTGATACCTCTCAGGAACTTCATTGAGTTCCCTAAAAAATTACAGATTTTGATTATAGATGAGGTTAATATGGTTTAATACTTAATGATGGCTTAATGATGACAGAAATACACAAGACATCTTATGATAATCTGTTTGCAGGTAAACATGTTATATTTTTGGGTGATCTGCTTCAACTTACTTCTGTAAAAGGAGAGCCAATTTTTAAAACAGTGACAGAAAAAGAAACTAGAGACTCTTTAGGAAGTATAAGTAATATTAATATTTTGTTACATTTCACATGTAGTGAACGTACACAAAATATGATATAAGCACATGATGAGTGATATGGCAAAATATTGCAAGAATTTAGGCTATTAATTATAACCGAAAAGGGAAAGAATATGCTTAAAACAAGAGCTCTATCTACTTTATTACCACATTTTAAAAGTGCGGCAGACGTTATGCCTTGTCTTCTTTTGGAGACAGTACCCATTATTTGTTTGATGCCAACCTTGAAAGAATGCTCCAATTTCATTATGAAAATGTACCTATGGAAAATGAAACCATTATCCATTTACCTTGTAAAGATTGTTTTTAAACTCATGGAGTAAATCCTTACCTGAAAAACTATTAAACATAGAGAAATCAGTGTCACGGAGTGCAAGATTAGACAAAGACCTATATCTTTATAAAAAATCTTGTGTAACTTGACGTCAAAATTAGGATGTCGAACATGGACTTGTAAATGGAGCAATGGGACATATTCTACATTTTGTTAAATGTACACATAATGATGATGTTAAATTTTTTATTGTTAAACTTGCTAATATAAAGCAACCAAAACAAATTTCAAGAGCAACTGCAAGATTTTTACTGATGAAATACTTATATATTCAGAGAGAACAATTTTCTGAATACTTAGCTTATGATGTAACAGTACATAAATCTCAAGGTTTAAACTTCAATTAGACATTAGTTATCATTGACTCTAGTATTTTTAAAGAGGGTATGGCATATGTGGCTTGATCTCAAATGAAAACATTAAAAGGACTATATATCATTGACCTTGATGACACAAAAATGAATGCTGATACTTCCTGTGGATGCGAATTCAATCATTTGCCAAGATTATATACTGCTTCACTTGGAGAATATCCGGTTGTGTCAAAACCTTAAATATATATGAAAAGGAAAGAAATGTAAACAAATAATGAGACTTTAAATAATACACAACCTTGTAAGAAAAAGACAAAAGAAAACCAGCTTGAAAATCTAGGCTTTCAGTTTAGTGATGCAAATGGGTTTAACTGCTATAGTATTGTGATTGGTAATCTTATTCTTTATTTACCTTTAGTTGCTTCTACAAAGTAGACATAACCCTTTTGTAAGACTGTAAGTAATCTGTATTCCCTACCTAAATCTGAAAAACAACTTTGCCAATCTACAAGTGGTATTAGAGATATTGGTGATGTTTGTGCAGGAACAATTTGCTTCACTATAAATCAACAACAAGATGCCCAAGAATTCTGTATGGCTATTGTTGGAATTATAGCTGATGAGACTTTGCCACATACAGATCTTTTTGGTGTAAGATCCTATTATTTCCAGTGCTTTCATGCTTTCTCAAAAGTCACAGAATTTGAAAGAGTTGTATACATTCCTATTTCTGATTGTAAATCCATATAATTTAAAAATTCAATATATCAAGCTGTGCCCTCTAACTTTTGTTCAAACTGTGCATCGAAGGTTGTGTTGACACTGTTGAATTATGGTAAATAAGTATTTAGTTGTAATGATACAACAAGGTGCTCCAGATAATATCAAAACTAGTACCTTAATTACTAATTTTACTGGTAGCCAAATTTCCATTTCTGGACACACATGCACTTGTACTGCCATTATTTTCCATCATGGAGAAAACACTATTTCAGGAAATTATACAATATATTTAAGGAATAATACAGCTTGGGCTAAATGTGATGACACTAAGGGCCTTATTAAGAGTTTGACTCCTGCACCACCAAACCCATGTAGGAACCGCCTGCTCAATCAGGAGTTTTCTGCTGTCTGGCGGGTGGTCCTTTGGCGTTCCCAGGGCGGTTACTATGAAATAGGCACCGCAATGGGAACATCAAAGGCAGTACCTGCATGGCATCTGCTGCTGCACTCCATGTCATGCAGTACTGGTGTGCATGCACACAGGGGGGTGCATGTTGTGCACCCCTGTGTGCATCCACATGATGGGCCCGTAGGGCCCCCTTTGTTTCCTCACCACACTTTTCATGGTGGTTGCACCACCATGAAAAGTGTGGCAATGAGAAAACTCATAATATGTTTGGTGGGGTCGCAGCAGCCCTGCCAAGCATATTGCATCCTCAATACCGCCTGGCCACTGCCAGGGATCGCTGTAATGAGGCGATTGGAAGACCCCAAAAACTCCTCCCCCCCATGAGTTTGGTGGTCTGTGGACCACCAGACTCATAATAAAGCCCTAAGTTAAGCTTTAAACACAGATTGCTCAAAATTTGCTTAACTCCTACCTGCTTATTCTAACTCCAAAATTACAATGATATCCCAATCGGGAAGATAGACTGGACATAGTACATAATAGCATTCAGTAGAAAAGTTATTATGTGGCCTAGTATGGTTGATGACTTTTGAAGAAATCTACTGGCTTAGGTAAGAAATGTAGTTACTTACTATTTTTCTTTCCTAGTTTTACCAAAAGTGGAAGTTGAACAAGCACAGCATTTAAATAAGTTGTTTCAGAATTCATTTGAGTTGTGTTTTTACCTAGTGTTTCATGATGACCACAATATAATACTTTTCTGCACCTAATTAGGTGGTAAATGATTGTATATATTTGTAACTTTATTGTTACTACTGTCTGAGAAACACTAAATAACAATTTTCACATTCATTATCTATGTATTTTAATAACTGGTAACATTATATTTGACTAACTTAGTTGTTTCATATTAAAAATAATAGAATAGTAACAAAAAATGTATATTGTTTCCTTATACGTACCTATATAATATAACATACCATTCACTTATCTTCTCCTTTACTTATAGATTATTTTCTGCACCTGTGTGGGAAACTGTTACGACAATAACCAGCTCTTTATTGTAATGAAAATGAAAATAGTTCTGAACAGAACAGTATTTTTCTTCTTTTTGTTTTGTATATTTTTTCAGTATTTTAGTTTTTTAACTACAGGTCAACCGGACCAACAATAAAAAAAAACACACAATGCACACATTAGTGCAGAAAAAAACATACTGTTAACAAGAAAAACCCTAGGTATTTTGGTGAGGGCCCCAGGAAGCTATTACTTATTTCTGTGAATATTTAGATCACTCTCTCCTGAAACTATTACTGTTTGGCAGTACAAATAGAATGTCACTGAACTGGCATGTGGCTCCATGACATGCCGGTCTTGTCTCAGCCGTTGTACTGAAACCTCCGAACCAGATGGTGAAAAGGGCTGTGCTGTCGAGCAACTAAATGTGCCTGGAATAGGAGTCTGGATGGCCGAAGTGGATGGTGGTACACTTGGGAGTTCACAGTTGGTGCGTATGCAGCATTTTCAAGTCCAGCCAACTCTAAGGCCCTAATTATGAGTCTGGTGGTCCGAGGACCATCCGTCTCGTGGAGGTGTGGCGGTGTGGCGGTCCATCCACAGACGCACCAATTGCCAGATTATGAGTTGGGCAGTCCTACCACACTGGGTCCGCTGCCAGGAAACCACTGTTACCTGGTGGTGGCGCGGCGGCCTTGAGGCCACAATATGCTTTATTACGAGATTCCTCACCACCACGGTTTTCATGGCGGTTCCACCGCCATGAAAACTATGGCAGGGAAGAAACAAAGGGGGCCTTACAGGGGCCCCAGTTCCTCATGCCATGTGGATGCATGCAGGGGGGCACAACATGTGCCCCCCAGTATGCAAACATCCCAGTTTCTGAATGGCATGGACTTTACAGTCCATGCTGTGTAGGAACTGTTTTTGGCGTTCCCATTGTGGTGCCCATTTTCTGAGGCACCGACTTGGGAATGCCAAAAAACAGCCCACCAGACTCCTAATCTGGCGGGCGGTCTGACCACAGCTTTGGCGCAGCAGGAGCGTGGTGGTGGTGTACTGCCCACTCTGCTGCACCAAAAGTCGTAATCGGGCCGCTAAGTCTCTTTTGCGCTTAGCCTAAGCCAAACGTGTTAAGTGCATGGTGCGAAGGCGCTTGCACATGTCATTAGTACCCAGCAAGTATTGTCGGCCACTTCCCCATGAAATGGCCTTCTGACATTAGGCGAATGTCACATGCCACGCATTCACTTTCTTTTCCCCAGCAGGTAAAGAAAAAACTGCTACACTACTGACTCATTTAGCTGCCTTCTTCTTTCTAGCTCTACATATTCTTATGGATGGCCTCCTCTTCCTCCTCCATTGCAGCCTCAAGAACTGCACTACCCTCTCCTGCTTCTGCCATTCCTTTCCAAAACAATGACAATACTCTCAGGAATCCCAAAAGAACACCAAAAGCTGCTGCCAAAGTATTATGCTTCTGCTACACAGAAAAGAACAACAAACAGAACCAAAACTAAATTGGAGCTTTCAATTGGTTCAATAAAAAAGATTTTGCACCTACCGGAAGCTTACTTACAATCGTAAAGTATCACGGTACTACCAAGATAGTACTGCAATACCCCCGATAACCCAAAAATATAAAAAACACACATACAACAAAACACTGTCACAACACACAAGCCTCCCTTACAATCAAATATATTTTTAGAGTTATAGTCAGTTTTACAGTGAAAACTGTTAATTTTACAATATATACTTCTAGGAATCTAGGCCACAATAAAATAGCCAAATGTTACTAAACAAAAAGCCCATGTTTTATATTATATTATAAAATGTTTTCTATATATTACTAAGCATACTCCTATATTAAAACCTTCATTCACATGCAATACATATATTTGAAAACATATTTTCTTTGCTACATTTTAATTATATAGTGCTTTTCTATGACCAAAAATACATCACCAAACACCTTCTTGTTCTATAACATCTATACATACAAAATGTAATAATAAAAAATTAAATAAATCATACTATATTTTTTATTTTTTATAAACTCATACTTACAACAAAATCTATTGTATATTTTAATCTAATAATTTAACAACCCATGAAATTCACAAAGAAAACAAAGGGTACGAGTCAGTTATAGTTAGAGATTATGATAATATTCCTTTATCACAATCCACATTTAAACTAGACAAACATTAGAAATACTATAGTTATAATTATTCCTTTATATTTTTTTATTCTAAGGTGAATTTTTGGTGTTATACAACACCCCACAGCGTCCCATCTATTCTCAACATCACTAATACAGGAAAGCAACTGTAATTCACCCCATTAATATGAACTCTTTGGCGACATGATTGAAATACTATATGAAACTGTAAGCTTTTGTGAAATAGGTAATTAGATATAATAAAACACGGATAAGCAATCAGCAAGTTATAGTTGCTTATTTTCAGCTGGATTGTAGGAAAAAAAAATGGCAGCAGGGCCGCATTCATAAATTATAAGCCCCAGGGAGTTCACCTTCGGAGCTGTATTCAATAAGGCGTGGGCCCGTGTGCCCCCCCTCTCTGAGCCATTAGAGGCTCCGAAGAGCCCATCCCGGGGCCAAAATCATGAAAAAAGGGAGGGGCCATGCTGCCCCCTCCCTGAGCTGTTAAAGGCCCTGGGGAGCCCACCCCGGGACAACAATTTGCAAATAAGAGGAGGGAGAGCATGTTTCCCCCCTCCCGAGCCATTAATAGCCCCGAAGACCACATCCTCTGGAACTGGCTCACATGCTATGTCCTGGGGAGCCCACCACTGAATTGTAGAGGTTTCCCTGCCCACACCAGCATAGGCAGGGAAACCGGTGTTTGCTCCCACTTGGCGGGACCATTTTTGAACCTATTGTCAAGCAGGCACAAGCACAAAGTCTGCTCTCAGCCGGATGGAACTTTGTAAATGCTCCCTGAAGCTGGGAGGCGGCTTTTGATATGTTTCCCTGCCCGCAGTGATGTGGGCAGGGAATCAGATCAAAATATTCCTCCGGCTGGGAGTGAGCAGCGTTAGTAGCAGCTCCCAGCAGGCGGGAGCAATGCCGGCAGTTGCTGCAAAACGGTGGAGTAGGCTGTGGTTGTGGGGGCCCTAGGGCTTCCCTGCAGCCCCCAGCAAGTGTATGGTGGGTGCCCTGGGTGGGCTCCAGGGCACCCATCTTTCATAGTGTGGGCCCCAGGGAATGGAGTCCCCGGTTCTGAAACCAGCTTGGGGAGGATACCACATGGTCCCCTCCCCTTTATTATAACAAGGGGCCCTGAAGGAAGGGAACTCAAGGACCTAACCAGGTTTGGGGAGGGGGAGGCACACAGCCCCCTTCCCCTTATTTTTACTAGTGGCCCTGGGGCATGAGGTCCCCAGGGTCTAACAATGCTCAGGGAGGGTAGCCACACGTCATTTGAGAAGTCATAAGTGATGTCATAAATGATGTCATAGAACATTTCATGAGTGATGTAATATGTGAGGTCATAAGTAGTGCATGGTGGGGGTACAAGATATAGTTATCTCCGCTAACTATAACTGGTGAATTTTATGTTTTTTTAGTTCAAAACATTAATGTTGTCACTGAAATATTTACCTAACTGCAACCTTAATTAAACCTTTGGTTTTTTCAGTGAATTTCGAAGGATTTTAAAAACAGACCTTTTTATCAAACCTAACTATATGTCATTTGAGATGTCATCAGTGATGTCATCAGTGATGTCACTGACCATGTCATGAGTGATGTAATATGTGACGTCATCAGCAGTGCATTGCGGGCGCGAGTTATAGTTAGCTGAACTAACTATAACGGGGAATTTCACGGGTTTTGTACGAGTGAAATGTCCAACTAACTATAACTGTCCCTAAAACCTATGGTTTTTTCAGTGAATATATATATATATATATATATATATATATATATATATATATATATATATATATATATATATATTGTTCCAAGAAGTGCCCGAAAGCTTCGAAGTCGCACTCACTGCAAATGTAACCTTTCGGCAATTACATATGGAAAACCAGCCTCTGCAACCAGGGAAAACTTCTTTATTGCCAATGCATTTTGAGGCAGGCAGCCTCTTCTTCTTAGGCAGCTGTAAAATGCGATATGGAGTTCCTCATTGCATGCACCTTATTTATACTGCCCCCAGTGGGCTACACTAAATGCGATAACTTTTATAGTGCATACAAGGACTTGTAGTCCTGGAAATTCCTTGATTACCCTCAGTGGGTTCTGTGCCATCATTAAGATTCATATAGCATTGTCTTTGATCATAAGCCCTCAGTGGGCCCCACGATGCCAGGCAGGATTAATTAAGTCCCCATTTGCTGTGCTGGTCGCAAATTTGACACAGTTCCAGATTGCGCAGCCTCTCACCTTTCCGAGATGGTGCGACCTCGCACGGCAGGGCAGCCGTGTTATTAATTGTTCCAAAAAGTGCCCGAAAGCTTTGAAGTCGCACTCACAGCAAATGTAACCTTTCGGCAATTACATATGGAAAACCAGCCTCTGCATACCAGGGAAAACTTCTTTATTGCCAACGCGTTTCGAGGCAGGCAGCCTCTTCTTCTTAGGCAGCTCTAAAATGCGGTACGGAGTTCCTCATTGCATGCACCTTATTTATACTGCCCCCGGTGGGCTACGCTAAATGCGATAACTTTTATAGTGCATACAGGGACTTGTAGTCCTGGAAATTCATTGATTACCCTCAGTGGGTTCCATGCCATCATTAAGATTCATATAGCATTGTCTTTGATCAAAAGCCCTCAGTGGGCCCCACAATGCCAGCCATGTTTAATTAGGTCCACATTTGCTGTGCTCGTAGCAAATTTGACACAGTTCCAGATTGCGCAGCCTCTCACCTTTCCGAGATGGTGGGACCTCGCACGGCAGGACAGCTGTGTTATTAATTGTTCCAAGAAGTGCCAGAAAGCTTTGAAGTCGCACTCACAGCAAATGCAACCTTTCGGCAATTACATATGGAAAACCAGCCTCTGCATACCAGGGAAAACGTCTTTGTTGCAAACGCGTTTCAAGGCAGGCAGCCTCTTCTTCTTAGGCAGCTGTAAAATGCGGTACAGACTTCCTCATTGCATGCACCTTATTTATACTGCCCCCAGTGGGCTACGCTAAATGCGATAACTTTTATAGTGCATACAGGGACTTGTAGTCCTGGAAATTCATTGATTACCCTCAGTGGGTTCCATGCCATCATTAAGATTCATATAGCAGTGTCTTTGATCAAAAGCCCTCAGTGGGCCCCACAATGCCAGCCAGGTTTAATTAAGTCCACATTTGCTGTGCTCGTAGCAAATTTGACACAGTTCCAGATTGCGCAGCCTCTCACCTTTCCAAGATGGTGCGACTCGCACGGCAGGACAGCCGTGTTATTAATTGTTCCAAGAAGTGCCCGAAAGCTTCGAAGTCGCACTCACAGCAAATGTAACCTTTCGGCAATTACATATGGAAAACCAGCCTCTGCATACCAGGGAAAACTTCTTTATTTCCAACGCGTTTCGAGGCAGGCAGCCTCTTCTTCTTAGGCAGCTGTAAAATGCGTTACGGAGTTCCTCATTGCATGCACCTTATTTTTACTGCCCCCAGTGGGCTACGCTAAATGCGATAACTTTTATAGTGCATACAGGAACTTGTAGTCCTGGAAATTCCTTGATTACCCTCAGTGGGTTCTGTGTCATCATTAAGATTCATATATCATTGTCTTTGATCAAAAGCCCTCAGTGGGCCCCACGATGCCAGGCAGGTTTAATTAAGTCCCCATTTGCTGTGCTGGTCGCAAATTTGACACAGTTCCAGATTGCGCAGCCTCTCACCTTTCCAAGATGGTGCGACTCGCACGGCAGGACAGCCGTGTTATTAATTGTTCCAAGAAGTGCCCGAAAGCTTTGAAGTCGCACTCACAGCAAATGTAACCTTTCGGCAATTACATGTGGAAAACCAGCCTCTGCATACCAGGGAAAACGTCTTTGTTGCCAACGCGTTTCGAGGCAGGCAGCCTCTTCTTCATAGGCAGCTGTAAAATGCGGTACGGAGTTCCTCATTGCATGCACCTTATTTATACTGCCCCCAGTCATTATCCGCCAATCTGACAAGGGCGGTAACTTGGTGCTGTGGCCGCGTGACCTCTATATGGAAGAGGCGCTTAAACAGCTTAATGACAGAGATTGATACAGGAGGAGTACAATGCAAACAGTAAAGAGCTCGTGAAATGATTTCTACATAAAACTCCTTGCCTGGAAGTGCGCAGGACTGTTAAGCAATGACGAGTTCAAGTTCCTGAAGAATGATCACCCTGTCATGCCTGTGATATACTTTATCCCAAAAATTCACAAGAACTTCTCAAAACCTCCAGGAAGGCCCATCATATCTGCATGCAACAGCATAATGGAAAACACCTCAAGATATGTGAACTTTTTCCTTCAGGAGCATGTGAAAAAACTCCCATCCTACATTCAGGATACTGGTGACCTGTTGAGAAAAATAAGTGATGTTAAGTGGGATTCGGAGTGTGTACTCATCTCCCTTGATGTCACGTCACTGTATACCAGTATCCATCACCAAGATGGAGTTAAAGCAGTAGAAGACTACCTAAGTACAAGACCTATGTGCCTGTATATGCATAACAGAATGTTGATTGCCATGATTTTAACTTGTCTGGAGAATAACTTCTTTTTATTTCAGAACCAGGTGTTCCATCAAGTCAGAGGTGTTGCTATGGGGGCTTGTTTCTCCCCTAGTTATGCCTGTTTGCATATGGGACTATGGGAGGAACAAGTCCTCAGATCAACTTTTGAGGAAATTCTGTCTAAGCATGTTGTACGATGGTACAGGTACATTGATGATCTGTTTTTAATTTGGAGAGGCACGGAGGATAGTGCTCTCCATTTTATTGAACAAATCAATAACAACAGTCTTATCTTGCAGTTCACAGCCCAATTGAGCAGGACGTCCATTTGTTTTCTGGATGTTGAAATAGTAGTTGTACAGGATAGGTTGGAGACAAGGCTGCATAGGAAACCAACTGCAGGAAATACAATTTTGCATGCCACCAGCTACCATCCTAAACACCTGATTCACAGCATTCCCTTCGGGGAAATGCTGCGAATTCGGAGAATATGTAGTTTGGATGATGACTGTGAAGTGGCACAAAGAGAAAGCCGAGAGAGATTTCTGGCCAGAGGCTACTCTCAGATTGAGATTGATAAAGCCATTGACAAAACCCAAAGGCTGGGCAGATCTGATGCTCTGGTGTGTAGATCCAGTTCTAAAATCCAACGCCAAATACTGTCTGAACAGCCAACCAGACTAATTTTGACATACAATAACTAACATAAAACCCTGCGTAGGATAATTAATAAGAACTGGGCCATGGTAATGAACGATCCTGTGTTAGGGACAAAAGTGACAAGAACCCCAAACATTACTTTCAGAAAAGCACGCTCGATGAGTAGCTCTTTGGTGTGCAGCAGTCCTGAAGTAAGAACCAACAAATCCTGGCTAAATTCCAGCAAAGGGTTCTTTAGATGCACAACATGTAAGGCCTGCAAATATGGGGTTAACAAATCTGCCTATGCTACCCCGTTCAAAACAGACCTAGTGCTGCCCATTAACAAAAAGCTGACCTGCAAAACTGAATATGCAGTGTATGTGCTGGAGTGTCCCTGTGGCTTGCGGTATGTAGGAAGTACAAAGCTGCAGGTCCACAAGAGGATAATCCAGCACATCAGGGCCATCACCAATAGTGACGTGACTTACCCAGTTGCAAGACATTTTAAGGACTTCCACGGCAACAATTTGGATAATCTTAAATATTTTGTCGTGGATACAGTCCCCCCTCTTAGGCGGGGACGCAATCGGGAAGCCCTCCTAAGGAAACTCGAAACCAGGTACATACTGGAGTTGGACTGTAAGACGCCACAAGGCCTCAACTCCAGTGAGGATTTTTTCACATGTCTTTGAGAGCTCTGATATAGATTTTCATGAAGTTGTTTTTACCTCTGCCACTGCATTCTTTTTAGTCTTCACTACATTAATCTTTGCACTTTTGCACTTTATAAACCGTATGTGGTTTAATATGGTGGCACGTTGTTAACACTAGCACTTTATTATATATTTTAGCCATATGAATCAGTCTAGGCCCACTTCGGCGGAATTGTCTTACTGTTGCATTTGAATATAACAGCAATCTCCAATCATTAAGATCAATTGTTGGGGTTGATATAGGTATGAGAGCTTAATTAACTGATTGAAGACGTGGTATTACATACAAAAATATGCACTATGCTAATTTTTAACATGTCTTTTATTCAGTGTCGTTTCTTAGCTCGTTTGTTTGCATTTTGAATTTTAATCATGCATTGCCTATTTTAACTATTTAAATATTTAAGTATTTATAAATATTTATACTCTTGCTGTTGTATATAATCACTATGGTTACTATGTATATGAGTATCAATGTGTAACTCTGTTGAGACAACTAGTACTACTCTTCTATGTCTATGGCACCCTCATTTGAATGTCACAAGTTTTTTTGGAGCACTGGCACTTTAAAAATGTGAAGGCACTCCACATGCGCGTCATGTGATCAAGGCCTCCAGAAGGTCGAAACGCGTTATGGCGGTGGTGCAGGGCGTTAAATAAAAGTTCAATTGCACCAGAATTTGGGTCCGCTTTTGTCTGTTCCTGTTTCAAAGGATTTGTTTGTAGCGAAGCAAGAAAAAAAAAAAATAATATATATATATATATATAGTTAGATATACAAACACAATAAAAAACAATCCAGGAATTGGCAAGGGAGCTCCTAGAAGGTCTAACATTCAGGAGGAGGGCAAAGTCTATGAGAGATGCTCTAACAAAAAGCAGTCCTGAGTGCAGTCAACAACAACAACAACAACAATAGCTGGCTTGGTAACATAAAGGGCTTCAAAAGGTGCAGTAAATGCAAAGCCTGCTAGTATGGTGTTAATAAAAAGGAATATAAATCACCCCTACTTAAGAGTACAAAGAAGATAAAGGGTTTTTTTCATTGTAAAACCGATTATGCTGTTTATATTTCACATTGACCGTGCAAACTTATGTAGGTAGAACCAGGTTGCTGTTCATAAAAGAATCCTTCAACGTATGCAGGAGATTAAAAACTGAGACAGAACATACCCAATGGCCCGCCATTTTGAGGAAAGACATGGAAGTCAGAGGACTCGAATATTTTGTGGTTGATGCTATGCCAAAAAGTAACAGAGAACGGAACAGGGAGAAAAGTTTGAGGCAGCTTGAATCTATATACATTATAAAACTAAAGACTAAGACACCTTGTAGATTAAACTGCAAGGAAGATGTTCACACTCACCTGCAAACCCACTCTGTGTCATTTTATTTCTTTTAACTGCAGAGAGGCATTTGAATGGTTTTAATTGTTTTTAATTCAAGCACAATAGCACTTTGGTTTGCACTGATTACTTTAATTGGGACATTGCAATGGCAAGAATTAGAAAGAAAGTAAGAGAAAGCTCAAAAGTAATGCATTTTTGAAGACTGTAACAATAAGGTATGCCCACTTTGCTCAATCACAGATATACAAAAGTGAAGGGGCAACGCTCAGTATGTTTGCACAATGATAATAATGCTCAGAGTAGCATTATGTGAAATTGAAACATGGGTGCATGTTTACAAGGGGATTGCACCAACGGAACGTCACTTTTCCCGATGCACCAGAGGCACAACGCTCTGCACCATATTTACAAACCGGCGTTCAGCCACTTTGCATGGCTTAACGCCGCTTTGTAAAAATTGTATAGTTTCACGCAGTTTTCTGCATGAAAGGGACGTGCAGTGGGTCTTGCTGCGCCCGTTCCTCTGCAACACCCATTGCTTTTTGACGCTGCCCCAGATTTACAAGGATCTGTAAATGTGAGGCAGCAGCAAAAACTAACGTCATTCATAAGCCAGCATTAGATTGGCGCAACGAGGAGAAATAATTTAATTTTCCCTTGTTTTTGCTCTGTCTATGAGTGCTGAATTCTAAAGCACACGTAGAAAGAGCCTATCGCCTTTAAAGATTGATTATGTGCAGGAAGGTGTCCCTTCCTGCACATAAACAATAATTCCCTGCCACACAGATACCCTTGCAGGATTCCCTGCAATGCAGGCACTCTTGCACCATGGTGCATGCGTGCCTGTGTGGCAGGGAATCATCCCTGCAACGCAATGCACACTTGCACTATGGCACAAGTGTGTCTGTGTTGGTGCTAAGCATCTTTCTTTAGCGCCAGCTCAAGGAAAAACATATGGGTGAACTGTATTCTTGTAAATACGGCACATCTCTGCATTTTTTAAATGATGCAGTGCTGCAAAATTGCTCACAGCACTGCGCAATTTCCTAGTAAATATACCCCATTGGGTTTCATTTTTTCAGTTTTACCACATGGTATTGTGCAATACTGCTAAGAATGATATAACATTTCATCTGTATTTTGATATTTCTCCTGTGTCACTACCATGAAAAGCTTCACCCACTGAATTGCAAGATGCAAACAATTTTAAAGGCAATTTTAGGTACGTTTGCACATTTGGTGAAGTACATGCATTAGCATATAATTGAGATAGGGGTTATATCATTTTAACTTCATTTTTATTTCATCTTTATGATATTGCAACAATGTCTTCTTTTAATTATTGTAACTCTTTATGTGGACTTGAGCCATCTATTTATTGAGTACAGAAACAAATGTATTATCAGTGATGATAACGTGCAATGTAGTCTGTCTTCCCAGTCCCTGATGACATATTCAGTGTGCACTTCATAATGATATAAATAATATGGTGCCTCTGTTTGTGAGCAAGGCTGGAGGGCAGCTGAAATGTGTCAGTACTAGCATCAGAGCACTTTAAAATAAATCTTTATTAAGCAACATCCTTGTCGGTGATCCTTGACACAGTGTGAGATGGTAGTAGAGTGTGATTGCAGAGAGTGCAGACTTTGCTAATGAGCTGACACACCCTTACTATGACACACCACTTCACTTTACTCTATTACATGCCACTCCACTCTAAGGCACTACACTCTGCTCTATGTCACTGTACTGTACTTCACTTTGTGCCCCTCTACTCTACTCTATGCCACTCTGTGACACTGTACTCCATTCTGCAACACTTAACATAACTCCATACCACTTACTCCACTGTACTCTATGACACACTACTCCACTCTACTCCACGCCTCTACTCTATGCCATTCGACTCGACGCCACTCAACTCTAACACACTGTACAGCACACCACTCTATAACATGCCACTACCCTCTACTCTACAACACACCACTCCACGCCTCTGCACTTCACTCAACGACACTGTACGGCACGCCACTCTGCGCCACTCCACTCTACGGGGCCGATTCACAGAACTAATCTGAGACATAATCCTAAACTTACTACTTTTGGTATTCACATAAGGCACTTACGATTTTTGGTATTCACAGAATGCACTTATGACTCCTAACTTTAAGTCCGCACTCGGGCTGGACCATACTCTCTGGCTAGGGCCGTACTCTCCGGCTCAAGCAGTAATCTCCGGCTGGACCGGATAAAGTGTAATCAATGGGCCAGATTGCAATTTTTACAAAAAGGAACATTAGGAATGTGTGATAAATGGTAGAGAAGGTCATGAAAAACAGTTTGGGCAGGGAGAAGGGTAAGGCCAGACACTACATCATAACCCAGAAAAATTTTCTCCTTTGCATCATGGTACATGCAGTGCACAATTTGCGCTCCCCTCAGTGTTGACTGTGCAGTCAACACTGTTATGTTATTTATTTCTATTAAAAATAATGTTGATCCTTTACACTATTTAAAAACTTTCATTATATTGCTGATGTCATCAGTCAGGTAGTGATCCTTTCACACAAACACTATCCATGCTGTCATCTGATCTCTGTAGCACAACTTTGGCACTAATAGGATAAAACAGGAATTTCCTTGCATTTTTCATTTCACAGAGGCAAAACCCATGCACTCATGCAATCACCGAAACACTACCCCTGCACTTATGCAATCACCAATGCTCTACCCATGTACTCATGCAATCACTCAGGCACTACTGTTGAACTCATTCATTCACCTCTAATACTACTTCTGCACTCATTCATTCAGTGATACACTACCCATGCACTCATCCAATGACCCAGGCATTTCTGTTGCAGTCATCCTTTTACTCAGGCACTACCCATGTACTCATCTAAGCAACCAGACATTAGCCATGCACTAAAAGTCACTCAGGGACTACTTATGCACTCATCCAATCCCTCAGACAGTACCCCTGCACTTATGCAAACACCCAGGTACTGCCCTTGCACTTATGCAATCACTCAGGCATTATTCTTCCACTCAACCATTCACTGAGGCGCTAACCATGCACTCATCCAATGACCCATGCATTAACCTTGCACCCATTCTTCCAGTCAGGCATTACCCATACACTCATTCAATCACTGAGGTACTACCGATGCACTCATGGAATCAGACAGGCACTACTCTTGCACTCTAGCATTCGCTTAGGCAGTACCCATGTATTCCTCCATTCACTCAGGCACTACTCATGCACTCATCCAATGACCCAGGCATTACTCTTGCACTCATACATGCACTCAACAAATGACACAGACATTATCCTTCCACCAAATCTTCCACTCAGGCACTACTCATGCACTCATCCATTCACCCAGGCAGTACCCATACACTCATGCTGTGCAGTCCACACTGAGGGGAGCACAAATTGTACACTGCATGTACCATGATGCAAAGGAGAAAACTTTTCTGGGTTATGATGTAGTGTCTGGCCGTATCCTTTTCATGACCTTCTCTACCATTTATCACACATTCCTAATGTTCCTTTTTGTAAAAATTGCAATTTGGCCCATTGATTCCACTTTACTAAAACTCTCACAATGGATCGCTGCAACCAAAGTTGCAATACTTTGTCGCAAGAGAGGGAGACAATGCACAATATCTACTAATTAACTAATTTCAAGTAAGGCTAAAATTCCCTAAGTATTCACATTTGTTACCCAATCTCAAACAGTATCATGTCTATGCAGGTTGATGGAGGAAACGCGGTGTCACAAATGTGACATAGATTTTGGCCAACTCAGAAACAAAGGTGATGCTTGTCATAGATGGGGATATCTCTCATTTACATTTTATGTTGCCTTTTTTGACATTTTTCACATGATTAAATCACCTTAACATTCCCCATGCCTTTTGATATGAGTGTGGCATGTAAAAAAATGAGTTTAAATTGCAAGTATAGTTAATTATCACCCACAGTTACATCATTTAAAAGCAGTTTTTCATATCAATGTGTTTCAATATAAAGTTGCTTTTGAAAAAAGACTGACAGACACTAATCACAAAAAGATGCCAAAGATTCGCTTCTTTAAACATTATACCATGTTAACACTATAAAAACAATCTAGCTAATAATGTTCTTAATTGCACTTTAGATTTCACTGATCTTTATTATAATAACAATATTTTACAAGGGGAAGGAACACTCATTACGCTATTGGCTGGGGTAATGTTGAACCCTTGAATTCACCTAAGGCTCTTTAAATCCACAGCGTCAATAACTACCAGTGAGTGCTCTGCCTCATGAATAACATTTAAGAAATACCATTGCTCAGCAGTGGAGTACAGCTTTGTTTCTCTCTCGGGGTGCAAGTGTGCCGATTACTGGAATACTGATCTCCCTCCGCAGCCACATTGTATTGTGTTCTACCCTTGCTTCATTGCGAAGAAATGTAAGGTTGGGGTGGGTTAGTGATTTACTCACAGTTAAAATTAACCGTAATGCTGTCTTTCGACCATGGGGGATTGCTTGTACCAGGCATTAAAATGCAATACATTGCATTCCACATTTAGCATTTGAGGTGCTCTTTCAGAAAGACCCAAATGAAGGGAAATGGTTGATGGCTGGGACCTGTGATCTATTGTATCCAAAGGTGGAAGTGTGGTGGTATTAGGGAAGTGTGAAATGGCATAAACACTTTCTTGTGTGAAATTCTATGAAAGTCTTGTGAAATTATACTTTCAGAGCAAAATGCAGTTGGGTGGTATCTTGCATGGTCTTGTTATGTGAGCGTGCCCCTTACATAGAAGAGGTAAGAAAATGTTTCTTATTTGCATGAACACTAGCTGATTTTTTTGACTGATTATGTTGGTTTTTGCACTCTGCACACTGGAACCCTGCTAATGAGCCTGTGCTCTGATCCCTAAAAATGTGTCCAGTTGATTAAAATACCCGACTGTCACATTTAAGTTACCTATAAGTCCCTAGTATATGGTACCCCAAGTACCCCAGGCCTGTAAGTAAATGGCACTAGTTAACCGCAGCACTGATTGTGCAACCAGTAAAGTGACCATGTAAAACATGTCACTAGACCTGCCACAACAGCCTAGCTGGACAGTTTAAAAGTAGCTTTTATGACCTACCATATCACCATTTTTGCCAGGCTTAAATCATCCTTTTAAATCGTAGTAAGTCACAACTCTTCCAGACTTTGCTTTGCCCTTCTTACCAGACTTTGCTTCTTTGCACAGGCCTCTTGCACAAGCCACTTTACCGGCACAGAGGAGGCGGCGGTACCTGTAGGCACCTACGGACCCGGCAGGCAAGGGGGGACTACATCTCCCTGTAGCACTTGCGCCAGGAGGGGCCAACGTGCAGTCTTCGCGCCGCACCAAGTGGCGTCAAAAGCGTCGGCGGGCTCCCGCAGCGCGGGATGCGCGCGGGCGTGCCCGGGCCACGCCCGGGCCACGCCCGGGCCAAGGGCGAGCCCGTCTGCGCCCGTCCGTGCCTGAACGAGGCTGGGCTGGGCCATCTTTCTAACATCTGACATCTAAATCATCCCTCTCCTATCAACCTTCTGGTGAGTGTGATTACCGCTTCATAGTGTATAAATATTGTCCCAGAGAACTATGGGGAAAAGAACTGGGATACCCTGCACCCGCACTACAACAAGCATAGACAGTATGTTAGAACGGGCAGTAAGTATTGTCGCCAATGAAATTGAACTAACGGAAAGACGTCTGTCCCTGGGGATCGTATCAGCGCAGTCTGGACTCTTGGCAGGGACTGCTGCCATGGATCCCATGACTAGCCCCTCTAATTCTAACCTGCAGTTCACTGCCACAAGCCCCTCACTTCATTTAACTGCCCCCGGACCGTAATGTAGTAATATCAATGAGGACTCGCACATCGCCCTAAGTAGTGGAGATAGTATTATTAACTCCCCAGGTACTCTGGTTCCTACGACAACTACAATGACACCCTCCGCCGCACCAGGGGCCGAACGTAAAAGAAAGACGGCTAAAACTTCATGCTCGAAAAGGAAACAACCGCCCCGTAACATCCCTTCTCGGACAGCTCTGAGCTCTTGGATACAGGGCTCCCTGCCTCTCGTAAACCCAGTGATTTGGCCCCTATTGAGGCCACTGAGGCCACATGTAGGACCATCTCTACTCAGACGGATGATTGCTTTCCCCGTTCCTCTTGTGGTTCATCTGGGGACATTTCCATCGATAACATCGTGAATATTGTTTCAACCTATATAAAAGACTCAGTTGACAAACATTTTATCACTTTGTGGAAGCGTCTTGATCGATTGAATACCCTGTCAAACAAAATAAGCTCTCAAGTTAAAATATCTAAACCTGTAACCACCTCTGTAACTACGGCAGGAGCAAATAGTAGTGTTACCAACTGTGAGACCTTCACTACTAAATTATATCCCCAAGCATTAACACCTATCCTCCAAGTGGCATTTGTGCTACTTGTAGCAAAATCAAGGGCTGTTTTTCACTAGTACCTTCCACAGCTATGGATAACATGTCTATTGTACGCAACCCCAATAGTCCCACAGATGCCACGTTTACACAAACCTCCTCCACTCTGTTAGTCCCCAGTGTCATGTCACGGAATCCCCTGGGTAGTGCTGACCAAAACACAGAAACACACAGAGCGGGTGCTCCAATCCCTGTGACTAAAGACATCCCAGGCACCCCAGAGTCCAGTAAAGAGGTATTAAATCTACCCCCGGCCGCATGTCCATGTGTTTTGATTCTAGCAGGGGTACCACCACTTAGGAAAAATCAGGGTGAATCCTGGGTCCAACTCCGCAATAAATGTGCTGATTGGCTAATGAAACACAGGGGGTTTTGGGAGGTACACATTAACGAAATCATCATGGTACGCAGGGTGGGGTGGGTCGGCTCCTCCACAAAAGATATCGAGGGTGATTGTATTGTCATTAACTTCCGAGACCCATTGCTGGTAAGGTCCCTTCTGATGCCACAGGCGACAAACATTGATAAATCAACCCATATCTGGCCACTACAGTTAGGTTATTTTTATAAGCCAACACAGGGTCAGAGAGTTAGAGTCCCTTTCACCCTAAATACATACAATAGGTTTTCTCCTCTATCTGACCTAGACAATCAAGACTGACTGGTTGCCCCTGTGGTATCTCAAACCACTCTGTGTGACCATAGTTTTTCGAATTAGACCATCTCCCCACCGAATACGCTAGAGCCTTTAGATTGCCACTCCGTAACAACTTCTGCAGCTATCTCTGCTAACGTGACCCATGCCAACCAATATCTAAACATACTTAGTTGGAACGTCGCCGGTTTGGCATCTAAGGTGACCGATGATAATTGGTTAAACATAATCCAGAAATATGATATCCTACTGTTGCAGGAAACTTGGGCCACACGAGATTTACACCTAGAAGGTTTCAATTGTTTTAACCTCGTAGTGCCTGCCCCTAAGGCTGGTCGCCCGTCTGCGGCCTTTCTATCTGGGTTAGCATTAATGCGGGAGGCACCATAAAGGCTCTTGTAACAAACAGCGAGAAATATCAGGCTCTGCTCAATACACGGGGGGCTTCAATTTGTTTTACTAACTTCTATAATAATGATTTCCAGCGCACACCTAACGCAAACTATGCTAATTTGTTTAATTTTATTGCCACCTTACAAATTGGAAATGCCCCCTACAAATAAGTAGGCATCTGTCTGGCCGGTGACTTTAACGCCAGGATGCCCAAAAGGCATGTAGTGGCGTTAAAACCCCCCAGTAATGTATCCTCTTATAATTGGGGGACAGAACTAGCAGAGTATGTGTTAAAGACCAACTTAGTGGATGTAATGGAAATTTCAGAGGTAGTTAATAATAACAACATCAATGTACCAACATATAGAGGTCGTGGCAGTGCTTCTACCATTGACTATGTTTTTATATCCCCCATGCTGGAAGACTGCCTTCTAAAATCTGAAGTCATACCAACTGTTCACGGGGACCACAACCCCATAGATTTAACGTTAAGAATTGCATCTAGGCCTAGATTTAAGAAGGAGTGTGGGGTGACCAGCATAGAGATATCCACAGATAATTTAAGACTGGTGTGGAGAGGAATTGACAACCACGTATTATTTTCAAGGATGATCAGGGAAAACCCGCAACTTATCGACACCTGCCTATCCTTAAATAATCGCAACCCTGATGTAATTGAAGCATTTATTAAACTATGTGGGGAGATTAAATTAATGATTTCTAGGCCCATGATTGAATCCGATTGCAGTCCTAGATGGTTTAATCGGGAATGCTCTTGTGCAAACAGGGAGCTCCGTAAAGCCCTTACAAAGAGCCCGAGAGATCAGGCACTTGTCAAATTTCTAAGGCTACAATATAAAACCATTGCTACCACACGGAAGGAGGAAATTTTAAAAGAGCGATGGGATAGTCTTGCATGCGCTGCCAAGGTTAAAAATACGAACGGCTTTTGGGCCGCAGTGAAAGAAATGAGATCTGTGGACCAGACACTATCGCCCATAAGCTGCCCCATAGCAAGCGAAGCATGGGAAGCTCATTTTTCCAGGATTTATCTGGCAACTCCTCAAACCGAGTTTGAACTTAATCATCTAATTGCTTCGCAATTTGCGATATCCCTACCAGAAGTAGAGGACGCTATTTCCCAAAGTCTGGGTAACAAGGCTCCCGGGCCTGACGGGCTCCCCATTGATTTTATTAAATATAAATCGGAGTTCTGGGCGCCCCTTTTATTAAATGTTTTTAACAATTTAACCAAAGATAAGATTCCCAGCACATGGTCAATCAGTATTATTGTTCCTATTTTTAAAAAAGGAGATAGATCCAACCTAAGCTGCTATGGACCGATCTCCCTGATCGATAATACCCTGAAAATTCTCGGGAGAATTATTTTTAATAAGATCAGATCATGGGCCGAGGGTGATCATATTTTAAATTCTTGCCAGTTAGGTTTTAGAAGTAAAGTAGGCACTGTAGAACAGTGCCTAAACCTAAATTTGATTGTTGGTAAATACACCATAGCCCAGAAATCCCCTATTTATCTGGCTTTTATGGATCTCACCTCGGCCTTCGACTATGTTAACAGGTCTCGTCTATGGTCAATTCTTTTAAAAAATGGGTTGGATGAGGTTTTAGTTCACTTTTTAGCTTATTAACACAGGGATCTAAAAGCCAGAGTAAGAATTAGTAAATGCGGGAACGTTTCGAAGGACATCATTATTGGCAGAGGAGTTAGGCAGGGGTGCGTTTTGGCCCCACTTCTTTTTATTTTATATATCAACGATCTTCACAATTCTTTGTGTATACTTACTACTGATGTCCCTAGAATCAAAGGCAATTTACTTCCTGCTCTATTGTATGCTGATGATGCGGTCCTTATGGGCCGCACACCAAATGCTCTACGCATCTTAGTTAAAGGTTTTGTTGATTTTATGGCTAGCCTGGATCTCTGTACAAATTTTAAAAATCGTTTTTAATGGCTTGTGGACCCAAAAAGCACCTTATTAATAGAATCACCATAGGTTCAGATTCTCTTTTATGCACCAGCACTTTCCCCTATTTGGGGTTGTTGTTCTCAGCTAATGGCTCCTGGGCTAACCATGTAGCGTATAGTAGGAACAAATTTACCAGAGCTATTAACTCAATCCTTTGCCTCCCACAACCAAAAAAAGCGGCAGAGGGGGTTTTAGCTACTGTAAAAAAATGTAAATCTCAGTGTGCTCCCGTTGCTACCTACGGAGCCGAAGTCTGGGGCTTTACCAAATGCAGCGTTATTCAGGGTGAGGAGAACAGATTTTGCCGTAAATTATTAAGGGCCCGATCTCCTCCTCAAACTGTTTTTGCCACAGGGAACTGAAACTGGCATACATAGAGGATTTCATAAGGGCCCGCCCAGCAATATTTTGGATGGCAATTTGGAAGAATCCAGCAGCAACCCTTACCCGAGACATAATAATTGATTGCCTCCAACGTGATAAGGGTATGGATATACCTTGGCTAGCTGCTGTCCGGGAGAGCCTAAATAGTGTAAAACTTGAACATAGCTTTCTTAATCCAACTGACCTAGTGCATACCAATAAAAAACTACTCCAAGAGGCTTTATATAATAATTATAGCAACGAAAGACATGAAAAAGAGGCACGGAAAACATCCGTAGCCAGGTATATGTCCTTGCCGTCAGCATCGCACCCGTTGCAACATCAACCGGCACGATATCTTCTAAAACCAATAGGTCGTTGGGAGAGAGGGTTGCTTTTCCGGTTAAGGGCAGGAACCTTAACATTTTTACTTTGTTTTCCTCTGGGATTTCATGTAAACCTTGATGAATTAACATGTCCCTGTGACAACCATAGTAATCAATCAATGCTACATTTTTTATTCTTTTGTAAATTTTATCAAAAATATGCCAAATGGATTTTGATCCCATTTTTTAGGGAATCAACCATAACTGATTACAAGGTTGCTTACACGAAAATTCTCGAGCTGAAAGATGATGAATTAATTTTTCGTGTGGGATCTTTTTTGAAGTTGGCAGTTCGTGCACGCACTTCAATGTGCACCATTTGAGAGTTTCTCCAAGGTGGAGAGGTGTGGTGCAGCGGCCAGGGCAGCTGACTTCGGAGCACAGGGTTCAGGGTTCGATCCCCGGCTCCGGCGGCAGCTCAGCACCATGTGACTCTGGGCAATAGCTCACTTAATTTCCACTCCGGCCCCCAGCGCCTTGAGACCCGTAAGGGTGAGTAGCTGCGCTATATAAAAACAGACTTACTTACTTACTAATGTACTGATCATGTATGATGTCTGGATTGTTGGGTTAACTACTATAACCTATTTGAGTCACATGACCTCGATGCCCTTCATATAATGTTCTGCACTACTTTTTTAATTTAATGATTGTCATCTTTACATGTATTTTTAAAAGCTCCTATTTGATTTGCAACACTGATTTATTATTTCCCTATCTTCTGATTTTATTTTATAGGTTTTTATATCTAGATTTATGTATCAATATGCTGCTAATGACCTGTGCTTTTATGGATGTATTTGCAATCCGAATAAAAAAAAATTGAATTTGAATTTTGAATTTGAATTCAAGTAAGGCTAAAATTCCCTAAGTATTCACATTTGTTACCCAATCTCAAACAGTATCATGTCTATGCAGGTTGATGGAGGAAACGCGGTGTCACAAATGTGACATAGATTTTGGCCAACTCAGAAACAAAGGTGATGCTTGTCATAGATGGGGATATCTCTCATTTACATTTTATGTTGCCTTTTTGACATTTTTCACATGATTAAATCACCTTAACATTCCCCATGCCTTTTGAAATGAGTGTGGCATGTAAAAAAATGAGTTTAAATTGCAAGTATAGTTAATTATCACCCACAGTTACATCATTTAAAAGCAGTTTTTCATATCAATGTGTTTCAATATAAAGTTGCTTTTGAAAAAAAGACTGACAGACACTAATCACAAAAAGATGCCAAAGATTCGCTTCTTTAAACATTATACCATGTTAACACTATAAAAACAATCTAGCTAATAATGTTCTTAATTGCACTTTAGATTTCACTGATCTTTATTATAATAACAATATTTTACAAGGGGAAGGAACACTCATTACGCTATTGGCTGGGGTAATGTTGAACCCTTGAATTCACCTAAGGCTCTTTAAATCCACAGCGTCAATAACTACCAGTGAGTGCTCTGCCTCATGAATAACATTTAAGAAATACCATTGCTCAGCAGTGGAGTACAGCTTGTTTCTCTCTCGGGGTGCAAGTGTGCCGATTACTGGAATACTGATCTCCCTCCGCAGCCACATTGTATTGTGTTCTACCCTTGCTTCATTGCGAAGAAATGTAAGGTTGGGGTGGGTTAGTGATTTACTCACAGTTAAAATTAACCGTAATGCTGTCTTTCGACCATGGGGGATTGTATGTACCAGGCATTAAAATGCAATACATTGCATTCCACATTTAGTATTTGAGGTGCTCTTTCAGAAAGACCCAAATGAAGTGAAATGGTTGATGGCTGGGACCTGTGATCTATTGTATCCAAAGGTGGAAGTGTGGTGGTATTAGGGAAGTGTGAAATGGCATAAACACTTTCTTGTGTGAAATTCTATGAAAGTCTTGTGAAATTATACTTTCAGAGCAAAATGCAGTTGGGTGGTATCTTGCATGGTCTTGTTATGTGAGCGTGCCCCTTACATAGAAGAGGTAAGAAAATGTTTCTTATTTGCATGAACACTAGCTGATTTTTTTGACTGATTATGTTGGTTTTTGCACTCTGCACACTGGAACCCTGCTAATGAGCCTGTGCTCTGATCCCTAAAAATGTGTCCAGTTGATTAAAATACCCGACTGTCACATTTAAGTTACCTATAAGTCCCTAGTATATGGTACCCCAAGTACCCCAGGCCTGTAAGTAAATGGCACTAGTTAACTGCAGCACTGATTGTGCAACCAGTAAAGTGACCATGTAAAACATGTCACTAGACCTGCCACAACAGCCTAGCTGGACAGTTTAAAAGTAGCTTTTATGACCTACCATATCACCATTTTTGCCAGGCTTAAATCATCCTTTTAAATCGTAGTAAGTCACAACTCTAGTAGGCCTTACCAGCCATAAGGGAGGGTGGACAGGATTTGAAAGGAGGACAAGTGTATTTGAAATTTTCAATTGTCCTTACAGTGAAAAAGACCCCAAACCCGTTTTTCACTTTGGTAAGAATGGCTGTGCCATAGAAAACACTGGATTACTTTTTTTTAAAATTTATTTATTGGCATTTAAAAGAAACAACAAGATTGGGTGAATTCCCATAAACAAACAATCATGTTGGAGTTGTGGGCTTGTATAAATTATCATTATTTCCCAAAACAGAAGGAGCAGTGGACATCACTGTGAGGCATTATACAACAAGCACTGGAACACCTTGTGCACATAAACCCCCCTTCGATGTAATGTTCATATCCTGCATGTTACGGCAAAATATAATACAATTAATACAGCTTATAGGTCCTAGTACTTGTCCCATGAGACCTCCGTTAAGGATTGTCTCTCATCGTTCTTAGCTTCCAGTTTCAGTACAAATGTATCCCACTCAGTGACTACAGGGCCCCTCCCGTTATGTAGCTGGGACTGTGTGGGGACATCTAATTCTGCATTGGCCCATTTGAGAATTTCCCCAGCTAACACTTCACATCAGGTGTCACAGCTGCCTTCCAGGACGTTGCTATCTGTCATTTGAAAAGCACCAGTACTAAATCAAGGAACCTACACCTGAGCTTGTCTCCCTTGAGTTCATACCTAACACGCAGAACTCCTGTGTGGTTGGGACAACTTGGCCTTCCATGTCAGCTATAATTGTCGGTACCCCGGCCTAGCCTGCCACATCCACCTACAGTCCAAAACCATGTGCATGAAGGCTGCGTCCAGCTTGCGGCATCGGGGGAATTCCAAGGACGTCCCCGGGAAGATAAGATGAATGCAGTGTGGTGTCAGGTAAGTGTGGTGTAATAGTTGAATTGTGTGTATCAGGAGCTCCTGGATATGTACTTCCCCTGTTGCTTTGCCCCCACCCATTGTTTGTCGGTTAGTTCCATGTGTAATGCCACAGTCAACATCCCTGCCTCATAACTCTGCGAGTGAAAAGTTGTGTACAAAATTGTACAGCTTTCTTGGAGTCACTGTGTGTCAATATGGGCTGCAGGGACCCGGATGCAGGAGGCTCGACAAGTTCCCAACCCCACTGTGTGCACACAGCATGATGCAGGGCTAGGAACTGGCCCAGTGGCACCCCATACTCATCACACAAGGCCTGAAAAGTTTGCATGATACCTTCTTCATATATGTCCGCAGCACAACTCACTCCGGCCTCTGACCATACCCAGGCATTTGAAGGCTTCCCATTCTACAGCCCTCGTCGTTGCGGATCCTTCATTATCAGTAAAGTATTGCATGACGCATGTGGCCATAGCATCCCAATATGGTGTATCCCACACGCATCCATCTGAAGTCTCCAAGTCTGTACTTTAGTCCGCAGTCTGCCCAAGTGTATGTTGAGCTGGGGCAGGCAATGGGCAGATATGGAATGGCATAGATTTGTTGCTCCAAGGGTGCGGGCACACATCTTCTCTCAGCCGAGGAATAAATCCTCCCGGGTGTGAACATCATAAACATGTGAAAAGAGAAAGTACCCTCTATTCTCCGGGTGAAGTAGTCTCCTTATATTGTGTACCCTCTCACTCCCCATCCAATGGCAGAAGGATTGCATAATCCTGTGGCAAGGGGCTCCATTCACCGGTGGAGTGAATCTATCCAGGTCTATACACATGCACAATTATAGTCACCTCCCCCCGAGACTGGGCTCCTGAGGGTTTTGCATTATAGCCAGGGAAATCTGAGCCAGGAAATCTGAGTGCTGTGTGTTTGAGGCATACATCCCTGTGATAGGGGATCCCCATCCAGGTGTCCCTCCAATACCCCATACCGCCCCTTGGGATAGACCTTGTGGGACCGCTCAGTGTAGGGAACTCCCAGAGCTATCCAAATCAGCACCCTCCCCGGGCATAGGCAGAGTATGCTATACCAAACACACTCCCCCTCAATTTGTTCTGCAGCGTGTGTAACTCAGCGGTCGCTAGATGGATTTCCTGCAAGCAGGAAATCTGTATGTGGTGGCGTCTAAGGTAAAAGTACACAGCATGCCTTTTCTTTGTTGTAGCCATGCCCCAATTGTTCCAGGTCAGAAACCTATGTATGCAGTGTCTCCCATGTCCCCACCCACAATGTGTCCCCAGTCCTCTAGTGCCCCCGATGCTTGTCCCTGTGCAACCTCCACCTCAATCATAACTACAACAAAAATGCCCCCAATAATCCCCACCTCCCCGGGCTGGGTGCCTGCTAGGTGTCCCACCATAAAAAGTCCCCTCAATTTGAACTGCAATTGTGTAAATATTGGAAGAAAACAAGTGTTCCTTATGGTTGATGTACAAGCATGGCAGTGTCTCCATTGTGAGCTGGCAATGCTGGCCCCAATGTCACAGTGACCACCCTTCTCTCCATAGCCTCCCATCCTGCCTGCATCAAGTCCAGCAGCAATAAATGGCTTACCAGTATCCAGCACATGTCCAATGTGCCACCTGAATTAGGTGATATCCTCCGTCAATCGGGGAGTGAGTGATGGGCCTCTGTCTCCCACACTCCTGAGGCATCTGACCTAGCAGTCCCAGTCTCTGAATCTGAGCCATGGTCTGACGACAGAACAGTGAATAGATTTTTGCTATGTTGGAACACATCCGCCACCACCTGGGCCCTTTCTTTAGCAGCTTGATCAGAGGACAAGCCATCACCCCGTTTCTGGATGTGCCTTTGTCTCGATATCCCCGATCTCCAGGTCACCTCTTGGGGTGCCGTTTTCATCAAGGACAGCACGCCCTTTCCTCACAGCCATGTTCAGGCCTCTGTTGTATGGAAAAAATGTCTCTTCGCCCCATCCACCACTCGAAGGGTGGTAGGAAAAGGGGTTTGTGTACCTGACGGAGCGGAGGTGTTGCTTAACCGCAGTATATGTGTTCCGCTGGACCTCCGCTGTGTAGTCCGGGTACGCTGTGATCGTGGAGCCCTCATCTATCCATGGCCCTTTTGTACAGAAGAGCTACAAAAAAAGAACTTGATCCCTTTTGTTCAATAAGCACACAATTATTGGTTTTGGAGCTGCCCTGGCAATGGTGGCCACCCTGGGACACAGTTTGCCCGCTCAATAGATAAGAGGTTCAGCATCCTCCCCAAGAGCACTGAATCCAGCTGAAGGAAGTGGCCCAATTAGGGTCACTCGGGTCACTCACGACCACCTCTCATGCCTTCCATACCAAAGGAAGAGTCGGTCAAACAGTAGAGAATACAAACCAATATCTGTTTATTCAGAGTACACTCAGAGTGGAGCCCGGTCTGCCCAGTCGCTAGGAGTGCTGCAGAGGGACTGACTTCAGCAAGCATAAAGATACATTATGTACATTTCAAAACCAATGAAGGCACACTCACAATGGAATTTTCCAAGCAGATGCAGCTTAACAATGAAGTACTGAGGATAAGTTTTGATTCTAAGGCCGGGCACACACTATCTACTACTCAAGGTCGCTCTGCCCGTGCCCGCCCCTAGACAAGTGGGAGAAGGCCTCTATCTAGCAGGAAAGGTATGTGCTAATAAGGACAGTCCATTCATTAGTGAAGCAAAACCTAACATTGCAGAAATGAAACATAATAAGGTCTTTTATCGGAAACAGCAAGGAATTAGTTTCGATCTTGGTTCAAGATGGCGTCTAAGAAAGCAAATGGTGCCGCGAATGCTAACATACATAGAACAATGCGCAAACATGAATTTTTCTACTCTAACAGACCCTCCTTTTAGCATGAGCTAAACATTTTCTAGTAATAACAAAGAGCATATAAATCAAAAAACAGGAAGTCATAGGTAAACTTCTTAGACACACTCCATATTGTCAGCATCAGGAAAAGAGACAGTGAAGAGGGAAGAAGTCACGAAAATGCCTTCATCTTTCTGCATGAGGTCATCGACCTCTTTTTGCACCATAATTGCATCATTGATGTCATGAATTGATATTTTCTTCTTAGGGGTGAGAAGAGCGGTTCAATAAGAACAACAGAAGGGAAGGCATTGAACAAGGACACAGCAGGAGACCAATATTACAATAAAATAAATCACCTTTTCAAGGATCCAACCCCAGCTGCCAAAAAGAGACCAACTCCAATTCCCACTTTCCATTCCTATAACATTTTCCAAGATGTCTAAAATTTGTTGGGTAATATTCTTTTCCATATTTGTGATCCTGACTACACACTGGTCTGCTACTACCGCGCATACACCACCACTCTTGGCTAGAATAAAATCCAATGCATATCTAGTCTGTTCAGAATATATTCGCATACTTTCCAATTGAGTGGTGATGTCACACAAAGCTGCTACTGTAGAGTTAGACAATACTTGCAGCTTACATCCAAAATATTCTCTAGCTTTCTCACCCCTGGCCATAGCAGTACCCCCAAATGTAATTATGGAGGAAAGAATGTATCCAAAAGTAATACCATTACTATAATTTTTGACTTCGAGATCTGTCCCTCCTTCACAAAATTCTTTGGTCAATGTCCTTTTAACCCATCTCACTTTAGGCTTCGCATGTTTGCAAGGTCCACCCAAGGGCAGCACCATACCAAGCGCCACATCATTCGTACCATTATGAATATTAGAATACGTCCCATTAGAAAGAAAGAAAAAACCTGGGTGTGCATAAATTGGTCTGTCATAGTCCACAGCATAATATTGGGAATTCCACCCTAAATTATCGGGGTCCTTTGGACTTACCAAAGAGTACGTGCCCTTACGCAATATTATCCCGGGAACAATTAACATACAATACAGTGTCAGTAAAACTGATAATCGGACAACAAGCAGGGTAATAGCCAGCTTCTCGGGAACAGTCAATTCCTTATACTGGTAACCTACCAGTGTTATATTCTATTTTTCCAAATAGAAGTTGTCGCAATAAGTGTTGTTGTCACACTCTGGATAACCCAAGCGTGGCTTTCTATAGTACAGACAAGGACCTGGATAGCCAAACTGTTGGACTTGGCCCTTTTTCCCTGAATTTTTCGCTTTTCCCCCTAGCCTTTTTACTGACATGGTGTGTCTGAAATGCAAATGTTAAATACTGCGCAATGGTGTACGCAGGTTTATTTTGACCATTGTGTAAATGTTACTTTCAAAATGGACGCCATTCCTGGCTGCACATGTGCCGCCTGTCTGAGGTGAGTTGGCGGTCTAGCTGTCTGCTTCCCACCCCCAGTTTAAGGAGGGAAGCCTGGCACCCAGGGTGCTCTACACCTCCCCCTAAACCAGTTGGGACCGGTTTCCCAGGGAACCTTCCAGAAGCTTCCAGCCCTTTCTGGTAGGTGGGGTGAGGGGGGCTGTGCCTCCATGTGCTCAGACTGAGCGTGGACCTGAATGAGAGGGGACACTCTGCCAGGAGGTACCGCCACATTGGGCCTGTGTGCTGGCCCCTGTGCCCATCTGCACCCCTCCGCTGTCCACAGGGCCAGTGAGAGCCCTTTACTGGAGTGAAGACTGCTGTGTCAGGAGGAGTGCCACTTTATGGGAGACAACTGCTTCTAGGAGCTGCTGTCCTGTTCTGATGAGTACCCACTGCCTGCTGATCTTGCCCAGTATTGCCTGCCTGCTCTCCTAATTCCCAAGCCCAGCACCTGATGAGCGCTATATCTTACGGCCCAGGAGGTAAGGAGCTGACACCTGCAGCGCTGCGCTGCAAGAGCGCTATATTTCTAGAGTTGAAGTGCCTGTGCTGCTCTGCCTGCACTCTAGCGCCTAGTGGGACTATTTGCGTGATTACCAGAAGAGGTGCGCTATCTGCTGTCCCTGAAGCTGGTGGGACCGAGCCTATCGCAAGCGCTACATCTAAAGTGCCAGGAGTGAGGAGCTGATGCCTGCAGCGCTGTGATTCCAAAGCGCTACATCTAAAGTGCCAGGAGTGAGGAGCTGACGCCTGCAGCGCTGTGCTGCTAAAGCGCTATAACTGTGCCACAGGGGAAGAGGAGCGCTGCAACTTTATTTTGTGGGACTTAGCGCTACAACCTTATTCCTGCACCAGGAGAGCGCTGCCTCCAGCCCTGCCCAGGAGAAGAAGGTGCGTGGGTCCTGCAGCGCTGTGCTGCCAGAGTGCCATATTCGCATTGACTGTGCTCTGCTTGCTGCCAAGGCGCTACAACTGTGTTGTATACTTTATAGGGTGTCCATAAACGGGCTTTTCTAGAATCATGTCCTTATATAGGCACAATTCGCCTTGCCCTTATATAGGCATAAAATCCCTGACCTCATTTAGGCATAAACCATGCGCTCCAAATACAGGCATGGATTCCGGCATCCGTCCACCCTAGCGTCTCAATGAGTCCATGAAAAAAACAGACCCTTAGGCTGCGGGAATTTCCCTTGCCCAGGACTATTGATTTCTTCAAGGACTCATATATTATGCATGAACCATTATTCCTTAGGGGTTCATTCATGACGTCTTTCGCTGCCCAACTCACGTCAATGCTAACATTTTCAGGTATAAATATACCTTCCCAAACCCCTGTAAATCAGAGGAGACCTCGACTTCAGAGGAGCCCGATTCCCGGCCGGACGCACTGAGAAGACGCTGTCATTCCTGCACGCAGAGAGTCCAGCTTCCAGTGATCTAACTTCCCTTGCGGGGTGTTGGAGTTCGAGTCCGGAAAGAGATTCCTACCTCTCTCATTCTTCAGGTATGGAGCAGACTAGAACCTAGAGGGACTCTTGGCATATTAGACTCTTGGCATACTAGGCGTAACATACTCTTAGTATACTCTAGTCAGGAATACATCACCTACTTCTACTTCTCCCTACACCTAGGATAGGTTAGGAACACTGGGGTAGAACTAGGCTAGAAACGCATCGTATGAGTACTCGCATTTTTAGGCTGTGTCATTTTATGTAAATGCATATATGCTAAAAAGATAATGCTAACGCAGTATTATTTATTTCTACTGCTCACTCTGTACATTATTTATCTCGCATATTGTCTTGTGATCGTAACAGCACATCTAACTTACAACAGAAACAAGACTGTTCAATAAACCTTTTTATTGAAACGCCCATCTGTTATTTCTGTGTAACTTTGAGAATAACTGAACCATGCACGACTGAGCTGAGTGAAATAGTTATCTATTGTTTCTACGACTCTGGGACACGTCCTGATTCTGTAAGGGAAACACAGTGGTCATGTTTTGCGGCTGCCAGAAACTACTCCCTTCTTGTCGTCAAGAAGTTTCTAGTGGCCTCTGAGCTAGCTGGCACAAGTAATTAAGTTTAATATACTCGATAGGGACATACCGACCTTAGTCCTATGTCAAACCTATAGGATATATTATTCCAATGCGCAGAGCCTATTAGGGAAATAGGAGCTACACTACATGGCGCCCAACGTTTGGTAAGGCAGTAATTCAACGTTAGATACTGAGTAACTCAGCTGTGCATCTCTTCTTTTTCTCTCAGAGACCCCTACCCATATACTCCTAAAGACGTCTGGAGTGGGCAGGGTTAAGTATCCGCCACGGCTACATAGGGCAGAACCCTATATATTAGCTGTTTGGTTTGCTCAACGTTGAAGGATACAGTGTTCCACAATATTGTGCACCTTATCTTTGTTTCCTTGAAACTTGTTCTACATTTTTCATAAAACAAAATGTCCTTAAACGGGGACAATCCCGCCAGAAACGGTGGAGCTGCTGCTGCTGATCCAGCCCAGCCAGCATTTTTTAACAACACCGGTTTAAATGAAACCGAGGAGGGTGTCATCGACATCGCTCCAAACTTAAGAAGAGCCATTACTCTAAAACTTATAAAACATGGCCTATCACCGAGAGGAGGTAGAGCAGTTTTCGTGATAGAGGCACATGAATCCTTTCAGACAGAGGTATTCTATTCATGGGTAATATTTCCTGAATCCAATTCAGTAACACACATGTTTCACTTCTACAAAGAAGATGAACCACCAGAGGAATACATTCCTTTCGAGGATATAGAAATTCCATTAACATACCAAGAGCATCAGCTCTGGTTTAAAGGCGCCCTAAAACATCACAAAAATATAACCAGGCTCGGTCCACTAGGTAGACCAGGAGCAACATGGCCGATTCTAGCAGGCTACACACCTCATCCCGATATAGAAACAATGTCAGATGAGGAACTACTTACTCAACTCACAGAGTTAATAAAAATCTACAGACAATTGGTTCAATATGTCATGCGGACTTTTACAGTCCAACCACCATTAACACTTCCAAATCAAACCCCTCACCAGGGGAATACTCTAAAAATTACACCACAGACTCTATACGCAGTCATGGGTAAAATGCCCACTAAGCGTGAGCAAATCCCGTTTTGGATAGCTCAAAAAATTACTCAAATCGAAGCAGTATTTCCAAATACTAGCCCACATGAGAAACACAGAATACTAACCATTAGTTTACCAATGGGGATCACACCACAACTGGAAGACTGCACCACTTGGGGCTCAGTCTTTGCTGCCATCTACACTAAAACACACGGCATTCCGTCAATTGCGGTAATACCTGATGTCCTAAAACAAATTCAAAACGAATACGGGGCAGAGCCTGCTTTAAATTTAGGTATGAAATTACTGAAAAATTTCGACCAGGTCTCAACAATAATATTATCAAATATTAAAGGGGAGGCAGCAGCAGTGGCGATCCGACAAAAATTAAGGGAATTTGATGTTACAGAACATCAAACAGAGCTACCCAGAATTATAGAACAATCCTATGCAGAATTAGGCAGAGATAGTTTGGGTGGGAGACCAGTTAAACCAAAACTATCTGAAAGTCCTGAGAAGGACTCAATTAAACAAACTCCTACATCTTCTAAAAAGAAGTGGGAGACTAATAAACAAAATTCAAATGAGAAAAGGTCTCAATCCCGAGGTAGGTCTCCTCAAAAGGAGCCCTCTGAAAGGAGGTATAACCTCAGGAATAGGGATAATTTGAGAAAACCTGATAGGTATCAAGACACTGATACACGTTCCTCTCGTCCCTTTCAGGTCTCATCACAGACTTCGGAAAGAAGAGGACGAACAGAACATAGAGAAGAACGCGTGAAATCGAAAGACGACAAACACGCTCCAAAAACTAAAGCAAAACCTCAATTCTCCAAAAAGAAAGTCGCAGGTCTAATAGTAAGACATGCCGAGAATTCTGAGAACGCAACTCAAGAACGGAGAATGGGCTCAGACAATGCTGGACAGTGCAGCAGAAGTCACAATAGCTCGCCAGAACCTGATGGAACTTCTGGAGATAGTGGACTTGAATGAGTACATTACAGTAGAAACTGTAGACACCAGGGTTAGTGCTCCACAAAAGTTATATGATATAACACTCCGGATGGAGGGAGACAAACCTAGACAGGTTAAAGCACTCTTTTGGGAAAAACTATCAAAGGGTTATGACATACTTCTAGCAGAAAAAGACTGGCCACCACAATTTGTCAGGGAGTGCCCACACGGCGAGGACATGATTATGCCTGCCTTCTCCAATCACATTCCAATTCACTTAAAATATACATATGCCAGAAAATGGGCAGTGGCCCAGGCTCCAGCATTATATAAAAATCATGTAGGATGGGATGAGGACTCACCTCACCATAAAATAAATCTGAAACATGAACCAACTGCACAGAGGCAGTATCCGATTAAGCAAGAAGCTAAAAAACAGGTCAGGGAGATCTTAGATCAACTTGAATATCAAGGGGTGATTGAAACATGCACCTCCTCCATGAACAATCCTTTGTTTCCTGTCTCCAAACCAGACAATACATATCGTCTAGTTTTGGACTACAGACACCTAAATACTTGTTCTAAAACTTTTGCAGTGCAAAATGCACACAGCACAGCATTAATGAATAACATTGTGCGTAAAAAATACAAAACAACATTAGACATCTCAAATGGTTTCTTTTGTCAAAACATAGCACCTGAAAGCAGGTACTTAACGGCATTCTCCATAATGGGGACCCAGCGTCACTTTTGTCGACTCCCACAAGGGTTCAAGAACAGCCCAGGTTTATTCTCAGCGAGGGTAACGGAGTTACTACAAATCTATGACAACGAGGCATTGTCCTATGTCGATGACATCTATCTGACAGACGATGACTTGGACAAACACTTGAACAGGGTGAGCACCATTATATTGGGATTCGCCTCTGAGGGCTACAAGTTCAACTTTAAAAAGTCCCGAATTGCCCATCTCAATGTCCTATTTTTGGGATATGAGCTTTCAAGTGAAGGCAAGAGCTTGGCAGCTAACTTTCTAGAGAAATGTGCACTGCTCCAACCTCCAAAGACGCTAAAAAACTTACAATCAATACTGGGATTCCTAAATTTTGGAAGAACATACATTCTAAACTATGCAGAAAGGGTTAAACCTCTCTACGCATTAATCAAACCTGATTTTTCAATCAAAAACTGGACACAGGAACACACAGAAATCTTGCGTTCACTCCAAGCTAACATGTTAGCAACAAACCACTTACAAACACGCGTAAGTCAAAGAAATTTGGTGATTCGAATAATTTCGGGTCAATGTGGATTCACCTACTTAACCTTCAATGAGGGTGAGAAAGTACCAATCGCATACAAATCCCATTTGTACACACAAGCGGAAATGCGCTTCAGTTCAACTGAAAAAATTCTAACAGCAGTTCAAACAGCTGTAGCAAAAGAAAGAGCCTTAGCCCAAGGGAAACGCATAATTGTCGTTACCCCAGTACCAGCTTTAGAAGCGGTAACAAAAGCAAGCATTCCAAATGCTAAAGCACTACATCCGAGATGGATACAATGGGTTAATTCTCTTGCTGCACCTGATGTTGAATATGTTTTTGATCCAGATTTAAAAACACAAGCATTTCTCCAGTATGAACAAGAATGTCCTCTGCCCACTGAGATTCTGCCTCTCGATCAGTATGAATTCGTAATTTACACTGACGGATCCGCACAGCCCGCAACTGGGAGTAAGCAAGCTTACAGTGCAGCGTGTGCTATCGTTAAAGGTCGCATGCGAGATGGCATCTTCAGACCTATGGTCACAAAAACTCAATCACTAGGTGATTGTACAGCTCAGCGAGCTGAACTACAAGCATTCAAACTGGCACTTGAGAGTACGGATCGAGAATTCCTCACACTAATCGTGTGCGATTCCTTTTACTGTGTTCAGTCGTATAATGACTATATACGAACCTGGCTTGAAAATGGTTTCAAAGATGCGAAAGGTGGCACAATAAAGCACAAACTGCTTTGGGAACAAGTAGTTCAGTTGAAAAACGAACTACCAAAGGCTCACGTGATTCACACACTGAGTCATCAGCGTGATGGCGTTCACGTTGCAGGGAATTCATTGGCTGACGAAGCCGCAAAGCGGGCTGTTCAGACAGCTTCCGTAGCTGCGATCACTCGTTCAAAAACAAAAATAGACGGTGAGATAATGTTAGCTGTCAATGCTTCAAGCAAAGGCAGCAGTGCAGCGTTACCAAAAACGTTTCCACTCAAGTACTCTTATGTAATTGATGCGAACAACGTTCCTTTTGCTCGAATCCCTGGAGTGGGGGATAGGGTAATTCCAAACATGGAACGAAGAGCAGCCTTGATTTATGAAACTCATTTGGGGGAGGGTCTGTCACATCAAGGGATCTCAAACACAATTTTGAAATTAAAAGAGATGTACTGGTGGCCTGGAATGAATACACACATTCACATATTTATCAACAACTGCTTAGACTGTAAATTACAGCGAGAGAGCCACCAGACACCATGCTGCGAATGCGGCAGCCCAGTACAGACACCACTGTTAGACAGCATTAGGCTATCTACTCGCCGGCGTCCCACTGGACAAAGGCATTCCCGCAAATACTAAATCTAGGTTCCTATGGTTATGGCCTCAGCGCTCGGCTGACGCTCGAACTGTTATAAAAGATTTGCGAGTCTTTATCGGCACATACGCAATAGGCACGCTACATTCTGACCAGGGTCCTGCGTTTAGCTCTAGGGCTTACAAGGAGGCCATGGCCAGTCTGGGCGTTGCATTGCGGTACTCCTCTCCATTCCATCCTGAGGGAAATTCTGTTGTGGAAAGGAAAAACCGGGACATAAAGCAGTCTATAACAGCTAGGGTATTAGGTTCGGGTGATGGGTGGGTCAAACACCTCAATAGCGTACAGCGCGCTCTCAACAATCTGCCAAGAAGTTCTCTAGGGGGGTCACTCCATATGAAGTCCTATTTGGGACAAGAATGTGGGTTCCAGACTTAGAACACGTAGGCACAGTGGTGGAAAATAAAGCATTTAATATCAAAGATCGTTTGGCTGTTTTACAGGAGCTTAACAAATTAAGAACGAAACAAAGCAACGTCTCCCTACAGCCAACCACCACTGGGGAAATATCGGCGGTCCCAGCAAGGCCTGTCTGGATTCCGAAAGTCGGGGATCTAGTCAGAGAAAAAATTGCGGACAAGAAGGAATTTGGACCTTCTTACAGACAACCGGTACCTGTTCTAGCAGTTCAAGGAACAAGAACAGTACTTCTGCCGCCCCTTGCTGGAAGAAAGGAGAAAAGATTTGTGTCCATCGACCTCATCAAACCACAACATGTGGCCAATACTAAGCAGTAGGCCTCGTGGACTCCGACCTAGTAGCAGACTCACTCCTCTCGCTACTATTCAAGAGGTTCAGACTGAAAGACTGCTCACAATCGAGAATTCAGCTGTAACAAATGAAGGACTAAGCAACCAAGCTATGGAACTCATCCCTCTTGACAACCAAATAACAGTTCGTCCAAATACACCTGTCTACACCAACGTGACACGTGAAGAACTGTCTCCTGTGATTTCAACAAATCCTGATGCAATTCCAACAATTGACAGAACTGCTTCTGGCTATTTCATTGACTTTGATACGTTCTCAGAAGATCCAAGTGAACCTGAAACGACGCCAGCATCATTCAAACTCAAGCAGCAAGTACAAGACTGTATTCACTTTCTGAAAAAGACTTATCTGGTTTCTCCATGGATTGAACTCTGGATTACATCTGGACTTTTTGTTTTTCTGCTCTGGCTAGCTTTGGTAACAACTGTAAGCGTGCTTATAAGTGGCAGATACATCCATGTGAACAGTGAAGGAAAAGACGTGAATGTACTTTTGAAACCTCATAAATCTTCCCATCGTGAAGCAAGAGACTTGTCATCAGTGAACATCACAGCTGTTCCTATACAGGATGGTATAGTGTGGGACAAAACAGATTATGAAATCTTCGGCCCGAGTGAACAATTGAACATTCCACATTTGTTTAAAATTTCACTAAGTGATTTAATTACGTCCAGTACCTATTCAGATGATTGGGACTTTGAGACTGTGACTGACATAATGTTTGATCTAGAAAAATCTGCTGCATTTTCTAAAAATGAATATTTAGAAGGTTCATCAGACTATGAAGAACTGTATTGTTATAACCACTATGGTCATCATTATTTGCACAAAACTGCATATCCAAGAAATGTGTTTATGTTTAACCAATGGGAACATTGTCCTACACCGCCACAAGGTAGTTCAAAAATTTTTGCTAGTAAGTTTCCATATTTTTCAGGTTACAATACATCTGACCCAGAAACGTTTTACTATAAAAATGTAAACAAAACAGGACTGAAAATTATGTTAACAAATACGAAACAGATTTATTCTGAAGCATTTATTGCCCAACTGTCTACACAGGGTTTCGACTTATGGAAAGACACAATTGAGACAAAAACTGTCTGGGGTAGTAAAGATTGGCAAGTACAGGGTATAGAAGCTTTATTTAGAGCCTGTATCATCCCTGAACAAATACTGTTTTTAAATGAAACCGTCCAACAAACATCTTGTCTTGGATTAGCCAAGATCAAAGAGATGAAAACACCTTCTGTGCCAACACCTGCCAGTGAAAATAATACAAAGGCAGTGGTGACAGTTGACAATATACTACAACTTAACAGAACTCATCCAAATTGGAAAAAATGGTTGATCTGGCCCACAGACACAAACAGCTGTCAGGAAAGGTTCTTGAACAAAACTCAGGGCTTTACTATTCATAGGCCAGACCCAAGATATGTCCAAAGACAACATCCGGGGGTAGTAACATCATACAGTGTAGGAAAATTATGCCTCGATTGGCTGCATAAATCTACACTACAGGATGTGAAACAACACTTATCCTTACTTACAGGAGACGCTGATCTTAGGGAATTCTTGCTTGGACCAAGAAAACCGCGTCAAAAACGTTTCATATATGCCGGCATTTATGCTGCTTATAATGAAGCATGGAAAGTGTCACAGATAGAGGCCGCAGAACGAATACGTGAACTTGATCGTATTAATTTAGAGAAAACACTCTCTGTGGTCGACAATGGGTTAACAACTTTGTCCTCCAGAATTTATTCATTGGATGGCATTGTATCCTCTGCTATCGACATTCTAGAACAAGATTTGGCTATGTTACAACAAGGTCAATCCCAATTACGTTCTATAGTGTCATTGACATGGACGCTGCAATCTTTGCGAGCGGGCTATGTGCCTTGGCGTTTCATCAACACGTCGTCTCTGTTTGCAGAATACAATCTCACTGATAAACAGATCGAATTGGCACAAAGAGGAGCAAGGTATACAGTGCTAAGCATTGAAAAAATGGAGAAGTTACCATTCACAGTGGCAGAAAAACCAGCTACAGAATGGGTTATTCATGGCAAAATAACATTACCTGTGACAACTTTTCAGTTTCAGTATTGCCTCAGACAAATGCAAGCAGGCAAATATGAAAGGTTGGGTAAGGAATACATTAGGACATCTTGGGATTTACCGTATACACATAGATGTTGGAGTGGGGATCGTGAAGTGTTTCTTAGCGGTACTAACTGTAAACATGCACTGACCGGTTCACTCATATGTCAGGACATTTCTTTACACGGGACTTGTAATGGTTCTGTGGCAAACTTGTCTTGCCATCAGCGGGGTACACCAGCTGCTGTGATTAATCCAACGTTTGGACAACTTTCTAATGGGAGTTACCTCATGTTGAATGATCAGAGTTGCTGTGGAATGTTGCCAGGCATCCCATATCTAGTAACGGTCAACTCCAGGGTCACTTGCTGTATGCAAGCATTGTTTCCCCCAATAGACACAGTCAGGGAGTCGCCGCTATGGCCTTCGCTGAACGTCTCTTTTATAAGATTTGATACTTTGAGCAGAATGAAAGCCATGCTTTTACAGCAAACAGTGCCTTTGACCTCGGCCAAAGAAACCTATGATCTACAAGTAGCAAGGACTTCGGCTGAGATACAGACTTTAATACGTACAAACTGCCCTATACATTTCGTAGAAATGGTATCACGTATCTTTAACATGTCAGATACGACCGGAATTGTACATGTATTTAAGAGCATTTGCTCCGGTCTGTTAGCACCTTTCCAGGCAATACTTGGAATCATCCCCAACTTTGCACATTCGGTGTTTGGTGGCATACCATTAATTCTCGCACTTGTTGCCGGAATTTTATTCATCTTTCTGCTATTGCGCTATGGCCAGCCTATTCGCCGACATCACTCCGAGCGAAATGGAGAAAGCTCTCCTTGAAAGAAAGTGCCGTGAGCGAATAGTACAGCTATTGGGCATGACTCGTCTACGGGACCTTAATACCACGTGGTTCCTGTCATTCAGACCAATCTGGCAAGATTGCATCTTACCTGTTCTACGCTGCCTGCTATGCGGTGAAGAATGCGTGTTGGACGCTTGTCTAACATATCCATCAGCTGCGCCAAAGGACGTCGATACTTTGCTGGTCCCGATAACGGCCCATGCTCTGTGTTGTCCCCAGAGGCTCCCTATCCTGATGTCAGCATTCATTGAGATCTCACAGTCGCCTCCTGCTGCTGCTGAGGTACGAGAAACAACTCCAGGCACACAGGTAACAACGGACGCGAACATTGCTGCGGCGACCTATGCTGGGAGCGATGCTTCCCATCTTTGTGCGATCAATCTCTTACACGAGGTGTTCCAACTTACACCAACGACAGTGGATGATGTTTTGTCTATTGAAATAGATGATCTCATGTTTACACCAGACCCGTAAACTGACTCTGATTCGGCATACTATGTTCCAGAGAGACAGCAACAATTTGGCCTTCATTTTTCAAAGACTTGGAACTCTACCAAATTTGAACTTTTTGTCCCATTTTTTGAACGAAAATGGCACTTCAATCTGCTTAAAGTAGAACTAGCCTTATAATACAGACTTGGCAGTACTTCCAGGGACACTTAGTCATCTTGTGTGTCTAAGAACAGTTCATTTAATTTTCATGACAGGCAATGACTTTGATTTTGAACAAACTTATCGATCATTTTCGTCATATGTAAATATTGCTTTTATATTACATTCCGATTGCATTTATTTCAAAATTTATGCAGGAAATGATCAGCATTGCTTACTGATGTACAGAAACCTTTGCATTTTTAAATATGTCTTTTAATGCTTTTTAGGATATATTTTAATATGCGGTACTCTATTCTAAATGTTTAGCATTTTAAATGTTTTAGCATTTTAGTAGTGTCGTATACACGAAAGAGGAGTGGGTGTTGTATACTTTATAGGGTGTCCATAAACGGGCTTTTCTAGAATCATGTCCTTATATAGGCACAATTCGCCTTGCCCTTATATAGGCATAAAATCCCTGACCTTATTTAGGCATAAACCATGCGCTCCAAATACAGGCATGGATTCCGGCATCCGTCCACCCTAGCGTCTCAACGAGTCCATGAAAAAAACAGACCCTTAGGCTGCGGGAGTTTCCCTTGCCCAGGACTATTGATTTCTTCAAGGACTCATATATTATGCATGAACCATTATTCCTTAGGGGTTCATTCATGACGTCTTTCGCTGCCCAACTCACGTCAATGCTAACATTTTCAGGTATAAATATACCTTCCCAAACCCCTGTAAATCAGAGGAGACCTCGACTTCAGAGGAGCCCGATTCCCGGCCGGACGCACTGAGAAGACGCTGTCATTCCTGCACGCAGAGAGTCCAGCTTCCAGTGATCTAACTTCCCTTGCGGGGTGTTGGAGTTCGAGTCCGGAAAGAGATTCCTACCTCTCTCATTCTTCAGGTATGGAGCAGACTAGAACCTAGAGGGACTCTTGGCATATTAGACTCTTGGCATACTAGGCGTAACATACTCTTAGTATACTCTAGTCAGGAATACATCACCTACTTCTACTTCTCCCTACACCTAGGATAGGTTAGGAACACTGGGGTAGAACTAGGCTAGAAACGCATCGTATGAGTACTCGCATTTTTAGGCTGTGTCATTTTATGTAAATGCATATATGCTAAAAAGATAATGCTAACGCAGTATTATTTATTTCTACTGCTCACTCTGTACATTATTTATCTCGCATATTGTCTTGTGATCGTAACAGCACATCTAACTTACAACAGAAACAAGACTGTTCAATAAACCTTTTTATTGAAACGCCTGTCTGTTATTTCTGTGTAACTTTGAGAATAACTGAACCATGCACGACTGAGCTGAGTGAAATAGTTATCTATTGTTTCTACGACTCTGGGACACGTCCTGATTCTGTAAGGGAAACACAGTGGTCATGTTTTGCGGCTGCCAGAAACTACTCCCTTCTTGTCGTCAAGAAGTTTCTAGTGGCCTCTGAGCTAGCTGGCACAAGTAATTAAGTTTAATATACTTGATAGGGACATACCGACCTTAGTCCTATGTCAAACCTATAGGATATATTATTCCAATGCGCAGAGCCTATTAGGGAAATAGGAGCTACACTACAACTGTGCCCAGGAGAAGGGGAGCTGACGTCTGCAGCGCTGTGCTGCCAAGGCGCTCTACAACTGTGCCCAGGAGAAGAGGAGCTGACGTCTGCAGCGCCGAGATTCTAAAGCGCTACGAGGGAATCCCGGCTAGTGGGATTCCCCCCTGCCTGCTTGTTTGACTGAAGGAGCCCTGAAGCAACCCAAGAGGACTGCCGGTGAGTGGGGCTCATTGGGGAGCTGGGAGTGGAGTGGGCATCGGGGCACATTGTCGGTGCCCGCCTCCCCTTTCGGTCCCTCTGAGGGGACCCTAGTGCCGTGTTGGTCTCCCCTTACAGCTGCACCGCGGCGGCGGGCAGCTGTGACGTAAGAGGCATTTTGTGTTTAGGGGTCCCAGAGTGGGGCCCCAGAGGCACCGTAAGTGCCAGTGTTCTTGTGGGCAGATTCCTGTTAGAGCTCGGAGTGGGGCTCCCATCGCTGCATTGTTGGCGCCAGTGCTTGTTGGGTTTACCCAGCTGCCCCGCAGGACAGGGGGCAGCTGCAACGCATTGGGGGCATTGGATTACCCAGGAGAACAGAGAGGGGAGTGAGAGACCCTCCTGCCCTAGCGCTTTGCGCACCTTTGTTTTCGCTGCCCTTGCAGCCAGCCCTGACTTTGCGGGACATAGGGCTTCTGAGCCCCTGAGAGAGGCCAGTTGGCCTGGGCCCAGTTTCAGAGTGGTGTGCCCCCGATTGGGACGACTGGGGCTTATGCTTGTGAGGCCTAGCGCCTCTTATGATTTATGCTCCGGTGATTATGCCAATGTCATATTATAATGCTAATCAGGTTATGCCTAATGGTAATGGGTTCAGGCCTGATGCAAATGTGATCCCTGCCCCATAAGTGAGGTATAATGCGTTCTGGATGTCTAATTGGGATGTCGCAGGGTTAGCCCACTGCTAATGGGAGTGATGCCTAATGATAACGCCTAATGTTTCTACACTGAGGTTGATGCCTGATGTTCTTTTTCCCCAAGGCGTATACTGTTGGTGTTCTGCCTAATAATTTCTGCCTCGTGCTAATGTGACCTATGCTAATGTATTGATGCCTAATGCCTTCCCCCTAATGCAGGATGTGATATAGGCTCATGGTTTAGGCCCCCGCGGAGTATGGAGATACCCCATGCAAGTAGACCTCATGTCAGGGGGTTCATGCCTCCTTCTACTGTGATGACGGTATGTTTATGCCTAATGCATTGATTCATGATAATGTTTTCCCCTACTGTCTACACGGCTAGTTTTTATGCCTAATGAGGTGCTAAGAGGTTCTAGACTCACGCCGGATCTAATATGATTAGGCCTAATGTTGCTGTGACTCATGACCTAATGTGTTTTTGGCCCATGCTATAGGGATTTATGCAAACGTGACGCTGCTCAGTGCATGATTGTGGCAGTAGCTACTGGCCGTCACACCCTGGTTGCTGATGGACTCTACATTTATTCTTGGTACTTAGTGATGGTTATGGCAGCGGCCCGATTGGCCCTGCCCTGTAAATAATTCCCCCTGTATATTGCTACCTGGTGCCAGTTGGCACAATGTGTACACCTGTGATTGCATTCTAATGTGTTATGCATAATACATATGCTGTTTTTTTCACCTAACCTGGTGTGGAGTCTCTTTTTGTAGTGTGCCTGGTGTGTCGCCTGTGTGTGCTGCGCAGATGCTTTACACATTTCCTCCAGAGTTTGGCCCGCCCGCTCTGCACTAGGCCTGGGCGGTAAATTCCGTTCCGCTCGCGGAATTTGGGTAATTTCGCGTTCCGCGGAGAACGCGAAATTGCCAAAAATTCCGCGATCCGCGACTTCGCGGAGTTTTTGCTTGTTCGCGCTTTCAAAATGCGTGTTCACGAGATATTTCTCCCCGAGCACGCAAACAGCGTTCGCGAACAGGAAAAAAGCATCGCGAATGGGCGGAACGAGCAATTCCGCGTGTTCGCGGAACTTTTGCGTGCTCGCGGAGATTTTTTACCGTTTCGCAGAGCTTTGCGTAGCGCGATTACGCAAATTCCGCCCACCCCTACTCTGCACCACGCTACCCGTTTCTAACACAAACACAAATACTCCTTGCACCTCTACAAAATCAAGGGGCCGAGTATAGGTATAATTGACAATTGACAATGGATATGCTGTGCATAGACTAGTGACAGATTCATTGTGGTAACAAGCAGTCCCTTCTCCAAAGAACCTCTTGTGTGTATCTAAAACACATTACTGGGGGCCGCCCTTTTCTTTCGGACTTCAGGAACAACCTTATCCTTACTATGTAAAGGTACACTTTGATCATTCTCCAAAATCCATAATATCCCCCATAACATTATTAACAGTAAAATCACAAAAGCAATACATATTAACTTTTGTTTATGGGCCCACACTGCATTGTGCTGAGTAACGTGAATCACTGGCTGCTCTTCCTCAGCTAACATTCTACCAAAGGGATGCATAATGGACGACAAAATAGGGGCAAACGACAGGAAAATATACAAGTTCCCAATGTCCGTCAGAGCCTCACTGGTACAGGCTCCTATTGTCCATCAATACATTGGCGCTCTTGAGCACCGGCGGTGGAGCTTGCTCTGTCCTAAGCTCGTATCCTACGTCGATCACAATGGTATACCTCCCCAGTATACTTCGATCTGCCATATCTAATGTTCAAACAACTAACTAAAGTAGGCAGAAATCCTTCACCAAGCCCAATAGATCTCTGTTGATATTATAACTCAGTACAACCTATCTTATGCAGTCCATTCTTCATCTCTTTTCTCCTTGGATGCACTTTCCCTCAGTCGAGGGCGCAAATTGTACCTGGTGGCTCCAGGCACCGAATGATCAACAAATAAGGGCTCCTGGACAGCTCGTATTTCCGGAGGAACAGCCGCATTCAGCACATCTTCACTCTCCTTATCCGTTTGCGTCCATGTCGGCTGGACATCACTAAAGGGAAAAAACCTCGATGCCGTCCCGGACCCACTGGTCGTAGGGTAAGGGCAGAGGCTCCTTCTTGCAATGGGTGGCATACACCCAGTTATTACGGCCAGCGACCTTCACTGCGGTGCGCGTTGTTAGAAGGACCTGCTCTGGTCCCTTCCACCGCGGCTCCAAACTTTTCTTCCTCTGGAAATATTTGGTTAGCACAAAGTCGCCAGGCTAGATGTCATGCACGGGCCCCTCTGGTGTAACTGGCAGGGTTTCCTGGACCTGTTGGTGAATAGAACGCAAACTTTCAGTTAACTGGCCAAGATAATTAGCAATGGATACTCAATATCAGAGAATCGCTGAGGTCGCGGGACGCCCCAGACAGTTGCGGGCATCCAAACATGACCTTGTACGGTGACAACCCTGTCCTAGAATGTATCGTCGTTCTTGTTGACTAAAGAGCTAACGGTAAAGCATCTGGCCACTTTAACCCTGTGGTGTCCTGAATTTTTGCCAATTTGAACTTGAGAGTACCATTGTACTTCTCAACCAAACCTGCTGACTGTGGATGATTGGCAGCATGGAACTTTTGCTTTATGTGTAAGCCGTCAGAAATCAATTGAATCACTTTTGCTTTAAAATGACTTCCGGTATCACTTCAAAGCAATCGGGGCAAGCCAAAACAAGGAAAGAACTCCTTCAGGAGTACTTTTGCAGTCGTAACAGCTGTATTGTGTTTAGTGGGGTAAGCCTCAACCCATTTTCTGAATGCACATACAACCACCAAAACATACTTCAAATCATTGCATCTTTCTAGCTCTAGTCCATTTGGAGGACTTCAAAAGGGAAAGTGGGTGGTGCAAAGTTACCAGGCGGTGTCGGGGTACCCTTTCCAGGATTGTGCATCATGCACACCATGCAGTACTTCACTAAATGTGCAGCTGTTTTAGGGATATTATTATTCTGCCATACAGGGTCTAACAACTTGCAAATACCCTTAGCACTGATATGAGCTGGGCCGTGGGCCATCGTAACTACAGGGAGAACATATGTATTGGGCAACATCCATCTTTGCTTCCCTGACATCAATCCAACATCCCTCATCGTTCAATTGTGCTGTTTCCAGCCACAATGCTAACTCTTCTACTGTGGCTTCGCTTTGTATCTCCTTCACATTCTCAAGGATGTCCTTGAACATGGCAACCTCAGGCACCCACCTAGCCGGACCGGCTACAAACAGTCTTTTCATCTTTGTCCGGGCCGTTTCCTTAGCTGTCTGATCTGCAAAAGCGTTTCCCCTACCCACATCATCGGTGACCTTCCGGTGGGCGCTACACCTCACTATGGCCCATTTCTTGGGGAGTGTCAAGGCAGACAAAAGCCTCAATATGAGGTGTCCATGCTGGATTTTGGTACCATGGGAAGTAATGAATCCTCTCTCAGCCCAGAGTCACCCAAAGTTATGAGCGACCCCAAAGGCATACTGGCTGTCAGTATAAATATTGACAACCAGCCCCTCGCTCAATTCACAAGCTCGAATAAGTGCAGCAAGCTCAGCAGCTTGAGCCGACTGATAAGGGACCCGTGATGTTTCTACTACTGTATGCAGTGTGGTAATAGCATAAGCCACAGTTGTAGTGCCATCTGGTAATTTGAAACAAGAGCCATCGACATATAGTTCCCCTTGCAGGTCAAACAAGGGAATGTCAGTCACGTCTACCCGTCCTTTCGTCTCCTCTTCCGTCCGGAAGCTACAATCATGTTTGTCAACTTCATCACTCTCAGAAGGGAGGGGTAGTAACGTGGCTGTATTCAGAGTGGCACATCTTTTAATCGTAATAAGTTTGGCAAGCAATGTCAATTCATAGCCAGTCAGACATGCACTGGTGAGGTGCTGTGTCTTTGTCTTATTCAGAAGTGTATCCACAGCATGGGATACCATGACTGTGAGGTTAGTTTCCAGTACAAGCCCAGCCGATTGTCTGATCGAAGTGGCCATGGCCGCGACCGCTCTTAGACAACTCGGGAGGGCTCTCGAGACTGGATCAAGGACAGCAGAGAAATAAGCACACAGCTTTTAACAAAATTTTGTGTTAAAACAGAAAGCGCACAACCAGCCATCTCATGAACGTACAACACAAACGGTTTGCCATAATTAGGTGTGCCAAGTACTGGAGCCGAACAAAGCGCAGTTTTAAATTGCTCAAAAGACTGCTGGCATTCAGGCGTCCAAGGCAAAGGCTCATGCACATCTTTCGTTGTTAAGGCAACCATGGTTTTGATTAGTAGGGAGTAGTTAGATATCCACTGCCGACAGTAGGAAGTGATACCTATAAAAGTGCGCATATCTTTCTGAGTCTGTGGAATAGGCATTTTAACAATGGTACTGATGCACTCAGGGGTCAACCTCCTACCCTCCTTCGACAGTAGAAGACGACCTAAATCGGTGACCTACTGTTGACAATACTGAAATTTAGAAATAGAAACTTTATGCCCATGCTGAGCTAAATGTAGCAACAACTTAACTGTGCTGTCTTTACAACCTTGTTCAGTATCAGAAGCAATAAGGAGATCCGCAACATATTGCACCAATACATTACCTGTGGGAAGCGAAAGGGAATCCAATTGACCTTTTAATGTTTGGCTATAAATACTCAGACTCTCTGTATAGCCCTGAGGAGCTTGACAGAACCTAAAGCTCCTACCAGCTAGGGTGAACCCAAATAGATATCTACTATCCGGATGAATAGGAATACTGAAGAACACATTTTTTCAATCAATAACAGAAAAGAATTTAGCAGTAGAAGGAATCATCGTCAAAAGGGTGGTAATATCAGGAACCACCGGAAACTGAGGAACCACTATTTTATTAACTTCGCGCAAGTCAATCACAAAATGGTAAACATCTTCATGAGCATCAGCGGAACGTGAGGGTGCCCTTTTAAGAATCTGAAGAATGGGACTATTACAAATATTGGCAGACGTCTCCTCAACTACACCTTTTTGTATCAATTCATGAATAATCTGTAAAGGGCTCGTTCCCTGCCTGAGGTATCTTATACTGAGGAATACGAGGTAAAACAGCATTGTCTTTCACTTGTATTGAAACTGGCAGTATGTGCAACAGTCCTACATCTGTATCACCTGTCGCCCACAAAGTGGGTGGCACCTCAGCAAATTCAACGGGAAGAGGGTGAGACAAACACTGTGTAGTACACACATTGGAGCCCATCGTCATATAAACACCATCCGGGGAACAATAAATAGTAGCATGCAATTTCTTCAACAAATCCAAACCCATCAAATTCTCACCACAATTAGATGTCAACAATAATGGAGAATCCACAGTAAAGGGACCAATGGTTAATGCAAGGGGTCTTGAAATGGGGCTCAAAACCAGTATACCTGAATAACCTACCGAAACATTAGTATGGCCAGACAGAGCCGCCCCAGGGACCATATTTCGAGAAACAGAACTTTTTGTCGCACCTGTATCCACCGAAAATTCCTTAGTCGAACCTTGCAGTTCCGCTGTTACATAAGGACCGTGCTGGTCTACAGGTATCGGAACTGGTCCCCCACTCTGTCCTTGGCTGTCCTAGCTGTAAGACATTCCTGTCACTTCATCCATATCATAGTCATCATGGTAGTACTGCCAATCACGGGGGTCATCAAAGTAAATATTATCAGAACCACCCTGTGAGGCTGTAGCGTTCTGAACCCTATCAGCCCCACCAGCTCCACGACCCCGTCCATGAGAACCTCATCGTCTAGGGACCGCCACCTTCTGCAAAAGCACGGGACACTCGCTACGCCAGTGACCCTCCTCCTTACAATACGCACACTGATTCGGCCCCAGAGGCATTGTATTCGGCTGCCTTCTAGTGCGTCAAAGCTGTCGGGCAGGACCACCACGTTCTCTACCATTCCAACTAAATGCCTGTTGCAACAATACCTTCGTCTTTAAATCCGTATGCCTTTTCTCCATCCTCTCTTTCTCCTCCTGGTCCCGATGTTCATAATATTAAGCCATATTCAAAATAACAGAAGGGGAAGAGGTGGACCAGGTACTTTCAGAAGCCTGTAAATGAGTCGCAATTTCGGGAAGCAAATTAGAAACAAACCTATTAACAAACACCGAACACCTCCCTCGATAGACAGATCCTGTCCACTGTAATCCAAAAATGTATCCTAGAACTGGGTAAAAAATCAGACACACTCTCTTCTTTCTTTTGGTGACAAGCCGTTAACTTGTCCCAATCGACTTTCCACGGCGGAATAAGAGAATGCATATATGTGATAATGCGGCCTGGCAAAGCAAGTATCTCTGCTCGGGGCTTATCACCTGGCTTTCTTTCCTGATCCCATGCTTTTATTTGATCCCATGTAGCACCCAACTCCACAGCATGATCCTGAGTATGAACCTAAGCTATACAAAAGGGGATGATGGACGGAACGTTTGAGCCAATCAAACACTCACCCCCAGTCAACTGATCTGGGTTTAATCCATCATCATTCTTTAGCTCACTCCACCACCCCAGTTCAGACATGGCCATATGCAAATCAGTCTGACCCTGTGCCTCATGGGAACAGTCCAGCCCGAACTGCCAAGCCATGTCTTCCCTGGACCGGAAACAAGCATCCTAGGACCGGTTTCTGGCATTTCAGCCATCATCAGCCAGGCTTGCTTGAATCCAGTGGCAAAGTGAGCAAGGGACCCACGTCTGGGCATACCCCGCCAACTTAGGGCGACCAAAGCTATACAAAAGGGGATGATGGACGGAACGTTTGAGCCAATCAAACACTCACCCCCAGTCAACTGATCTGGGTTTAATCCATCATCATTCTTTAGCTCACTCCACCACCCCAGTTCAGACATGGCCATATGCAAATCAGTCTGACCCTGTGCCTCATGGGAACAGTCCAGCCCGAACTGCCAAGCCATGTCTTCCCTGGACCGGAAGTATCGCTGAGTATGAACCTGCCACCAGATATCAACCGGGACAAGAAGACCAAAAAACATTTCAATATCAGCAAGAGTCATTACCGTTGAGGAGGCAGCTTCAGTCAGTTCCTTATAATAAGCAGTAGGATTTGTCTAACAATTCTTCCACAAAAGTATCATTTTCCTCTTGAGCCAAATACGATTTATCAACATGCAATCAAAACCTCCTATCTTCACATTCAACTCCCTTTTCTTGCTTTTCTTTATCATATGCTACAGCTTTCTGAGTCAATGTCTGCATTCTCCCCTTTCGTGCATCCTTTTCCACCTTCAATCGTCTCTGTTTAGCTTCTTTCTGCCATGTTCTAAGAGAATCAAACATGGAACCTACTCCGCCTCTTAAATAACTGTTCCTGTAAGAACCCAATCTTTTGTTCATCAAATGTGCCTCTCAACGGCCACTGCAACTCGGCATTGTCCCTCGTATATTTGTGCCACAACGTACTAAACATAATAGGGCCAAGACCATGTTTCACATACATATCAAAGTTAGGAGTGCCTTCTAGAGGCGCCGGTTGAGCTTCTTCCAATTGAGCATCTGCAGAACAACAGCGACAGCACAAAGAAAACAACTTACTGACACCAGGCATCCTCAAATGAAAACAGGTTCACTTTTTATGCCTGGCAAAGCAATTGCAAATGCTTTTGTCCCAAAGACGGTCCTCAGACCGTACCAAATTCAGACCAAAATGGTACCATATCCACAAAGAACCAAAACAAACACACCTGGTATATGCAGGTCAAGCAAACAAATTCTCCACTGCCGACTCTTCAGGCCAAAAGGTCAGATCCAAGGTTTCGCAGTTAAGGACTCCAGTCAGGATGACCGCTGGACGAGGCACTGGAGGGGCAGCTGCGAGCAATCAATGCTCCTCATACAGGGATCCCTGATCCATCAGTCTGACCCGACGATAGCCTCGACCTCCCCAGGGGATGTGTCACTCACCCGAAGGAGTCCCTGTTCATGCGCCAACTGAAGGAAGTGGCCAGATTAGGGTCACTCACGACCACGTCTCAGCCTTCCATACCAAATGAAGAGTCGGTCAAACAGTAGAGAATACAAACCAATATCTGTTTATTCAGAGTACACTTAGAGTGGAGCCCGGTCTGCCCAGTCGCTAAGAGTGCTGCAGAGGGACTGACTTCAGCAAGCATAAAGAAACATTAAGTACATTTCAAAACCAATGAAGGCACGCCCACAATGGAATTTTCCAAGCAGAAGCAGCTTAACAATGAAGTACAGAGGATAAGTTTTGATTCTAAGGCCGGGCACACACTATCTACTACTCAAGGTCGCTCCGCCCATGCCCGCCACTAGACAAGTGAGAGAAGGCCTCTATCTAACAGGAAAGGTATGTGCTAATAAGGACAGTCCATTCATTAGTGAAGCAAAACCTAACATTGCAGAAATGAAACATAACAAGGCCTTTTCTCGGAAACAGCAAGGAATTTGATTCGATCTTGGTTCAAGATGGCGTCTAAATAGAAAATGGTGATGCGAATGATAACTTACATAGAGCAATGCGCAAAAATGAATTTTTCTATTCTAACATAGCCAGCGCTCTAGGAACAACTCCACTTGCTCATGGTATCTCATGAGTTACACGTCCTTCAGCGTCCTTGGCCCTCAGCTGAAGGCGCTCTATTTCCGTTTTCATTGTGCACATCTGGAAATGTACCTCACTGAGAGAGGGCCGCATCATGGTCATGGCAGGCTCTTCAAATTTGACCCTGTCTGGTAGCTTTCTGTGATCTGCACTCAGTAAGGAGACCTCCAAAAATACTGTGCCAATCTTGGCTTCAAGCGAGGTCATAGTGGCCTGATTTGCTGACAAAATGTTATCAAATTTCACTAAATACTTCTCCAGGGTAGTCTCTAGTGGAGTCAGGGGGAGTCCCTTGCAATGAGGTCTCCAGATAGTGCATGATTCCTCTGTTCGGAATCACTGGGGTCTTGGATCCTTTGGGCTTCACCATCCTGTGCAACGAGAAGAAGCCTCCAGTTGGGGCCCCAGCTCTCCAGAACCTCAGAGGTCACCAACAGTCCCCACTTACAAAAGTCTAGTTGCAGCAGTACCCCACCCTGTGCAATAGCACTGTCCCCTGTGAAGATGTATGACAGAGTCAAACAATCAAAGGCATCCAGTGTTCCAAGGCCCGGTTGGGCCCACACCCCAGAAGCAGTTCCCAGGGCCCTAGACATGGTGTCTCAGGTAAGTCCGGGCGGAGTTCGCGTAGCCGTGCTACCCAGACCTACGTAAAGAGGTAAAAAAACTCTGCAACGCTACGCGGAGTTCCACGAGCATGCAGAGTTGCCTGTTCCGCATGCTCGCGAGACGTTTCTGACGTTGGGCAATGCGGATTGCGTGTTCGGGGGAAACTATTGCGCGGACTTCACCACGCGGTCGCCAATGGGCGCGCCCATCTTCTTTTTCTACTCTTTGCATGATTCTGGGGCCTGTTTTTCATCCCTCTACAATCTTTTCAATCTTTTGTTTCTTACACTGTTTTTCTGATCTTTTTTATTTATTATCTATCCCTCTCTCTCGTTAAGTGTATATTTTGTGTTTTATTTCTACTTTTACTGCATTTTTGTACTGTTTTTTTATTACTTGCTTTTTTTTTTTTTTTACTTTCCTACTTCTTCTCCTGACTTTATTTTTTACTTCTACATTTTCTTTTCCGCCTCCCACCCCCCCAGAACCATGGCTAAGGCTAGTAAGAAGGGGAAGGTCAAGGCTAGTGCTACCAAGAGCCGCCTTCACCGGATGGGGTGCAGCCACGGGCCCCGTTCTCAGAGGTGGAGGTGGCCGCCCTTGTTTTTTTGTACAGCGTCACCTCACCTTAACCTTGGCAGCAGGCGGTAAGCCTGGCTCCGGTTACGCTACCCAGGAGCGTCACCGCCGGTGGGCGATGGAGCACCGAGCAGTGTTTCGCTGCTCTGAGGTCCAGCGCACCCACAACCAACTGACTCACCGGTGGTCCGACATCTTGGACCAGGAGCAGGCCCTGCTGGACCTGCTAGGTGTTGAGGTCGTGGGACTTGGTGAGTAGCTAATTATAGTACTATTGTGTGTTCTGTTCTGTGTTATTGCAAATATAATTTTTTTCCCAAATAGCAAGAATGCTGCTGCTTACATGCAGGTAAGTTACGTTTAAAAATCTTATATTATGTGATTGTTATTCTTCTAGACACTAGACAGGTGCTCGGCGCTACTAATCTTACTTGTTTGTAACTTTGCGCTAGCTTGGGCTGATTATGTAAGAGAGTTAAGAGAACTTAAGTTAGGTAATGCATGAGAGCCTCCTTTCCTTTTTCCTGTCACTAAGATAGTGGTGGTAGGTAGGTAGTTTAGTTACTTAGTATTAGTTAGTAATTTTTTTGCGTTCCGTGACGTGTCCTCCATCACGTGCTGCTGACTCCAGTCCTTAGTAGAACCTTTTGTAGTTTGTTAGTGAGTGATTAATATAGCAATTCATCAGAACATCAGCAGCAACCAACCAACATTTGGTATATGCAATATGCATGCGTCCATCTATGCATTTTTGAGGACTAAAATAAATGGAAATGCAGACTCAGTGAACAATTGGCCCGTCAAAGGGGGTTGATTCATTGATGATTTCGAATGAGATTGAAACTTAGAAGAAGCAAATATATTTTTGGGCAATTCATTTCCAATGTCTCTGGTATAGGTGGGCTAGGCTAGGTGGTACTTGCAGGTTTAGGATTCTGGAATCGGAATGGAACATGGGATTAATAAATAATAACTAGACGGTCCGCGATACTACTACTATTCGATCAGATCAGATAAGTCAATTTTATTGCAATTGGTATTTCCTGTCCAAAAATGTTTTTAGAGCGTTTTTTTAAATATTTTATTTGTTTCACACCAATCAATTTTTGTCTCTTTATTATATCTTACATGATCAGCATCCAGGGGCAAGAAGACGACGGGGTCGTCTAAGGCAGGAGCTGGTGATGCCTCCCAGGGCCAGGATCGTTCCTCTACTGAGGGCTCTGCTGCTGGCCCCAGTAAGTCCTCCTGTTGTTAATATTAATAATTATATTTCCTTAACTTTTACTGCACCTTTTTTTTTCCGAACTATTATTTCCATTTCCTAATTCTTTTTGTTACCAAATCTTCTTCGATCTATCTGTTTCTAAATTCTTGTTATCCCTGCATTACCTATCTACTTAGTTATATTTTTTTCTAGTGTCTGGTTTGTTTTTTTACATCAATCTAACTGCCTCTGACTCTGTACCACTATTAGTCTGTCTGTAGTTTGCCCAGTTGGCCACTCTTTATTTTTAAAAAGTTTTAAAACTCAGATTCACCAATAGCTCTAGCCACTGAGTCCAGTCCTTTGGGTTGTCCTCTTCTTAATCTTGAGAGGCTTTTCTACAATTGCCACCAACAAAATGCTCAACCAGATATTTTACTATTTTTGATAGGATAGGACATACTACTGTCTACTCTACTCTAGTACTTGATTTGTACAAGTGATGTATGTGGCGTATGTATGTATTGTATTTTCAATCTTGCTAGTTAAAAAAACATAAATAGGGGGAGGCATATATGGCATTTAAAAAATGTGTAATGTTTTTGCTAGGCGTACCGACCACATGTGCTGGGACCAGCAGCGGGGCAGGTGACACCAGCCAGGAGGGAGCAGATGCACTAGCTGCTGCAGGGGTGAGTGAGCCAGCAGCAGTGGCGGGCGGTGGTAAGTTGTACTTATATTCCTTACTTATTGACAATAGTTACACAGTCGCTGAAAGGGTGTACACTGTACTGTTGAGAGAGACTAAGTTGCTGTGAACAACGGTTGAAGAAGACACCCTTTACTTAGCATTAGCAATAAAATTAGCAGTGGGAGTTGAGTAACTAATGGCCTCTTCTATCTGACTTCAAATCAGCTGGGAAAGTTTTATGAAGAAGACTTAGAGCCAGACGACCTTGACGGATGGGTTGGAAGAAAAGGGAAAGAAGGATGGAAGGAGGAAGGACGGGTGACATGTAATATATGACTGGCAGAGAAGGATGTGTGGGATGCATAGGTGGCTGATAGGAATCAGATTCATGGGTGGTTGCAGGATGGGTGGAAGGTGAAAGAAAGGATGCCTGCCTGGGTGAATGAAACTGTATGGGTGATAGGAAGAATCCTCCGGGGGGTTTCATGGGTCAAACTCAAAGGCAAGCAAGGAAGGAGGTATGGGTGGTGGTTAAAAAAAATTACAAATGTATGTTGTTGGTGAAAGGTTTGTTGAGAGATTATTTAAGAAGAATGATAGCCGTGTTTACTTTAAATGGATGGATGCCTGGATGGTACAATCATTATAGCATAGGTGGAGACTGTCACTGGATGAAGACAATGTAAAAGAAAAATAAACCGTGCCAGAGAAGCAAAGCCAAGGAGAATAGAACAAGATTAGAATTTAAAAAATATGATGCTCGAAGAGCAATGCAATGATAAATGAAAAAAATGCTGGGAAGAGGAACAAGGACTGCTTTTTTTTCAAGGTTTTTGATTCAAGGTTGTATTTCAGAATACTCCCTTGACTCACAGTAGTTTGCAAGCACAGCATATATATTGTGTATGTATGTACCCAAACCCACCCATTATCAAGTGCCTCCCTCCAACTCCGAGGCCCACTCCCTACCTAGTCATTTTCAACTGTGTTAGCCTGCCATGGGTGGCCTACCGGCTGCATGGTTACACAATTCACGTCGTCCCATATATAATCAATGATGATTTGGATCAGATGTCATCTGCCTTGTTGTAGTAGTCAGGGTGAAAGTGAAATTGAGCAGTTGCCATTGATGTAACAGAGTATGGCCATAATAGAAAAATAAGATAATTGTGTAGTTGTAGACTACAGCTGCCCCAGCTGCAGACAGTAGTAAATAAAAATAACGTGAGTCTGCAACACGAGTATGTCTGTCTAGGGCGCAAGCTGACTGAGCTGGCATGCCTACAAGGTTAATTTAGCTAAACAAGAGAGAGAAGAGAAAGACTTGTGTACTCCATAGTGCCTAGCAGTATTAATGCCTGAAACTCCCACCAATGTTAGAGGCCGAGGAAGTGGGAGGACCCCACAAATGTTAGGTACTGTGCTTGCTAGTGCTACTGTGCCACTATGTGTATAATTGATTTTCTGTTACTGTTTTGCTAAGAGTATTGGTTACAATTGTCTTTTTTCTTTCTTGATATAGCTACTCCTTCCCAACCAAACAGGAAGGAGTTAGCAGCCATGGCCCGGCGCCGGAGGCCATCTGCACAGAATATCGGTGGCTGGTGGCTCTGGCAGAGGAGGAGGAGGATGCGGCAGCAGCTGCAGCCTCCTTCAATGCCCCGGGCCATATCCAGGCCCCCCTGTGGTACGGCACCACGGTCTGGCAGCCGCCCTCCACACTTCATTGAACACTGCTGCCCCCCCGTGGATGCAACTGTAGAGCATTCAAGGGCCGCTTGCTCCTCTGGATGGCGCACCTAGAGGAGCAGATAAAGGAGGTCCTGGAGATTAACTGGCGACTGAGAGCCAGCCGCTAGAACTCCGTCGCCTTGCCCCCTTTTTTTTTTTTTTTTTGGTGGGTGGTAATGGGGCGTTGGGGAAAAGTTGAGGTTTATATTTATGGACAATGGTCTTTTGGAGTGGACATTGGATTGGACTCTTATCTTTGGACATTGGTTGGGGTTAGGGAGAGGGGTGGGTCAGGTGTTGTGAGTTTTTCCATTAGTTTATTTTGTTAGGGGAATAAATTATTTATACTTACTTTACATATGATGTCAATGTTTTATGGGGGGTTACTCTTTTACTTCACACAGCTTCCTTTGCTGCTGCAGGGCCGCAGCCAGTTTTTGATTGAAATAATAATCTGACGATAGTGTAACACACCAACAGATAGATGCGGTACCCTCACTTGTGACTTGTCCTACTAGTACTGTCAGGCTCTGCTCATAGTCTATGCAGTATACAACTGGACTCGGAAGGGTTTGGGTGTGTGAATTGATTAACTAATTTCCATATGTTTAATTATGCCTCCCCCAAACTTCTTCTCTTACCTGTGATTGATGTTTATTTATACTTAGGCAAAGCGATGGCTGCATGGTGATGATGGTTTGGTTTCCCAAGATGCCATGGTGGTGGTGGTAGTAGTAGTAGTAGACACTGACAGTAGCATTTGCAAAAAAGAAAATGAGACAGTCAGTCGCCTGAGGGAGACTTGGCAACGAGTAGTAGAATTACAGTACACAAGAAGACTAGCAAACAAGAAACCATGATGATGATAAGCAATGCTAAAGTAAAGTAAAACATAATGGTGGCGGGGATAGCCTAGTACAAGTTACAAACTGAAGTTCACTCAACCTATGAAGTGGACAAGCGTAACCTTTAGTGCTGGAAGGATTACGAATCGATGCCAGCAATTAATTATGATGGATTATGTTCCTCTGGAAAAAATATTTACTTGCGAATACTGAGCATGGGTGGGCAAGCAGAAGAAGATCCTCGCCCTGCCCTGAGTTAGTGTTGCTTTCACCACATCCGCCCCACCAAGTGTGTGATCAATTGTTTGTGTAAATTTAATTTAGGCACACCTCAATATAAATCACACAGCCTGGGGAAGAGGGTTAGGGTTTGAGGAATGGTTGGGAAGGGGGGTTTGAGGGAAAGGTTTAACAAAGACAAACACTACACATGGACAACACATTCATCTTGGCAGACGACCATCATAAATCTGTTAAGGGAGAAAAAGGAAATGCATGCATGATGATGACTTGATGAGTAGTACTAGACTAGTAGTACAGGGCAGCAGTATATTATTAATTATTATTAGTAACCAATTGCCTTGCCTGTCTGCCCCCAGAGAGACCCACGTTACATACATTTTATGTTCTGCTGTTGTACCGGGCTTCCTTTTAAAGCTAGCAAAAAAAAAAAATATATATCTGTAGGAGTCAAATATAAGCAAACATAGGAAACAACAACACACACAGTTGTAATGATTGAAGAGAAAAAATGAATCAAATGAATTGATGATACTATAACTATGTTATGGTCAAATTGGGAGTTGCATCTCGACATTCCTCTTGTCCTTCCTTCCATGGACGCTCTGTCCATCAATCTTGGGTGCCTGCCAGGTGGATGCGGATTGGTAAGGTAAGTGTGAGTTGTTTTTCCCAGTATAGCACAGAGTAAAGGCCGGCCTGTAAGTGTAGATGGAAAAACAAAAGGGCTATTGAAAAATCAAGGAGAAAAGTACATTTAAACTGCATAAATTAGGGAGGAGTGCAACAAGAAAACTTTCAGAGGCGGCATGGCTAAATCATGTCTACTCTGTTTCAAGCATTAACCTACAACAACACAACAGGAGCAGGCCCGTGGCGCCCACCCAACCTCCACTTAGCTTAGATTTTTTTTGAGCCAGACAGCACTGAGCACACATACACAGCAACATAGCATTTTCCAAATTAAGCAACTAAATCAATGCACCGCTGTCAGTCATACCACTACACTCGCCTCCACCACTACACAGACATGTAGGTCTGGTGTTGTTTACCTTTTAGGCCACTTCATGAAATGCCCCGAGTTATTTGTTTCATCAATCATCTCCGATCCTACTGACTGACTGCGAGTATGGTATGTTCATCATGGTATCCAACTCTGTAGTGTACCAAGAAGGGAAACATTGACTTGAGCCACTTTGTTGTGTGTAGAATAAATACTAGTAGACATCATGCACAACAACAACACAAACACCAATCACTCAGAGTCAGCGTCCAATGCATGCCATAATTTACCTGTTCTTACGGGACAGCCCCTCTAGGCTCGGAAAGGAGATTAGCTATAGTCAGGTTCTTTGGAGGGACTCGATGAGGCAGGCACACATTTCACATTTCTTGCACTATTCTCCATCCAATGTCTGGCTTGAGGGAAATGGATTTAGGGCGAGTCAGGACTGGAGCAGGACTCGGAGGAGTGGACTTACTTCTTCACTGACTGCACACAGTTGCAACTCCAATCCGGCAATAAAAGAGTAAGACGGAGGTGATGGATTTATTGTGATTCGAACTAGAAAGACAGTGACACACACACATAATAAAAGTAAATAATATTCCTTAGCTGTATCTTTTTGGGGGGCTTTTTTGGGGCGTCAAAGCAAGAAAGAAAGTAACAAGTTGAAAGCCTAGTTGTTGTCAGGGAAGTAGAGCTCGTACTCAAACTCTGGTGGTTCACCCAGAAGTAGGTCATCTAAAACGCTACTTCCATGACCTAAGTCGCCGTCATCATCATCGTCCTGCTGTGCTACTTCAGGTATGGTGTAATCCGGTGGTATAAAGTGCTAATTCATTTTGATCATGGTTAGCCTCTCTACATTTTGGGGCGAGAGACTGGTCCTTCTCACTGTCAGAACGGCACCAGCAGCACTGAAAACACGTTCAGAAGAGACACTTGCTACAGGGCAAGCCAGATAGTTTATCGCCAGCCTGCTGAGCACTGGCCATTGGCGCCTTTTCCCATACCAATACAGCAATGGTTTTTGATCAATGTAGACCTCTGTTGGGTCATCCAGATAGGACTGGACCATCCGCTCAATGCTCAGGGGTGCTCCGCTTTGCTCAGCCTCTTTTGCCTTAGCCTCAGCACTGGACCTAACAAGCCTGTGCTGTAGAAACCATTCCTGTGCCAATTTTGGTGGGGCTAATGCTCCTGTTCTTGTTGTTGTTGATGTTTTTCTTGGTGTTGTTGGTGGTTTTGGCTGCTGTGAGTCAACCGCACTGCCCTCAGGCTCTGAAGTTGAACTTGATGCCAGCTGCCCTGCAGTACTTGCTGTGGCCTGGAGTAGCGGGCCTCTAATTCCTGGCCGTTCTTTTTCTAATTGACTGGCTTCCACAGCTATCCAAGTTTTGTAGTTGGCAACATCCCCTTCTGAAAAAGGAATCAATGTGTTCAGTACTGCTTTGTACCATGGATCCAGAATTGTGGCACAAATGTAATGGTTGCATGACACAATGCCGCTTTGCACCCTTGTATTTTCAGATAAGCGAAGGGTTAAGCTCTCCACCAACTCATATGCTTCTTTTTTTTCCTCCACACCTGCGTACATTGCAGACACCCTCTTCAGCTGTTCCTGTAGCATGTGCAACAATGGGATAGCTTGGCCCATAGAACAGTCTTCCTTGCTGACTTTGCATGTGAAGAGCTCGAAAGGAAGTAGCATCTCTGTCAGGTATTTAACTCAGCCCCATTGGTCCATCTCAATGATCATGCCTTTCACAGTAGCATCCCCTCTTTGCATGACATATTCATTGATTGGTCTGTACTGCTCAAACAGACATTCAAGCATGTAATACGTTGAGTTCCAACGTGTTGGCACCTCTTGGATAAGTGCTTTAACTGGCATTCTATGCTCACGTTGAATTATCCTCAGCTGCTTCCGGGCTTTAAAAGAATGGCTGAAATGTGTGCAGATCCTTCTGCAGGTGGTCGGTAAGTTGCTGACTCGGTCTTCTTTTTTCAGAAAGTCTTGAACAATGATGTAAACGCAGTGCGCCAAACACAGGACCCTGAAATAGCCACCATCGGCCATGGCCTTAACTATATTACTGCCATTGTCCGTGGCAACAGAACCAAGGTTAAGCCCTCTTGGTCGCAGCCATTCAAAGACCTTGCTGTCAAAGTCTTCCAAAATGTTTGCAGCAGTATGAGATTTCTCCATGGTGAACATGGCTACAATTGCATGTTTCCGAGTGGCATTAAAATTCTCAGCAGTGTCAACAACACCTGCTGCAGATATCTTTTCTCTAACCCCCACAAAAGAGATCCAGTGTGCAGTGATGCACATGTAATCAGTGGCTTGGCAACTGGTCCACATGTCTGTTGTCAGGTGGATAGTGTGAACAGCACTCTGCTGCAAAGCTTGTCCAAGCAATTCCAGCACATCGGGTTGTAGTGCTGGAACAGCAACTCTGGCGAAATAGGACCGGCTGGGAACCTTCCATTTTGAGCAGATGGCTGTCACAAATTCAAGAAAACCCACCCATTCCACAAAAGAAAAAGGGAGGAGGTCCAGCACTAACATTTTAGCCAGCTTCGCGTTGTACAAAAGTGCCATTGGGTGGTTGCGTTCGTATTGCTCCTCGGACCTAAACATGCTGAGAATGGTAGCCTGGATTTTTTTATTTTCTGGTGCCACTGATGCAGGTGACATCTTGACGCCAGATGTTGTTTGGCTCAACACACGTTTTTTTCATTGCGGTACACTCTTGCCTGGGACCCCTTGGTGTCTCAGCCTGACTCTTGTGTAACCCTGGGCGTAGTTCGCGAAGTAGCGCTACGCGAAGCTACGCGAAGTGCACTTCGCATAACGCAAGTTACGCGCAGCACTACGCGAACTGCTTAGTGCGCTGTTCGCGATGATTGCACAGTGCAGGATGCTTGTCCGCACTGTGCAATCATTGAAAACGGCATCTTGCACAGTGCGAGGTGTCTTTTACTGCAGCTCGAGTAGATTTTTACTCGAGCGGCAGCTTTCTCAACGCGGACTGGTAGTTTCTCGTCGCGAGCATACACGACCACTCGCAATGAGAAACCTGACCTCCCCGCGTTGAGAATCTCGCCGGGAGGTTTATTTTCCACGCTCGCGATCGGCAACTTGATGTTGCTGATCGCGAACGAGGAAAAAGTCTCGCCGGGATGTCATTTTGCTTGCTCGCGGTCGCCAACTTGACATTGAGGACCGCGAGCAAGCAAAAAATGACCGCTGCACTACGCTACGCGTGTTCGCACTGTGCTACGTGCAATTCGCGTAGTGCGAAGTTGCGCAAACTTTGCAAACTACGCGAGCATAGCGTAGTGCTTTGCCCAGGGTTACTCTTGTGCCACTGTGATGTTGCTGATGAGGATGTGGGCGGTACCACTGCACTGCTGGTGACAGGCCTACTTTGTGTACCAGAGAAAATGTCTCCCTCTTGTTCACCTTCCACCGTGATCAGATCTTCTACTTCTTCAACCCCACCAACAACAATGGGTGCAGTTTTTTGGCCGCTAAGGTGTGCCTCCCACTGGATCAAGTGGTGTTTTTTCAGATGGGTTGTTTGGCCTCTGGTACCATAGTTTGTACCAAGCTTACCCCAACTAACACCTTGTCCACAAATGGAGCATATAGCAGTGTTCACCTCCTTCCTGCTAACCGAAAAGAAGTCCCAAACTGAGGAGGTCAACTTTCTGGTGCTGCTGGTGCCACCATCAATGCCGGATGAACTCGTAGGTGGGCGTGAAGTTTGACTCTCTGCAGTACCTACTTCTACTGAGGTGTTTGTGGTGGATGTAGGTCGCTGCCAGTGAAATATGGTAGCTGGAGGTGGTGTTGGTGGTATCATCTGTGTTGGTGGTATCTGTGTCACATCCCTCACAGAAATTTGGGATGGGGTAATGTCGGTCTCCACTGGGGCGGGACTAATGTCTATGATGACTGGCTCATCATCATCCTCCTCTTCTACATCTACCTCCATAACTCTAAGGCTTTCTGGAACCTTCCTTTTCCCTAGCCTTGTCTCGTGGCGTGTCTCACTCTCAGACCGAGCTGGTGGCTTCCAAGTTGCATCTAGTTCATCAGAAGGGGGGCTTGCAGAAGAAGTCGAAGGACTAATCCTCCTTTTCCTTGCTGGGGATCTGGAAGACAACAGATCTTCTGAAAGAGTGGCTTGCTCTTCTTCCTTTGCAGGAAGCTCGATTTCCTGAACTGCCCCTACTTCGGGAGGAATAACTACTATTGGGGCGGTGGTTGCGGCTGTTGTTGCGGCTCTTGTTGCCCACTTATCTGAGTCTCCTGCGTTGATTGGGTACTACTTTGCGATAAGTCAATTTCAACATCACTGCTCATCGGCATTGGACTCGTGATTAGACTGGCTGCCTCTGCGTCAGACATAGGCTTGGGCCTTGGTTGGTGGGGTGGGTCTGTTGATGCGGGGGTGCTGCTCCCAGCTTGCTCCCCAGACGCCGCTGCTGCAGGCGCAATTTTTGTTTTCCCAAAAAAGGTCTTGGGGCGACAACCCGGTCTTCATGGTAATAAGTGGCAGTGCCTTCTTCTCACTGTCACTGGCAACTTTCTTGGTACTGGACCTGATACCTTTCTTTGGGGCCATCTTCAAGATCTCAGCAGCACGCAGTGGCACAAGTTGAAGAAATGTCTGTGGTCACACGTCATGTGACGTTGTGTGCAGCAGGACTTCTGTCTGGCAGTACAATGGGTGATGTTGTCTCCTCCTCTTTTGTGCACCTAAAAGCAAAGAAGCAAGAAGAACATCAGTGAAACGTGGCAGTCATTGTTGTTGTTCAATTACTACTAGCACAAACAAACAAATATAATATATAACTTAGTGTGTGTGTTCACACTTGTTAGTGTTATTATTAAATTTTATTACCTCAGTTATTAAAAAAACATAACAACAGTGTAGCCATTTGTGCAACTTTGACAACAAGGGCTTTCATGGTGTACTGTGTACACTCAGGTAGGATAGGAAAGAAGAACAACAACAACAAAAATACAAATGTAAGGGAACCGGTTTGGCATTGTGCATCACTTAGGATGCAGCATTCAGGGAGCTGCAGCTGACAATGGATGGAAGCAATAAGCCAAGAGGAAGAAAGGAAAGACATGCAGGCCTATCGCAAAAAAGCATAAAGCACACTAACTACCACCACAAAATGGACAGCAGCCACATGGTCACTCACAACAAGCAAGAGGCCTGGAAAACAATGAACTCAAGCAGGCCTATATGGACACAGACTTTACAAAATGGCCCCTGGCCACACGGGGAGGCTCAGCCAAGGCGAATGCTGGCCCACTATTACAAACACACTCACACACTGGCCAGACAAAGGAGGCATGCTAAACACATCTTTAATGCAACAATGCCAAAAACAAAAATCCACAGGGCTAAATAAGGTTTGCAAGTCACACAACAACCACACACATCCAACAAAGGCATTTATTTAACACACACGAAAAAAAGTGAAATACCAAAAGAAAAACATTTTGCAATTCAATCCAAAGCCATCCATGCCCTAAATGATGTTTAAATTCAACAGACATCACAGAAACAGTTGCTTCATGCACCCATGAGTAGCTCTGGGCCTATTGGTTGGAAAACACATTGGCAGACTAGGCCACATAGTGAATCAATTCAAATCAATAATATTGCAAATGTATTAGAAAATGTAGTGAACTGTGCTGCATGTTTTGCTGGGTAAAAGAAGAAACAATTGCATGCAAAACAACAACAAGGCATGGCCACCATAAAGAAGGCTTGCAGGCCTAATGCAGAAGCACACTGGCTGCCTTCATAAAATGGCTGCCAGCCACATGACCTGGCCACCAGAACAACAAGAAAGGGAAGACAGACAATGCAGGCCTATGGCAAAAGCACACTGGCTGCCTTCACAAAATGGCTGCCAGCCACATGGCCAGGCCACAATAGTCTTGCAGGAATCTGGTGGTGCAGGATAGAATTGTCCAATTATGTTTTGCAGGCAGCACAGGGCTTCGGTCTGCCAGGTGTTACTCGCATGGCCTCGTGCAGTGTAGGATGTGTGCAGTGCGAGTGGCACTACAGTGATCACAATGCTGTTAGGGCATGGCACGCCCAGCCGCTGCTCAGGTGTCCTCCGTTCACCGCCAAGCACAAAGAGGGACTGCCTACCTCTCTGCCCCAGTTCCAGAATGGGGACACCGTCAGCCATGGAACACCTGTGCCCGCCTCCCTGCTCAGGCAGATATGTGGCTGCACTCCACAATGGGCTGCGAGCCAGCCGCAGGGGAGCTGATGAAGACTGGGCAGCCTCGTCAGCCCTGCCTTCAGTCTAAAAGGGGCTCCAAGCACAAAGGGGAGTCTGCCGCCCTATGCCCCTGCTCCAGGCTGGGGCTCCATCGGTCTTGAAGTCCACGCTTCTGTCCTCTCGCTTATGGGAATGTGCGGCAATGCCCCACAGCTGACAGCGACCCTGTCTCGTGTAGATGATCAAGGCCGGGTAACAGTTGTCTGCCTAGTTCGGAGTCTGCAAGGCTTTGGGTGTGTTGGGGGAAGGCACGGGGCCCAGGAACAAGAGAAAACAAGATGCCCCGTGTAGGATGGTGTAGGAGAGTAGGATCTGCCTCTTATGTTGCCCCCACTTTTTTCTGATGTTTACACTGGTTTCTGGCTATAGTCTGGCTGGGACCCTGCCAATCAGGGCCCCAGCCTCTCTGTTCTCTCTAAACGATTTGGAGTGCACTCTAGGTGCACTAGTGATTGGATACTGTGGTACCTTATGAGTCCCTAGTATATGGTACCTTAGGTACCCAGGGCATAGGTACTTCACAGGCCTACCAGGGGCTGAAGCATGTATTATGCCACCCTGGGAAGCAGACTAAATCTGACACCACAGGTCTGCTACTGCAGCCTGGGTGAAGAAGTGCTAGCACCCTCACTGAGATATAGGTCCCCTATATCTCTCCTGCACACACATTGAGACTTATCAGTCACCCCTAAAGCAGGCCCTATCAATCCTGAGGGCAGGGTGCTTAGTTTCCATGTGAGGGGGTGCCTCTGCCTGAGCAGGGCCCCTCTGCAGCTCTCAGAGTCCATTCTCTGGGGCTGTTTGTGGATGCGGTTAAACCATATACTTTTAAGTGCATTATATCCTTGCGGTAGAATGCTAACTTTGGAATGGCTGCATCAAAACATGTCGTGTTTGGTGTCAAACATCTTGGAATACTACCCCCCGCCAGTCCTGGCGGCGGGGGTAGCATTCCACCCTTCTAGAGGGATAGACATGTACCTACTGTGGAAACGCGGTAGAATCCTGCAGAGCCCTGGCATCACAAAATGGATGCCACCAGCCACAGACACTGGTCTGCCCTCCTGCTGATGACCAACACTCGCAGTGGAGGAAGCCCAACAATAGATATCCTGTCCCAAGGGGGTGTGACCACCTCCCAGACAGGGTTTAGTGTATTGGGGCTGGGTGGGTGCACTCTTAGAGTGCTTTGAAGTCCTGCACTGGGGGAGCAGAAGGCTCCTCTGTGCATACCCCAGTTCAAACCGGCTCAGGGGCTACCTGCCCCTGCTCTGGTGCGAAACTGGACAAAGGGAAGTAGGTGTAACCACCCACTCCCCTGACCCTCCCATAGGTGGGGTCATAGATCTAGTCCCTCCCTTTCTTTTAGTATAAGAGGGGGAACCTGTGCATTGCAACCTAGATACCCCTGGACGACGCTCTGAAGAAGAATCCCGGACCTTCGATGTTCCACTACCTTTGGAAGACTGAAGAATCTCCCTTGGAGTCAAGGAGTGACTCCCCTGCTTGGCAGGCACCAAAAACTACAAACAACAGTCGCAAACTACGCCGCTCCCGCTGGAGTCCGAAGTCCCTGCATCCCAAGAAGTAGATTTCCTGACTTCTCAAAGGCAATCGTGAGTCCCCAGCGAAGTTGAGGCCAGTGGACCCCAAGAGTGATGAGGAACCACGACCCTTGGGTACCGTGCACTATTGTCAAGTGCAACCCTTTCACAACGTTCTACGAACTTGTGCTTTAGACCACGTGTGGTCCTAGCCTCCAGCAGGGATCCCTCCGAAGATCAGAGGCCTACCGCATCCCGAGTGACCGTGGGCCCCTGTTGAGCAAATCCTCTCGAGGCGTCTTTGCGATCCCTTGCCAGCCAGCTTGTGGGTCCCCAGAAGGCTTTCCTACAGAATCAAAGGACTCCCCTGGTTGCTCCAGGCCTGCCCTGACTTAACCTTGCTGGGTGAGTCCCTCAGACCTTGCTGGTCTGCGCCATTGAGTTTTTACACTTTCCCTGAGACTTGCTGTTACCAAGGCTTGTTGGCTCCAATCGAGTCGCCGACACCGCAGTAAGCTGCAAACATCGTGGGACACGCCGAATCCAGCTCCTGGTCATCATCGATGCCTCCTGGACCTCGTGGCTGAAGAGTCAAGGCATCCGTGAACGACCTGAATCTTGCGACGACGGTGGGCATCCATCTTCCTTGCCCCGAGTCACTGCCAAGTGACTTTGAACACTGTCCCCTCTGCTTTCAGGTCTTCCATCTTCTGAATCCAGGCTTGGATTCCTCTGGACACTTCTCCTGTCGCCGCCAGCAGCAAGTCTTCACTGGCTCCCATTGAAAACGACGCCGCGACCCGACACCAAAGAACACCTATGCACCCGGCTCCCCTGGGTGAGGTAACTTCAGCACTACGGTGCTCCTGTGGGTGTGGGCCCTAGAACTACTTACCCTGTAAGTGACTTGCTTGTAGCTACCCTAGAAGTGCCCTAAAACTCTTACTTTCCAAGTGCGACTAACGCGCTGACTCGTTCATGGTTCGCGTCTGTGTTAGACACACCGCGTCCAACTCCCTTGCAACTCTATCTGTAACCGCGTCCTTCGACTCGTACAAGGACCGATCGGTGTGTTCGCCTCGAACACGCAAGGGACCTTTAACATTGAAATCTCAATCGCGTCTGTGCACATAGACTCGTACAGGACTCGCACCGGTGCCAGGACACCGCGTCCGTCCCCTGTGGGTCTCCTACAACTACCTGGGGTGGTTCTTGGGGGTCCCTCGATTCTAGGTGCCCTAGACCTAGGTCTAGCCAAACTACGATTGTGATATTCGATTGTGCTAAACTTATTTTGATAACATTTGATTTGTACATATGTTCCTGACTTCTAATCTCATAAAGAGATTAGTAGAGAGTGTTTATTAATAAATACATATATATTTGATATATATACCTGTGTGGTGTCTTTTCATTTGGTGATTCAAGAGATTGTGTGGTAAAACAAGCTGCTTTACATTCCTTCAAGACTTAGCCTGAAGGCTGCTCTCCACAGCTACCACTAGGATAGCTTTCTATAAAGGTTGTCTTAAACCTATCTACCATAAGAGTCGAATTGTTCTGGTGCAAGGTGTCCACTTTAATTAGTGAACAGCATATACCAGGCCAACTTCTCACATTGGTGGGCAGCGTGTGGGATTCCAGCTTGCTATTGTTTTACCAGAAAATCTCTATTTGAATTACTAACTGAAAACCACGATAGGTACTTAAGGTACATATAAAGTCAAGGTTAGTATCAATAAGTTCTACTGAACTTAGAGCTGTGTGCCAAGGGATAGCACACCCTTTCTACAGCTCAAGCTAGTATCAGTAGGCCACAAACTAGTGTAGGTAGTACAACACTGCACAACACTAGAATGTCCTTAAAGGGTGGAACCAGTGGATCCACTCAGCCTCAGTATAAGGACATGGCTTTCTCTGACTTGAGAGCCATGTGTGTTGTAAGACACCTGAAGCTAGGACAGAGTCCCTCCACACTACACCTGATAGATCTGCTGACAGCAGATGATCTTAGATTGGCTCTAGGAGCTAATGGGTCTGAATCAGGGGGTGGGTCGATTACAGTGTCTGGGTCAGATGATGAAAATCAGAATGACCAAGACTCTGTGATTGAAGGGCCAGGCTCCAAGGGGCCTGAAATGGACAGAGGAATTCTCCCTAAGAGAACTGACAGAGTGGATGAGAGGCATAGGTCCCCTTCCAGGGAATCTGACCACTCTTATCACTCTGGCAGAGAATTTATCCAGCAGAGGAACTCATACTTTCCCATAAGAGAGAGCTCCTCTGACAGAATGTGCAAACTGCTGCAGTATGAGGAAGCAAGAGTTGCCCTCAGAACCAAGCAGTTGGCACTGGATAGAGAAGCCCTGGAGATCCAGAGAGCTTCTAGAAGAGAGGGGTTAGAACCCCTTGGTGGCAGCAACAGTGTCCCTAGAGGCAGAGAATCTATTCCAGACCATAGGAACCTGAGCAAGGTTGTTCCTCCCTACCAGAGTGGGGATGATATCCACAAGTGGATAACTGCTATGGAGAGGGCCTGTAGAGTACAGCAGGTCCCCCAAAAGCAGTGGGCAGCAATCTTGTGGCTCTCCTTTTCAGACAAAGGTAGAGACAAGCTCCTCACTGTTAGAGAAGAGGATGCTGATAATTATGAAGTCCTGAAGAGTGCACTGATAGATGGGTTTGGCTTAACCACTGAGCAGTACAGGTTGAAGTTCAGAGACACCCAGAAGGCACAGACTCAGGACTGGACTGACTTTGTAGATTGTGCAACCAAGGCTCTGGAGGGTTGGCTGGTTGGCAGTAGGGTTACTGATTTCAAGGGATTGTATAATCTGATGATGGGAGAACAGATCCTTAATAATTGCCAGAACCAGTTGTTGCATCAATACCTGGTGGACTCAGATCTGACCTCTCCCCAAGAATTGGGAAAGAAGGCAGACAAATGGGTCAGAACCAGGGTAAGGCAGAAACCCCAGAACCAAGGGGGTGACACCAAGAAGCAAGATCCTAAGGGCTCTGAGAAAGGTGGGGATAAGTCAAAAGACCAGAAGTCTTCACAAGGGCCCCAAAAATCTGCATCTGGTGGGGAGTCACAATCCAACAAGGGAAAAGGCCAAAAGAAGCCCTGGTGCAAATTCTGTAAACAGAAAGGGCACTGGACTTCTGATTGTAACAAGTCCAAAGACCAAACCACCACCACTCCTGCCCCTAAGGCAACTGTTCCCCCTAGCTCAGCTACTGGTGGAGGTGGTACTCAGAGTAAGGGTGTAGTAGGGTTGACCCTGGGTTCTGAAGTGGACTCTGACCTAGTCAGAGTGCCCACTCAGGCATTGCTGATTTGTGAGGGAGACCTTGAGATGTCCTTCCTAGTAAGCCCCAGTAATCTGGGCAAATACAAACAGCAGCCTGTAATAAATGGCAAACAGGCTTTGGCATTTAGGGACACAGGTGCTAGTGTCACCTTGGTGGCAGAGGATCTTGTGGACCCTGTACAGATCATCCTGTGCGAAATGTACCAGGTGACCAATGCAAGCAATGTCAGGACCAACCATAGTCTGGCAGTTGTGAATTTCTCCTGGGGAGGGGTAACTGGCCTCAAGAAGGTTGTAGTCAGTGCAGACCTCCCTGTCGAATGTCTATTGGGCAATGATCTAGAGACTTCAGCCTGGTCTGAAGTAGAGTTATGGACTCATGCTGAGATGTTGGGCATCCCTGCAGAGGTATTTGCTGTGACCAGGTCACAAGCAAGAATGCATAACACTGAACCAGCTCTGGATCCTGGAACAATGGACCAGATGCTTCCCAAGAGGAGGAGCAGTAGGGTAAAGGCAGTACCTTCCCCTCTGTCTCAGATCACAGATTCACCCCCAGAGGGAGGTGAAGCAGATCCTGAAGAAGGAACTGCCCCAGAGGGACTTGAGCCTGATCAGGTTGAGTTCTTGGGGCCAGGGGCCCTTCTAGGAAGATCTGAGTAAGGAGCAACAGAGCTGCCCTCTCTTGAACCCCTCAGACAGCAGGCTGCTGCTGAGGCTGCTGGGAGTGCTAGTGGGTCCCATAATGTTTATTGGGATGAGGGGCTCCTATATTCTGAGGGTAGAGATCCAGCCCCTGGAGCCACCAGGAGGATGGTAATACCTCAGAAGTTTAGGGGTTCCTCTTGACCCTAGCACATGATATCCCTTTGGCAGGTCACTTGGGCCAAAACAAGACCTGGGACAGGCTTGTTCCACATTTTCATTGGCCACATATGTCAGAGGACACAAAGGAGTTTTGTCGCTCCTGTGTCACATGCCAAGCCAGTGGTAAGGCAGGTGGCACAACAAAGGCCCCCTGATACCACTACCTGTGGTGGGGGTACCCTTTGAAAGGGTAGGGATTGACATTGTTGGTCCCCTTGACCCTCAAACTGCATCTGGGCACAGGTTTATCCTGGTGGTAGTGGATCATGCCACCAGGTACCCAGAAGCAATTCCTCTGAGGACCACCACAGCCCCTGTGGTGGCAAGAGCCCTCATTGGAGTTTTCTCCAGAGTGGGTTTCCCAAAGGAGGTCATCTCTGACAGAGGTACTAACTTCATGTCAGGATATCTGAAAGCAATGTGGAAGGAGTGTGGTGTGACTTATAAGTTCACCACTCCCTATAACCCACAATGCAATGGTTTGGTTGAACGCTTCAACAAAACCCTTAAGGGAATGATTAAAGGACTCCCAGAGAAGCTTAGGCGGAAATGGGACCTTCTTCTTCCCTGCCTGTTGTTTGCATACAGAGAAGTTCCACAGAAGGGGGTTGGCTACAGCCCATTTGAGCTTCTGTTTGGGCATCCTGTAAGAGGTCCATTGTGTTTGGTAAAAGAGGGCTGGGAGTTACCTCTCAAGCCCCCCAAACAAGATGTGATGGACTATGTACTTGGTCTCCGCTCCCGGATGGCTGAGTACATGAAAAAGGCAACCAAAAACCTGGAGGCCAGCCAAGAATTACAAAAAGCTTGGCATGACCAAAAGGCTGTACTGACTGTATACCAGCCAGGACAGAAAGTGTGGGTGTTGGAGCCTGTGGCCCCAGCAGCCCTCCAAGACAAATGGAGTTGCCCCCATACAATAGTTGAACAGAAGGGAGAGGTCACCTATCTGGTGAATCTTGGAACTCCCAGGAGCCCCCTGAGGGTGCTCCATGTCAACAGATTAAAGCCATATGTTGACAGGGCTGACATGGGCTTGCTCATGGCAACTGATGAGGAACAGGAGGAGGAGAGTGACCCTCTCCCTGACCTGCTCTCGCAGAACCCTGATGATGGGTCAGTAGATGGTGTTGCTTTGGCAAGCAGCCTCACTGACCATCAGCAAACTGAGTGCAGACAAGTTCTGCAACAGTACAGACATATGTTTAGCCTGACCCCTAGTCAGACTTCCTGGTGCACCCATGAGGTGGACACTGGAGACAGTCTGCCTGTCAAGAATAAAATCTACAGGCAACCTGACCATGTCAGGGACTGTATCAGGACTGAAGTCCAGAAAATGTTGGAGCTAGGTGTAATTGAGCCTTCAGATAGCCCTTGGGCTAGCCCAGTAGTCCTGGTACCCAAGCCTCATACCCAGGGTGGTAAGAAAGAAATGAGGTTTTGTGTAGACTACAGAGGCCTCAATGCAGTCACTAGGACTGATACCTATCCCATACCAAGGGCAGATGAGCTGATTGATACTTTGGCCTCAGCCAAGTATCTAAGCACGTTTGACCTAACGGCTGGCTACTGGCAGATCGGATTAGCTGATGATGCAAAAGCCAAAACAGCATTTTCGACCCCTGGTGGGCACTACCACTTTGTGGTGATGCCCTTTGGATTGAAAAATGCACCTGCCACTTTTCAGAGGTTGGTGAATAAAGTTCTGACAGGGATGGAAACTTATTGCTCAGCTTATCTAGATGATATTGCTGTCTTTAGTTCCTCCTGGCAGGATCACCTGGTCCACCTCAGGAATGTTTTGGAGGCTCTGCAGAAAGCAGGCCTCACTATCAAGGCCACTAAGTGCCAGATAGGGCAGAGTCAGGTTGTATACCTGGGCCACCTTGTAGGTGGAGGCCAGGTTCAGCCTTTACAGAGCAAGATCCAAACCATCATGGAATGGGTTGCTCCAATCACACAGACACAGGTGAGAGCCTTCTTAGGCCTGACTGGGTACTATAGGAGGTTTGTCAAGGGATATGGATCTATAGTGACCCCCTTGAATGATCTGACCTCAAAGAAAATGCCAAAAAAGGTATAGTGGACAGCTAGCTGTCAGAAGGCATTTGAAGACCTAAAGCAGGCCATGTGCACTTCCCCCATCTTACAGAGTCCAGACTACACCAAAAAGTTCATTGTCCAAACAGATGCTTCTGAGCTGGGTGTGGGAGCTGTACTGTCTCAACTGAATGATGAAGGTCAAGACCAGCCAGTAGCTTTTATTAGCAGAAGGCTGACCCCTAGAGAGAAACGTTGGTCAGCTATAGAGAGGGAGGCCTTTGCTGTGGTGTGGGCCCTGAAGAAGCTGAGGCTATACTTGTTTGGCACTCACTTCATAGTTCAGACTGACCACAAGCCCCTCCTATGGCTTAAACAAATGAAAGGAGAAAACCCAAAACTTTTGAGGTGGTCCATTTCCCTACAGGGGATGGACTACACAGTGGAACATAGACCTGGGACCCAACATGCCAATGCAGATGGACTCGCAAGGTATTTCCACTTTGAACACGAAGACTCAACTGGTCAAGGTTAGTTTAGTGTCCCTGCGTTTGGCGGGGGTTGTGTAGGAGAGTAGGATCTGCCTCTTATGTTGCCCCCACTTTTTTCTGATGTTTACACTGGTTTCTGGCTATAGTCTGGCTGGGACCCTGCCAATCAGGGCCCCAGCCTCTCTGTTCTCTCTAAACGATTTGGAGTGCATTCTAGGTGCACTAGTGATTGGATACTGTGGTACCTTATGAGTCCCTAGTATATGGTACCTTAGGTACCCAGGGCATAGGTACTTCACAGGCCTACCAGGAGCTGAAGCATGTATTATGCCACCCCTGGGAAGCAGACTAAATCTGACACCACAGGTCTGCTACTGCAGCCTGGGTGAGGAAGTGCTAGCACCCCTCACTGAGATATAGGTCCCTTATATCTCTCCTGCACACACATTGAGACTTATCAGTCACCCCTAAAGTAGGCCCTATCAATCCTGAGGGCAGGGTGCTTAGTTTCCATGTGAGGGGGTGCCTCTGCCTGAGCAGGGCCCCTCTGGAGCTCTCAGAGTCCATTCTCTGGGGCTGTTTGTGGATGCGGTTAAACCATATACTTTTAAGTGCATTATATCCTCGCAATAGAATGCTAACTTTGGAATGGCTGCATCAAAACATGTCGTGTTTGGTGTCAAACATCTTGGAATACTACCCCCCGCGCCAGTCCTGGCGGCGGGGGTAGCATTCCACCCTTCTAGAGGGATAGACATGTACCTACTGTGGAAACGCGGTAGAATCCTGCAGAGCCCTGGCATCACAAAATGGATGCCACCAGTCACAGACACTGGGCTGCCCTCCTGCTGATGACCAACACTCGCAGTGGAGGAAGCCCAACAATAGATATCCTGTCCCAAGGGGGTGTGACCACCTCCCAGACAGGGTTTAGTGTATTGGGGCTGGGTGGGTGCACTCTTAGAGTGCTTTGAAGTCCTGCACTGGGGGAGCAGAAGGCTCCTCTGTGCATATGCCAGTTCAAACCAGCTCAGGGGACACCTGCCCCTGCTCTGGCGTGAAACTGGACAAAGGGAAGTGGGTGTAACCACCCACTCCCCTGACCCTCCCATAGGTGGGGTCATAGAGCTAGTCCCTCCCTTTCTTTTAGTATAAGAGGGGGAACCTGTGCATTGCAACCTAGATACCCCTGGACGATGCTCTGAAGAAGAATCCCGGACCTTCGACATTCCACTACCTTTGGAAGACTGAAGAATCTCCCTTGGAGTCAAGGAGTGACTCCCCTGCTTGGCAGGCACCAAAAACTACAAACGACGGTCGCAAACTACGCCACTCCCGCCGGAGTCCAAAGTCCCTGCAGCCCAAGAAGTGGATTTCCTGACTTCTCAAAGGCCATCGTGAGTCCCCAGTGAAGCTGAGGCCAGTGGACCCCAAGAGTGACGAGGAACCATGACCCCTGTGTACCATACACTATTGTCGAGTGCAACCTCTTCACAACGTTCTATGAACTTGTGCTTTGGACCACATGTGGTCCTAGCCTCCAGCAGGGATCCGTTCGAAGATCAGAGGCCTACCACGTCCTGAGTGACCGTGGGCCCCTGTTGAGCGAATCCTCCCGAGGCATCTTTGCGATCCCTTGCCAGCCAGCTTATGGGTCACCAGAAGACTTTCCTACAGAACCAAAGGGCTCCCCTAGTTGCTTCAGGCCTGCCCTGACTTACCCTCGCTGGGTGAGTCCCTCAGATCTTGCTGGTCTACCTCATTGACTTTTTACATTTTCCCCGAGACTTGCTGTTACCAAGGCTTGTTGGCTCCAATCGAGATGCCGACACAGCAGTAAGCTGCAGACATCGTGGGACACGCCGAATCCAGCTCCTGGTCATCGTCGACGCCTCCTGGACCTCATGGCTGAAGAGTCAAGGCACCCATGAACGACCTGAATTTTGCGACGACGGTGGGCATCCATCTTCCTTGCCCCGAGTCACTGCCAAGTGACTTTGAATACTGTCCCCTCTGCTTTCAGGTCTTCCATCTTCTGAATCCAGGCTTGGATTCCTCCGGACACTTCTCCTGTCGCCGCCAGCAGCAAGTCTTCACTGGCTCCCATTGAAAACGACGCCGCAACTCGACACCAAAGAACACCTATGCACCCGGCTCCCCTGGGTGAGGTAACTTCAGCACTACGGTGCTCCTGTGGGTGTGGGCCCTAGAACTACTTACCCTGTAAGTGACTTGCTTGTAGCTACCCTAGAAGTGCCCTAAAACTCTTACTTTCCAAGTGCGACTATCGCGCTGACTCGTACATGGTTCGCGTCTGTGTTAGACACACCGCGTCCAACTCCCTTGCAACTCTATCTGTAACCACGTCCTTCGACTCGTACAAGGACCGATCGGTGTGTTCGCCTTGAACACGCAAGGGACCTTTAACATTGAAATCTCAATCACGTCTGTGCGCATAGACTCGTATAGGACTCGCACCGGTGCCAGGACACCGCGTCCGTCCCCTGTGGGTCTCCTACAACTACCTGGGGTGGTTCTTGGGGGTCCCTCGATTCTAGATGCCCTAGACCTAGGTCTAGCCAAACTAAGATTGTGATATTCGATTGTGCTAAACTTATTTTGATAACATTTGATTTGTACATATGTTCCTGACTTCTAATCTCATAAAGAGATTAGTAGAGAGTGTTTATTAATAAATACATATATATTTGATATATATACCTGTGTGGTGTCTTTTCATTTGGTGATTCAAGAGATTGTGTGGTAAAACAAGCTGCTTTACATTCCTTCAAGACTTAGCCTGAAGGCTGCTCTCCACAGCTACCACTAGGATAGCTTTCTATAAAGGTTGTCTTAAACCTATCTACCATAAGAGTCGAATTGTTCTGGTGCAAGGTGTCCACTTTAATTAGTGAACAGCATATACCAGGCCAACTTCTCACAGATGGTTCAGGATCAATGAAGGGTGTGGCCAGAGGTCAGCGGTATACATCTGCTGCAGCCGCCATCTTGGCCTCGCCCTTTATTACACTTAATAAACCTAACTTCAGATTGCCACTAGCTAGAAAAACACTTCAAGCAATCATTTTGTATAGTAATACAACATCCAACCTAATGCTAAAGTCCAATTTTATATGACTTTTTCAGAAATAGTGAGTTGAGAAAACAATTATTTTTCTGCCTAAAGTCTATAGTAGACTTTCAGAAATAATCACCACCTGTCACCAGGCACCCTGCCAGGAGGTGTGAATGGCTCCCAGGAAAGGGAACAAAAGGTTCTTGCATGGTGTGACCTCCTCTTGACAGTATAGCTTGGGGGATGTAGCCACTAACTTCACAAGCTCCAAAGGGGCTCCCCATGTCACAGGCAGATTTAACTCACATCCAGGACTACCCCTTCCAATGTTTCAGTAGTGTTGCAGCATAAAAGTTAATTTTTCTTAGCACAACATAAAAAACGATTTTGACAATAAAACTTTAGTGTGCATTTTGCACACCAATAGAAAAACAACACTGAAACTGAGAAAAGTTGAAGTACCAGCGCCGAAAAAGTGTGCTTGGATTTGCAGCAATAGAATAATCTAGATACAATGTGTTTGACATGCTTATTAATTGATTACTATATTATTTTTAGCAACATTTTTATCAAAGATTATTGATGAAAATGCTTTCTATGATGCAAATAACACAAATTATAAATTTGAATCAGTGTATGTAACACATGAGTCTTAAATACTGTTGTGCACAAATTACTTAACTTAACATCTCTATTGCCTTCATTGTAATGCACCATAACAAATGAAAAGGTGGTGCAAAATATTTATGCATTATGTTACTTGAATGAAACATTCAGTATAATACTTGACATTATTAGAGTCTTAGGTTTCCTAAAACAATTTTATTTGAATGATTTTTAGGAATAGTTTGTACATAGGTACTATTAAAATTGTGATAGTAAGCCATAATTAGAGCTGAAAATTTTTATGTAATAATCACTGACAATAGTTACAATTATTTCCATGCATGATATGCTTGATTTATTTCATTATGCTTGAACTTAATTATGAGTTTATTTTACTAAATAAGAAATGCTAACTTTAAAATGCATTAAATTGCCATTTTCCTTAGGCTTTATCTGTTCTGTTTATGCCACATTCTTTGATCAATAGACACTTTTTCCAGAACTTCATTGTGAGTGAATTGGTGGGAACCTGACCCTTTCCCTTAATCCACGAAAAGCAACAAAGTAAATAAGCTCTTTGTCAGCTAACCTGCAAGGACGGAACGGACAGTCGTTTTTCATGAGCAACATGGGAAAATATCTTGGAGTATCAATTTTGCACCTGGTGAGTGGAAGAATGGTCACATGATGGTCAGACCATTGTATGGTGACAACTGATGCCACAAATGAACGCTTTTGAGTATAAAATGTGACTTTCCTAGGAGAAGGGAACGTCTTTCGCCACAGCCCCTTTTCTCTTCCATTGCCTACAGCCTGCCTGCCAGACTATCTTTACATGGCCCTTGCCTTTTTCCCTTTGCTGATGAACTTACATGCTGGACTATTTGGAGCTGTCTGGTGAGAAGTCAGACTTGAACTTTCCTGATTATTGCTCCACTCCCCTTGCTCATGCCCATTGACTTTTCCTTAGTAGACTCTAACTTGACCCTTTGCCCAATGCTAAGCAAACTCTATTGAACCATCTTCCTGCCTTTGTTGGCAGTGGGAAACTCTAACTTGAACCATCCTTTTTATGGATTCATTTATTTAGAAATAGATTTACTTTGACTAAATGTGTGGTTTTATACTATGTGCTGTATGACACATGACTGACCTGCTTAAAATTGTACTTATATGCATTGATTTTGGATCTTTCATACAATAACCAAATTATCTAAATTTGTCTGTCTTTTATTGTGTCTTAATGTTTTTTCCAGATAACTGTGCTTACAAGTATCTGATTTCTAATGCATGATAGAGAGTGTTGTAGTCTTAGAATAGTGCACTTAAGTTTGATCACTAATTTGTGAGTTGGCTACTAATTATTGGTCCTCATTGTGTGGCAAACAGTTCAACACTCTGTTTTCTCACCCCTCACTGTGACAAAGAAAGGTTCATCGGAGGACCAATGCATCTGTGGGTAAAGTATAGAATCTGAGTAAAGTGACTAAGTTGTAAAGTCATTAATGGGCCCAGAAAGAGAGAAATGGGGAAAAAGCTTCTGCTGGAAAAGTAGGCAGGATGGCACCAGTCCCAGGGGGGAGAGAGAAACTTGTTTCAGAACTGGTTTACAAGGATATTTTCTCATTACCCTAGGTGTTCCTCAAGGGCAGAACAGTGAATCATGGGATTATTCAGAGACATATCCCAATGAAATGATGTAAAACTAGATAGGATTGCCCCTAGGTGGTTTTTCCCTATTGGACAACGAGTCTCCCCCACCCTCGAGCTAGTACCAGGCATAAATGTGGCACCCCTGGATACCTTCTTCAGGACACATCTGGACCTGTGGAAGATAGAAAAAGGACTGCACCTGTGATTGAACCTGTGGAAAGAGACCCCAAGGGCAGGAACTACTCCCACGTGTACCCAGGGCAAAGAAGTGAACTCCAAGGGTCAGATGACTGACCTACTGTTAAGCTTCATGGCAAAAAAAGCTGGAAGAAGCCTACTTTCTTCAAAGCCCAGCTAACAATTTCCAACTGTATTTGCCCTGGAACTTGCTGGTGGCTTCTGGAAGACTGACTTCTAACCTCCAAGTAGTGCCCACAAGGTCCTAGTCTGTTTGCTAGTGTTAGAGTGTACTCCTCTGACCCTAAAACCTTCAAACTAAGAAACTTTTTCAAGTGTTTCCTCCAAAGAACCATCATTGCTGAAGCTACAGCCACCGCTGTCAAATTGGCAGTTGGTTTCAACTTGCTGGTTGCCCCCCCCCCCCAAAAGTATTTTGACTTCCAGAAAAGTTTCTAAGTTCAAATGTAGAGGAACTTTACCGAGGCTGAAGTTGATCAGTATCCGACTGCCGATGAGACGTTCTTGGGAACAGATTCTGGATTTACCCCACTCAGAGCTTCCCACTGTCCATGTTGCCTGGGACAAATACCAAGATGCCAAATTCTTTAAAAAGAGAACTAATTTTTTTCCCTCAAGTTTCTAGAGATCAATATATCATAGCAACTTATTAGGGAGGCTGCAGACAGGCAGTTCATGCTGTCACCTAGATGAAGGGTCCTGACAATTGCAGTTAAACATCATTGAAAAGAAAACAAGAGGGATGTGGTTTGCTTGCCAATGTGACCTATACCAGTTCCCTATCAAAACTCAATCTGATCCCCATGTTATGTTAATAACACTGGGATCAGATTGAGTTATGGTAGGTTATTGGTGTATGGCAGACATACAAGAGTCTTTGTCTTTGATAATGGTGGGGAAAAGTACATTAATACCAGAGAAGGAAGGTGACATCAAAGAGGGCCTAGGCTATTGTCATTTTGTGGCATGTGGGAAAAAGGTGGCAGACCTCTTAGGTACCTACCAAACCCAATGACTATTATTATTATTATTTATTATTATTATAGCGGTTTACATGAGCACCAGTTACGTTACACTAGGACACATTCATTTGCTTGACAGGCACGGGCGGATGACGTGATTTGCCCAGAATCACAGGCTGTTGAGCCGACCCCGAGACTCGAAGCTGGACCTGGTTCCCCCGTTCCAAAGTGGGCAGCTGTGACCATTATGCCACATCCTCTACCCTTGACATGGAATCAGCAATGCTCCTTTCTGTCCCTAGCACTACCACAGTGTACATTACAACTCATTCTCCGTTTTGGTCTCAAGCTCTTCCCAGCTTCTGACTGAAGTGGACGTCCCCGAGCCCTTCTCAGGTGCACTCGTCTCTCTCCATCATATAAGAAGCTACTAAAATCCCCGGTCCGGCCTATTCTGCAATTACCACACCGCACAGTGTTGTTAGGCCATAACAATGGCACACCCGAATCTACAGATACCATACAATGTATCAGAACTGCACAACAAAATCAGAAGCGGATGAAAAATGCCTCTCGGCCACTATTAAACATAGACGGGACATTGGCCCTTTCTAGCGTCCAGTTAATTAGAGATGCACTTGTGCAAATACCATGTCACAAACAAAACGTTCCTTACAGCTTGCCTAGTTTCATTTTGTAATTTTTTGTGTGTTTCCCATCATAACATTAATTGCTGTTTTTGAGTGCAAATTTTAGGCCAGTCATGCATTGCAATCCTAAGGCCGATCGATGCGAAAAAGCAGAGCCAACTTTTCAGGGTCATTAAAGATATTTTTGCTGCATGAGTTTCTGCAGATGTTAAGCTTTTAAACATTTTTGCTCACATGATTAATCTGCAGAAAGATTCTGTACCGCCTGATCTTGTCTGAAAAGTTGATGTGGTTTCTCAAGGCATAGACGGCACACGCAATATTTTAAGTATACCTGTTTTAATGTCAGCTAGCAGTGCCAAAGGGCGGCAGTGGAACAAAGGGCTCCGTTACCTGTTAAGGTCAAATTTTTGAAGTGTGTTAAACAATTAAGTAAATAAAACATATACGCAAGCAGCCTTGTAGGGTGGTGAGGACACGGAGAGGAAAATTCAACTAGAAAGCCAGACATGCTCTGCACTGCAATAACTATCGCCCAGGAGTTACCAGACCATCCTACACCCCACAGATCTTGCATACATTTTGATATTTTCCTAAGCTACCCAAGATGTTCTGTGTTTGTCTCATACCAAACCGATCCGTTATTTTTAACCCCGACTACTCCCTGACTGTGACCGGTCTACTCTATGAACTTGTTCAGCATCTGTGCAGCATGTCTGGCTGGCACCATAGTTTAAACAACTAAAGATGACAAGCATTGGCAAAGCCAATAGGTCTTGCTTATGGACGAACTATTGCCTTTGACAATCGAGTGGGGTGGTGAACGGGAGGGCAGGCGAAGGTGGTGAATGGAAGGGTAGGGAAAGGGAGTGCGGTGAGGGTGGGGAAGGCAAGGAGGGGTTGTCGGTAAATCGGAGGGTGGTTGGGGGTGGGAATCAGGACTGACGAAAAAGCGTTCACCCAAAATAGGTCCAGTTACTTCAAAAAGAAAATCAGATTTTGGGCAGATAGCAGGTTTACATAATAATGGATTAACGATTACACCATCTTGACAAAGAGAGCGAGGGTGACAGAGGTAAAGAGAAAACGTCTGCCACCCACATCCCTACAACTGTACAGAGGGAACCTATTAATTACTAATAACTGCCTAAAAATGGCAGAAGGCAGCTGTTTACAAAACAGTCGCATAAATAAGCGAGTCAGTGCTGAAAATATGACAAAAACACAAAAAGCGTGTACTGTGGGAAGACTACCGACTTAAGATATTTGGTAAAAATTGGTGAGGTCTAATAGTCTGAATTTATTGACTGGTTGACCGCAGTTAAGGATGTATGTTTAGAGATGCAGCTTATGGATAGTCTAACATTTAGTTGAACTTTCTGTTAACATAAAAAGTATTAAAATGAGCTGCACTGTTACTTGTACTAAATATGTTATTAGTGATAAACACGCACTTGAATTGAAGGACAGACGTTGCATCCAAAAACTGAAGATCTATTTTTTGCTGTTAAAAAAACCCTATTGTTTAGGGCCATGCTGAAGAACTGCAAGTGCAGAATATGTGCAAGGTTTTCCACCGGATGAAAGGAAGTACCTGCAAGCATGTATGTATGTAATAACCTGTGAAGGGAGTGCACTAATGTAGAAAGGAAAAAAATTGGACCCAAATTAAAGTCTGCCTCAAAAAATAAACCTTAGTTAGAGAACGATATTTTCACTTTTTGTACAAATAACCCACAGCGAGCAGTAATGTAATTATTGTACGGGTGCATATTGAAAGAGGTCAGAATTGGCATTATACTGTGGCGAGAGTATTTAGTGCTATAAGACTAATATAGGACGGAGTTGTGTGGGGAATATATTTCTTATTGACTGATTATCTCAGGTGTGTGCTTTTAACGCAGATTTACAGTGAGAGCGGCAAATGAGAACACGGCAGCCTGCAATGCATGAGGTGGACAGACTTAAAGCATATAAAATGAACTGCATTTTCCATAAGTGCTAACCTGCAGTATTCTGAAGGCAGCTGGGTCTCTGGGAGTTATGCAAACCACGGGTGGTTGAGCTCTACAGCCCCCCAGGGTACTGACCATTTGTACGGCACACAGAAGAGGCTGCATTCTTACAAGCTAAATAGGATTCCTTTATTATGATTAGCGGGATGAAGTGCTGTGTCGACCCTGCCGGATTTCTAATTTGAGATAAGTGTGTTGCAGACGAAATTTGCCAAACAGGTGTTTTGCGGGCAGAGGGTGGAGCCATTATTTATTCTTCAAATGCAACCATCCTTGCTGTACATAGCCCTTCTTGCTCCACGTGTGCCCTGCACCATTTGCTCGTTCTAGTCCCAACACAGTTCCAAAAACAGAACCCCAGCCCAGCAAAAGTCAAATTTTTAACGCTCGAATAAGACATTTTGAAATTATAAACAAGCAAAATATCCCAGGCTGTAAAATATGATTAAATCCGATTTGCCTGCTATGGGTGGTACGTCGAATGACCGTTTGTTAGGCAGAAGAAAACATATCACACCCGACATGAGCAGGGACGCACAGCAGAAATTAAATCTATTCGAAAGTTCACATTAGCTAAGAAGTTCAGGAGGAGCGTCCAGGAGCCACTGTATTATTCATTTTCAAACGTTCCCTCCAGTAAAGAAAATACCCTCCTTTTGCTGCTATTCGAGTGACCTCAGGACCATGGCAGGGGCAGGAAGCGGAGAGGCGGCGGAAGTTAGAGCGTGGGGGAAGGTGCCCGTTTGAGAAGGCTGATTTGCCCTGGAGGCTGCGCTGCTTTTTTTAGGCAGGAGGGACGTGATTACAGCCGGGTAGAACAATCATTATTAGCCTTAGGATCATGGGCAGGCACTGCTCCGCTGTGTGCTCTCGGGCAGTCCCTCCCCAGGGAGACAGAATGTGCCTCTTAATGAGGCATTCAATTTAAAATATTTTACGACGTAGACCCGGCCCTGAGAAATAAGTGCTGGTGCTAAGCACCGGAAAGCACCAGCACAAATTAAGCACTGCTTTAGTCTTCTGCGAAAGGTCATTTCAACTGGTTCTGTTCTTATTTCAGCTGGCAGAGTGTTCCATTGCTTTGCTGCTAAGAATCTAAAAGAACGGCCACCCATCCTAGCCTTTCTGATTCTAGGGATCGTCACAAGTGCTTTATCCTTAGATCTTAGATTTCTGTTGGGTATGTGAATTGCCATCAGGCTTTGAAGGTATAGTGGCCCTTTCTTTGCCAAAATACGGTGGCAATGGCACATTGCTTTAAACAGTATTCTCTTTTCAACTGGCAGCCAGTGGAGCCTGGCTAAGGCTTTTGATATGGATGCTCTTCTTGGCAGGTTCAGCACGAGGCGTGCTGCTGCATTTTGTATAGATTGTAGCTTCATTATTCCTTTTTTTGCTGCGCCTAAATACAGGACATTACCGTAGTCAATTTGGGAAGTGACCACGGCGTGTACTATCATTTTCCTGGAACTGATAGGCAGTAGATCAAGGACCTTTCTCAGGGCCTTTAGAGTGCCAAAATATTTGCCTGTGACTCTCCTGATTTGACGCTCAAATGTCAGTTTGGAGTCAAGCCATACTCCCAGATTCTTTACTTCTGTTTTTGGAGTTGGCAGCTGTCCCAATGAGTTAGGCCACCATGCTGATGACCAGATGGATGGCGTTTTTCCTACAATCATCACCTCCGTTTTACTGCCATTAAGTTTCAGACAGTGATTAGACATCCAAGTTGTTACCTCTTCCATGCATTGTGAGAAATTATGGGCAGCCAGGCCCGGGTTATGGGACAGTGTGATAATAAGCTGAGTATCGTCAGCATTGGACACAATACACACCTTGTACCCCTCCACTATAGTGGCAAGTGGTCCCATGTATAGATTAAACAACGTTGGGCTGAGGATTGAGCCCTGTGGAACTCCCTGTGGTAAGGGAAAACTCTTGGACGTATGGGAGTCTAGTGTAATCTGGAAGCCTCTAGATGACAGGAAGGACCTCATCCATCGTAGAGCCCTGTCCCTGACTCCACATGACTCTAATCTTTGGAGGAGGATGCCATGTGATACAGTGTCAAAAGCTGCACTAAGGTCCAATAGGATCAGAGCAGCTGTTTGACCTTCGTCTACACGCTGTCTTAAGGTTTCCGTAGCCAGGAGAAGGGCTGTCTCCGTGGAGTGTGCAACTCGGAAGCCAGATTGTGAGGGATGCATTAGGTTGTTACTGTCCATATGCTTGTTGAGCTGCATATTCACTTTTTTTTCTGCTCTTTTTGCAGAGAAAGGTAGAAGTGAGTTAGGGCGTAGGTTCTCTAGAACTGAATGGTCTATTTGAGTTTTTTTCCTTAGAGGGCGAACCATAGCTTGCTTCCATTCATCGGGAAGCTTTCCCGATTGAAAAGAGCGTGTGATTAGCTCAGATATGAACGGCAGAATGCACTTCTCGCCTTGCAGCAGTAAATCTGGCGTGCTGGGTCCCTCGGGGATCCAGATTTGATCCCCCTCGCTAGCTTCCTCAGCTCATCTGTTTGAGGCATCTTGAACTCCTCAAGGTTATCTCCTTTGAGTACTACAGATGTAATGTCCTTGTTGCTTCTACCGCATTGTGCTTCTATGGGGAAGGTGTTGTAGATCCTTGCTACTTTATCAGCGAAAAATTCTGCGATCTTGTTGCAGGACTCCTCCATGTTTGAGGGAGGTTCGGTAAGTTTTTCCACTGATTGTAGTGATTTAAGAATGGTGAACATTTCTTTAGAGGAGTTTTTATCCTTTTCTATCTTCCCGGTATAGAAAGCACTGCGAGTTTCCTTTATTAAAGCATGGTATGTTTTGAGTTGTATTTTATATTCCTCCTTGATGTTTGTGCAGTTGATTTTACGCCATCTGCGTTCTATCTGTTTACACTTGTGTTTGGCCTTTCTTAAAATCTCATTAAACCAAGGAGCTGAAGGCCTAGTTCTTTCGTCGTAGTCCATGGGGCTTCTTCATTCAAAGCTTTAATTATCCACTCTCCCACCTGTTTATTGGCTACATTAATAACCTTATCTAGAACTGGTTCATTTTTCCCCAGTGCCTGTGTAAACGTATGGGTGTTAAAATTACCCCATTTCCTTCGAGTCACTGGCATTTTAGGTTTTTCAACTGGGAGACTCTGGGTTGGGATGAGGAAAGGAATTAAGTGGTGGTCAGACCATGGGACTGGTAATGGGACGCCCACTTCAAGATAAATTATGTTGGTGAAAATCGGGTCTAAGATGAGACCAGCATGATGTGTTTGCTTGCTAACCTTCTGGGTTAGATTAACCATCATGAGGTCTTTGCACACGGATTGTACCTCTGGGTTCTCAGTTACGTCGAAGTGTATATTCAGGTCGCCTAAGACCAGGAGTTTATTGTGACATAGGGCTGTGTGTATCACTTTTTCCCCCAGGCTCCCTATGAACTGTGTTGTCGGGCCAGGTGGGCGATAGATTAGGAGCCCAGCAATAATGTCATTATTAGTTATTGAGAGGGTGAATAAGAGTGACTCGCACTGTTCACAGTTGGCATCATTTTATTGGGAATTTGTAAATTATAGCTATTCCTCCCCCTTGTTGCCCAACTCTGTCCTGTCTCGCTATCCCATACCCCTCTGGAAGAGCGTCCAGTATGTCTGGAGTGGAGCTGTCACTGAGCCAAGTTTCAGTAAGAAACATGGCATCTGGCCTTCTCTCCCTCAAAAATTCTGCAATCTCATATTTATGCCTTGCTAGAGAGCGACAATTCAGAAGGAAAAAAGACAGCTTTTCCCTCTGTTGTGCGTCTGTATTGAACAGCTTCAAATCTTTATGGCAGTGTTTGCATGCTAACGGACCTTTATCTGCTTTCACACTTTGTCTACAATCTTTGGAAATAGATGTCGCTCGTCGTCTAAGCTCGTCCGCTGTATATTTGATTGGTTTGCCGTTATTCCCACCGGCAGGGGGACTGGCCCCTGGGCCCGGTCGGGCGCGGACGGGCGCAGATGGGCTTGCCTTTGGCGCGCAGGCGGCGAGCACGTTGCGCGCGTCCGCTGCGCGTCCGCTGCAGCATGCGTGTTTTATAGGTGTAGTGCAGCTAGAACTCATAGAACAGCCAGAAGGGGCTGTGGAGCAGGAAATGAGGGAAAGAGGCTTGGTCCTGCCCTCCGCTCAATCGGCAAGGAAGCCATGGCGGACCGGGGCCGGGACAGAGGGAGGAGAGGAAAAGGTGAGGAGCAGCCAAGTGTTAGAGTTAAAATACCCTAAGAACAGTTAAAATACTAAAAACAAACGTATTTAAAAACCAGTCCTAACACCGGTCTTAAAAGCAGCACAATCATAGGTTTTAAAAATTCAAAGCAAGCAAGCAAATTGTGTGACCTGATGCGTCGAGAGCCTATCTGTCTCTGTAGTTCAGCTACGCGTCCGCTTCAGCATGCGTGTTTTATAGGTCTAGTGCAGCTAGAACGCGTAGAACAGCCGGAAGGGGCTGTGGAGCAGGAAGTGAGGGAAAGAAGCTTGGTCCCGCCCTCTGCTCAATCGGCAAGGAAGCCGTGGCGGACCGGGGCCGGGACGGAGGGAGGAGAGGAAAAGGTGAGGAGCAGCCAAGTGTTAGAGTTAAAATACCCTAAGAACAGTTAAAATACTAAAAACGAACGTATTACGAACGCATCACCTACTGCAGTAGATCTCAATTAGTCTTTTTGTATATAATTCCGAAGCAGTAAGGCTTACTCTGTGCCATGCTATTAATAGTGGAGCAGGGTTAGACAGATTCTGTATTGTGGGTGCACTGGGACCTAATACAATTTCCCTCTGTTAGTCCTGCCATCCTTGGCATGGTTTTCCCTGACTTTTTGCCTTCAGACCTCCTGCTTTTACTGTTTTTGCTAACTTTGTTTTTGCTGGCTTTAGGAATCTGGACACTTTACCACTGCTAACCAGTGCTAAAAGGCATATGCTCTATGCTGAAAACCATGATAACATTGGCTTATCCATAATTGGCATATTAAATTTACCTATAAGTCCCTAGTAAAGCGCACTACATGTGGCCAGGGTCTGTAAATTACATCCTACTAGTGGTCCTGCAGCACTGATTGTACCACCCACTTGAGTAGCCCTTTAAACATGTCGCGGGCCTGCCACTGCAGAGCCTGTGTGTGTAGTTGTAAACTGCATGTCGACTTGGCAAGTTAACCTACTTGCCAGGCCCAAACCTTCCTTTTTATTACATATACCCTTGAAGTAGGCCTTGGACAGCCCATGGGCAGGGTGCAGTGTATTTAAAAAGTAGAACATGTACTTTTGAGTTTTACATGTCCTGGTAGTGATATACTCTTAAATTTTTTTTTTCACTACTGCAAGGCCTATCTCTCCATAAGGATAACATTGGGATTGCCTTATTATATTTTGTAAGTGTAATTTCCAAGAGATAGAACCCCCAAATTTGGTGTCTCTGAAATACCAATTTAAAAACACAATTTATGGTGACATTGGTTTTTAAATTGCAATTCTGAAAATGTCACTTTTAGAAAGTTGGCATTTTCTTACTGTAACCATTTAATGTCTTCTGCCTGTTGCTGAATACACTCTCGGGTGGGTGACAGCTGGCTTTGTGCATTCCCTCTAGACAGCCATGCACAAAGGGAACTTAGGTGTGACTGATGGGTCATCCACATCCTTATGGGCCATACTGGGCAGGAGGGAAGGGCTGACACTTACACCTGAAAGGGCTGTGTCCTGTCTCCAAACAAAGGGTTGCATAGCCACCTGTAGTAAGTCTGGAACCAGGGCAGGATAGAAATGGACTTGTGCACTTCGAAGGATTCTCTTTGAACTATCCCCCACTTCAAAGGCCCGACTGGGCATAAGCACTGGACCTCTGACACCACCAACTCAGAACACTTCTGGAAGTGAGGACATTCTACCAGGGAGAAGGACTGCTGTGCTGCTGAAGGAACTGCCACTTTGCTGAGCTGCTTTGTTGTGTTGGCCTGCTGACTGCTGCCCTCTTGCCTGGGAGTGAGAAGGACTGGAACTGCTTCCCTATATCCCAGAACCTAAGTATCTCCAAGGGCTTGTCAACTTGCCTCCTGTTTTCTGAAGTCTTAGGGATATCAAAGACTTCTCTCTTGAACCTGCAAACAGCACCTGAACTCTGTCTGCTGTAAGTCCTGCTCTGCCAAGTGGTTCCAATCCAGTCATGGGCCCTTGGAACTGAGTTTATAGTGCTGCATCTGCCAGAAACCATGCATCAACACAGTTGCTGTGATCGAAACCCACACATTGCCGCTGTTGCATGAACCAGATTGCTGCATCACCCAATGGAGCCATAGCACTGCCTCTAGAACCACCGATTTGGAACTGATGCATCGCCACCACTGTGTGGTGAAGAGTGACACATTGCCTCTGCACCGTGGAGACAACCGGGTCATCGCATTCGGAACCGCCGCACCTCAGAACCGGTGCACCGCTCACAGAACTGTCGCATCGCCACCATGCGTGGAGAAATCCGGTGCACCACCCCAACTGAGTGAGGATTACTGGTGAATTTAGTTGTTTGCAACCAGGATCAAGGTACTTTTGTTCAGCTGGCCCAGTGTGGGTCCTGTATCCGGCCCGTGCTCCATTGCGGTGGCCCTGAACTCTTGACTTTGCCATGGTCCAGCACAACCAATTAACTCTCTAAGCACTGAGTGCTTCTAAGCATTATTTTTGCATTTATACTTTAAAAAATTCATATATCGACTTCTACTCATTGGTTTTTTGTGTCATTTTGGTCTTGTTTTTTTTTTATAAAACTATTCTTAATTTTTCGAAGGTAGTGTGGAATATTGTGCTGTTTTCATTGTGTTACTGTTTGAAGTTTTGACAAAAATACTTTACACATTGCCTCTTAAGTTAAGCCTGACTGATCTGTGCCACGCTACTAGAGGGTGAGCACAGGTTAATTTAAAGTGTGTTCCGACTTACCCTGGCTAGGATTGTGTTTTCTGCTTGGACAGAGTGCTTACCTCTGCCAACCATAACCCAATTACAAACACTCTCTCTTCTGGTTATTTGTTTATTTGGTGACTAGCTCCAAGATCTGTCTTGAAATAATGGGATCTACTCTTTTCTCCATTCAAACAGTGACTTTAAGTAACTGTATGACTAAGCAAATAGAAAAAACCTTTGTGACCCTAGTATATTGGTAGGCCTGATGTATTGCAGATTATGCAGTTACTAAAAGTCCCAAAAAGTATTAGTACTTGTCTCAAATTTTAAAATAAACTCAACTCAAAAAATTTCTATTGTGTTTCCACTACGACCCCCTTAGAAGAGCAGCAGAGCAGACAATCTGTGTAATGCTAAAGTATGTGTTTTAATCTGTTGTTATGTTATGTTAAAAAAAATTGTAGAGCGCACATATACCCGAGGGTGTCTTGGCGCTAGTCAGAGTAATAAGCAAATGTACGAGAAGAAACTACTGGTTAAAGAGACAGGTTTTAAGGGACTTTCTGAACTTTAGAAGGGAGGGAGCTGATCTAATGTGAATAGGAAGGAGATTCCACTGTTTGGTTGCTCCAGCTAAAAAACTGCTTCCACCCCATTTAGATTTTTTGCATCTGAAGGTGTTTATTTTGAAGGTTTCCATTGATCTAAGATTTCTATTGGGAACATACCATGAAATGTCTTTCCTGAGAAAAACTGGTTGTCTAAGGTTGGTCAAAGTAGGCAAGTATCTTAGTAGTTGTGATTTGATCTGGACTAGTAGTGTGTGGGTACTAGGCCCCAAGTCCCAATTCCCATGCTTCCCTTGCCTGCTTTGATCCACACCTCTGTCATGTTATCCCAAATCTCCCTTCTCAGGAGTATGTGGAGATCCAAAAAGCTCAAGGAGTTTCTGTATCATAGTGCTCACCAAATACTTGTCCTCTTGGGGGCCTATTTATGAGCCACTTTGCATCGCTGAGCAAACCAAACCTTACATGTGAATTATGAAGCCACACAAGGCCACTTTGTGTGACCCTGAGGGGCTCCATAAATCTGGAGTAAGGCAACGCAGCGCAAATCACTGCGTTGCCTTACTCTGACCTGGAAAGGCATACCAAGGGCATTGCGTAGGTGTTGACACGCAACTCACATTGTTTTTGACACATTCCCAGATTTGCCAGAACTGGTAGACCTGGGAATGCGCCTAAAAGATACGCCTTCTCAGGTGAAGGGTAACGAGGATAAAATATCTTTATTTCTCCTTGTTACGTCCTCTTTCTATGTCTGCTGCATTCTGCGAGGAAAATGCCTCTTAGGATTGTTTTTGTGCAGAAAGCTGTCCCTTCCTGCACTAAACCAATCCTGCATGCAACCCAGGCACCCTTGCACCATGGTGTACGGGAGTCTGCATTGGCGCTAGGCTGCCAAAAGGGTGCCAGCGCAGGGAAACGGTCACAAATGCATCATATTGCCTTAAAACTGGCACATTCCTGCTCTTTCCCTGTCATCCTGTGCAGCGCAGCAAGGTGACTTGCTGTGCTGTGCTGTGCTGTGCTGCGCTTCGTGACATACTCGAAAATAGGCCCTTTAGTGCCTTACATTCTCATGTTCAGTCCTTGTCTGCGATTGTGGCTTTACCTAACAGAGATTCTCTGAATGGGGATGGGTGGATGGATGAAGACAGGTAGACGCTCTACTACATAGGCAGGTAGACCAACAGATAGATAACCAGATAGATACGTATGCACCTATTCAGGTATAGTCATCAGATCAAAGCATACCTTTGCTTTCTGTAACCAACTAGTTCCACTGTTTGCACCAGGTGAGGGGAAGTTCTGCTGCCTGTGACAACTCAGGGATAGCCATACTGTCTGCATTGAGTGAGAAAGCAGTGATCTGAGTAATATTTTTCTCTGCCAAAGGTGATAGATCAACAGTTGTCTGTGACAAGTGAGCATTTGCCATGTTGACTGAGCAAGTGAGGGATAATTCTGCTGTCTTTGATGGGGGGAACGCCGATCAAGGGGTATAAGTAAATATCTGACCTATTGCTCCTGTTCGTCGATGGGTCAGATAGGGTGACCAACCGTCCGTAAATTGCACGGACAGCCCGTTATTTGGGCCTCATGTCCGTTGTCCGTAAGGATTTCTTTCACGGACGCCTTTTGTCCGTCATTTCAGACATTGGAGCAGCTGCCCCCTGCAAGCAGCCTGAGAGTTCTGTAACTCTCACTGCAGGGGCCAGCTCGCGCTCCTGCTGTGATCAATGGCCTGCAACAGCCCCTCCCCGACCTGGCACAGATTGCTATGGGCCCATTATCATTCTGTATGTCGGCCTAATTATCACATACAGAATTATAATGGGCCTCTCTGTGCAGTCACAGGCTGCCCTCTTTTAACTAGTAAGTTCACCCCGCATGATGGCCTGTGCAGACTCCAGCATGCAGCCAGTATTTGGAACTTTATTTTCTCCCCACAACAATCAGAGTCTTCTGGAGGAGTCAATCTCTGACTGTGAGCCAGAGAGGGACCTCTCAAAACAATGTTCAATAATCACAGACAGTATTTGCCCTGCTTGGCTCTCATCTGCGAGATGGAACAACTCAGTGCAGTAACCATATAAATAAATTATGATGATATGAAATACTACAAAAATACCTGCACAGTTGCTCAATGCTGCATGCATACCAAAAAAGATGCAAAGTCCACAATTGTCGCAACCTAATATAAACTTATTTTGACTTGTACTTATGTTGGCTGTCTTTTTACGTACTCATATACTATTGCGTGACCTCCACTAATGTGTCTGTAAAACTTACCTTTTGTTCTGAATTTTTGTCTTGAATATTGACCCTTTGTCCTGAATTTTCACACTCACCATCCTGAATTTGCACCCATGCCAGTTGGTCACCCTAGGGTGAGAGTGTATTTCCAGTCCTGCTGTTGTTGTACTCTCTGAACTCTGACCAGGACATGCCGTAGAGTCCGACAGTCTTTATTGTTTCTGTCATTAATCGATATGTTTACCTGTAGGCACACGCATGTTTTCCTGCTCACGCTCATATTCAATATATTTATCTGTGAAGCCTACAGTAGCACTGAGAGAAGAAAGTATGGATCGGTAGGGGAGTGATTAATTTCCCTACAGAGTATGGACTTCTGGGAGGATACAGACACTAGGATTAGAGACACAGGCCAAAATCAGGGTGTTAAGCGACTCTCATGGCAAAGTCTTATCACATGGCGTGTATGGTCAGCTAGCACTCTCACACTGACCATAGCCTTCTGATAGGGCCTGTCAGACTCCAGTGAGTCTGCAGTTGTCCAGGCCCTACCCAGGACTCTTCCTGGCCGGGGTGTGGACGCAGACTGCCAGACTGAAGTGCTTGGGGCACAAACACGGGCACACATAGACGCATGCATATCTTTCCCCGTGTTTAGGCTTCTCCCCAGTGGCCAATAGATGTTTGGGAAAGGTGTTATCCGTTTTTAAAGGAGGACACGTTTTCATGTCCTTTAGTATAATCGATGTAGGTGCATTCCACCAAGCATGGGTGTATGTACATGGAGGGAGGTATCTAGTGCAAACCTAGCTAGAAAACAGAACAGCTCTGCGTCTTTTTTTAGGGGAATCAACGACTCGGCGTGTACATATTAGGAGTAGGTAAAGTCATGATACCGTCCAGGGCCATAATGTGCTGGAGTTCTCTTAACCTTAATGTATGAAATATTTAAGGGATGCATTACTTTTTTGTCAATATTTCGTGTAAGTTCTCATCATGGAAGTAAAAAGTCTAGGATTGCTCATATAGCGCGTTATGTTTTTATGGAATCAGTACTAGCTTCTGTGAGCTGTGTTTCTCCCTGCCATTTTCTGAGGACAGATGTGACAGCAAAAGGTAAATGTGCCGCATAACTTTCTTTGTGGATCAATAAGACCTCTGCCTTTTCTAAAATGAATTTAAGTACATCCTATTTTACACTAATCTATGTGGATCTTTCGGTGCGGAAATCTGATCTGCCATTATGCCGAAAGGGGAATAAAGCATAACAACGCCTATCATCGGCGAACCCAAACCTACAGAGTCGTTTAAACACCGCTCTAAAAGAATGACAGTCTTCAGCAGGAAAGCGAGGGAAGTCATATTAGGAATGCTTTGATGGCATTTCCGTTCTGCAATCTGCAGCCAATAAAAAGGATGATAAAGCAAAGGGAAAGGTAAAACAAATAAGGACTCAACATTAAATTCGACAAGAAAATATAAAACGCTATACTCTATTAGATTGTAAAGTGGATTGATGCGAACAGGACTATTTTCATTGCTTTTAAAGCAGCCTTGCTGTTTCTCAATTGTATAATATCAGTTATCATGGGTTGACAGAGTAACAGCTCGCAAACACAGCGAGAGAAAACCTTTGCAATTTCAAACACTTTTAAAGGAGTTGATGTCTAGGCATGCTTGCTGAGCGGCCCATGCTGAGGCCTGGATTAGATGTTGTTTTGGGCGAAATAGTAAATTGTGAACTACAAAGCAAAATTAATCAAAAAGGGGCCGACTAAAGAAGGCGATCGATTATAACCCATCGTTGTATTCACTGGAATTTCTTAGAAAAGGTTATATAGCCTGCGCGCCAAAGATTTTGATAAAATGTATTCTTGATGTATTTATGGCTCAATTTCGAAGCCCATGAGTAACACAGAAGTAAACCAGAGCAGTACAAGGGCAAATCACACTTACTCATAGCTAAATCTTTGTGAATTTTAGCCACTGAATTCTAAAAACCCAAGCCAATTCAGCAAGACATGGTGATAGCTTTTCCCAAGGGTAATAATAGCAGTTAACACTATCTGAGTGGCACTTAACAGGAACTTAATTTGTGCCGGTGTGTTCGAGTGCTGGCACAGGCACTTATTTCTCAACAGAGGCACTTATTTCTGAAATCCACCACATGGAGGCACTGTCAGCCTATTTTTGAGAAGAGAATATCCACAGATTGTATAAAAATTCAATATACATGTAATTTAAAATAACAATACCTCATCCAGACCCTTCTCACAGCTTTAAAGACATGGAATAATCCAAGTGGACACTGTTATTGGAGTGTTTGGGCTATAAGCTAAAGATGGTATTGCTGACAAGCTGCACGAGCTGCAGTGACCTGCCATGAAAAACCTTCTGCTCTGGTACTCACTTTTTGTTTACAAATTAAGCAATGTTAATGTATGCTTTCTTCCAATAGCAAGTCACGTAACAATTAGCAGCAACTAACACCTGTCAGCATGTAGGCAATAATATTATTAACACTCAGTTTGCTAAACTGACCATTTGCAGGCGACAAACAAGCCAACTATCTCCTCCTATTAAGGATCCCGATTCAGGCGTTTTACTGTGCCTTGTATGGTTATCTCTTCAAGTCTGCAGATAAGAATCGAATCGACAATGTTCTCAAAGGCAACCAAGAGATCTAATAAATTCAGAGCCCCAGAGCTTCAGCCATTGGCTTGTCTTCTCATATCATCAAATGCAGAGACCACAAACAGTTCCATGCTCCTGCTGGGGCCGAAGCCTGCTTGGCAGAGATCTAAAAGGCTGGTTTCCTGCACTTAAATATGAGTTTGCGGTTCTTTCATTCATAAAACTTTATTCAGTTAAAAATATAACCATAAGAGTACACAAATTAAAGACATAAGTGTTGCAAAGTCATACTGTGCGCCCTTTGCGCCCCCATTTTTTGCTGAAGGATACTGGTGGTAACTGAATCTGACTGTGCCCTGGGCTCTGTTGACAGGCCCAGGCCAGTGCTATGTTGAAAACACAAGTGAAAACACACACATGCATTAGGGTACACTATGTGTTAGGATGTCTAGGCATGCTTCCTGAGCGGCCCATGCTGAGGCCTGGATTAGATGTTGTTTTGGGCGAAATAGTAAATTGTGAACTACAAAGCAAAATTAATCAAAAAGGGCCCGACTAAAGAAGGCGATCGATTATAACCCAACGTTGTATTCACTGGAATTTCTTAGAAAAGGTTATATAGCCTGCGCGCCAAAGATTTTGATAAAATGTATTCTTGATGTATTTATGGCACAATTTCGAAGCCCATGAGTAACACAGAAGTAAACCAGAGCAGTACAAGGGCAAATCACACTTACTCATAGCTAAATCTTTGTGAATTTTAGCCACTGAATTCTAAAAACCCAAGCCAATTCAGCAAGACATGGTGATAGCTTTTCCCAAGGGTAATAATAGCAGTTAACACTATCTGAGTGGCACTTAACAGGAACTTAATTTGTGCTGGTGTGTTCGAGTGCTGGCACAGGCACTTATTTCTCAACAGAGGCACTTATTTCTGAAATCCACCACATGGAGGCACTGTCAGCCTATTTTTGAGAAGAGAATATCCACAGATTGTATAAAAATTCAATATACATGTAATTTAAAATAACAATACCTCATCCAGACCCTTCTCACAGCTTTAAAGACATGGAATAATCCAAGTGGACACTGTTATTGGAGTGTTTGGGCTATAAGCTAAAGATGGTATTGCTGACAAGCTGCACGAGCTGCAGTGACCTGCCATGAAAAACCTTCTGCTCTGGTACTCACTTTTTGTTTACAAATTAAGCAATGTTAATGTGTGCTTTCTTCCAATAGCAAGTCACGTAACAATTAGCAGCAACTAACACCTGTCAGCATGTAGGCAATAATATTATTAACACTCAGTTTGCTAAACTGACCATTTGCAGGCGACAAACAAGCCAACTATCTCCTCCTATTAAGGATCCCGATTCAGGCGTTTTACTGTGCCTTGTATGGTTATCTCTTCAAGTCTGCAGATAAGAATCGAATCGACAATGTTCTCAAAGGCAACCAAGAGATCTAATAAATTCAGAGCCCCAGAGCTTCAGCCATTGGCTTGTCTTCTCATATCATCAAATGCAGAGATCACAAACAGTTCCATGCTCCTGCTGGGGTCGAAGCCTGCTTGGCAGAGATCTAAAAGGCTGGTTTCCTGCACTTAAATATGAGTTTGCGGTTCTTTCATTCATAAAACTTTATTCAGTTAAAAATATAACCATAAGAGTACACAAATTAAAGAAATAAGTGTTGCAAAGTCATACTGTGCGCCCCCATTTTCTGCTGAAGGATACTGGTGGTAACTGAATCTGACTGTGCCCTGGGCTCTGTTGACAGGCCCAGGCCAGTGCTATGTTGAAAACACAAGTGAAAACACACACATGCATTAGGGTACACTATGTATTAGGATACACCTATAATTGGCATGACCTATCCTACAAGTCCCTAGTAGATAATAGGGCAGGGGGATTGAAACTACCTATAAGACCCTAGTACATGATAGGGCATGGAAGTTTAGAGGCCAGCAGCCTTTGTTGGGCTTGCATGTGTGCACCGATGAGTGCCTGAGGTAATTTTAAAAGCAATCCTGCTCTGCAGTACTGCTTTTAAATGTAAATTGTGCCCAAACTCAACTTTGGTTGTAGAGGCACTTAAAAACATTGTTCTTTACATATTAGGTACACCCAGGGTATCCCCTAGTTGTCCCAGGGGTTCTAGGTAATGTAATTATAAGCAGGGTCCTTATAAAAGATATTTATATGCCCTGAGGATAGAGAAATTGTACATTTCACTTACCTCATTGTAGTAAAGTCCCTCCCAAAATCGACATACTTTGAAAAAATACTTCCAACAGAGAGAACTTTTTTTTTTTAAATAGGGTGAGAAGCTACAACAGGTTATCTTAGTTATTCCAGTATCTTCTTTGAGGATGAAAGCAACTTCATTGGTCTTCACCAACTGAAAACTTGGTTAGGGTCCGTTATGTCCCAGAAAAAACGGAATCGCGCCATATGCAACCTATATAAATAGATGATGGAATCATTTGCCATACAGAAAATAGCAAAATAATTTGTGTTCCACACTGAACAACAAGAAAATATTTGTTTTCTTCAAACAAGTGTTCAGGAATGTATTATAACTGCCTGCAGCAAAAAGAATGTTTTCTGACTAGTCCAGTTGCATTTTGAGGTTTATGGATGTCGCTAAGAAGATTTTATTTGTTCTTCCTTTTTTCTCTCCCACCTTTGCTTGCTTGCTGCATGAAGATGCAAGGTTTATTTCTTTCACATATTTTCTAATTACTTTCCAGAATGTAATTAACAATAAAGCATAATTACAAACTGTGACAACGTGCCCTCCTTTCTTGCTATTTTTCTTCAGAACTATGCGACTGTATACATTTACCAAAGCCTGCGGCTCTCAGACGACGGGCACTTTCTATAGGGTCAATGAAAAGTCTCAATGCTGTACTTGACCCCCCACTCCTCCCAGAAAGTATCTGTCTCCTACACCCCTGGTGTTGTATATTTTGATCAAATATATAAACACTTTTGACCATCACAATTATAAATCACACATTGAAGACCAAGTCGTGTGGCAAATTTAAAGAACACCGGATTACTTTGCATCGGAGTTTAGCATGGTTTGCTCTTTGAATACCTCACACTCATGTTTGTCCATGTGTGCTCATGAACATTAGCTATGTATAGCATGAGTGCCTTTTTAAATATTTAGTGTGCTCACCAAGTACAGTAATTGATATTCGAAATCTGTGATTTTAACAGAATTTACGCTTTTTTGTTTGCTTTTGTTTCTGTTTTCATCTCGATTCGTGTTTGTTTACCCTTTGTCTAATGATGCATCTCTGGAATTGCTGCTGTACCTATTTAATTTATTCCAGCCTTGAGAAAGCCCCAGGCTTGTGGCCTGGATGGGGCAAAACGTATGTTGACTGGAAGTTGCAATAGCTGCTGGAAACACTTCAATCTATTACATTTTGTAATGTAGAAGGACTATTTGTACATAACTAAGTCTCGAGTAACTCGGGCATTCATGTTTCCACTTAATAACAACTGCAGGAATAAAAAACGCAATGATGGAATCAGCAATGACTGTTAAGGAGATATTGACTACTGTTTGTAACTTTTTTGTATGAAACCTAACATTTAAGCATCCTCAAACCTAGGAACTCAGGGGCATATTATCAAGAACGGCGTTAAAACTTATCGCCGGTTTAGCGGCAGAAAACTGCTGCTAAAGCGGCGATAATGGGCTTGATAATATGCCCTTGAAAATTCCAATAGAAGTCCATGTTCTGGTGTGAACATGGGCTTCTATAGGAATTCTCCAGGGCATATTATCAAGCCCATTATCGCCGCTTTAGCGGCAGTTTTCTGCCGCTAAACCGGCGATAATTTTAACGCCGTTCTTGATAATATGCCCCTCAGGCTTTATTTTGAGTGTTGCTATAGCACCCTCCTACTAACGCTTAGTGCAACAGCTGGGTGTAAGGGCTATATTCCAGATTGATGCTGGGCTTAGCCACTGAATAGATTTCGGGGCATATTAGCAAGACCCACGTTAAAATTATCGCAGTTTTAGCGGCAGGAAACTGCCGCTAAAACGGCGATAATGGGCTTGCTAATATGCGTTATAGAATTCCAATAGAAGCCCAGGTTAGATGTGCAGGACATCTAACCTGGGCTTCTATTGGAATTCCATAACGCATATTAGCAAGCGCATTATCGCCGTTTTAGCGGCAGTTTCCTGCCGCTAAAACGGCGATAATTTTAACGTGGGTCTTGCTAATATGCCCCTTCATTTCTTTTTTTAATAAAAGGGCATTATTAGGGATAGGGGTCGAGTCAATAGCTCTTGCCCTTCCTACAAACACTGTCACGAAGGTCTTCAGCTTCTAGTGCACAAAATGACTCCTCCAAGTCCTCTTTCCATGGAGAAGATCTTTTTCTTATAAAGGCCCATAAAGTGATTTTTAAAGTATCTGCTTGCACCTCTTTAAGTTTAAAGCGATACAAGAGGTATCTGGCTTGGACCATCCGCTGGCATCTCGTAAGATTAAAACTCTAAACAAATCTGAATTTCAGGAAACCCATTTGATTATTTTATTTTCAATTCGCCAGTGCCCTGGCTCATGCAGGTTCCGACCTAAAGAATTTATTTTGGATGTGTCTGTATTAATCTAAACCTCAGTTGCAGTAACCTGCTAGGTCATCCAGGAATAGCACTCTTTACAACGCAAGTCGTTACAACGACGCGGTGTTACATCACATGGCATTACAACGCAAGTCGTTACAATGACTTGCGGTAGGGGGGCGCTGGAGTTTGGAATAGTATAATTTACTATTCCAACTCCAGTGTGTGCAACAGGAGGGAAGGCCAACAAATCCAACACCTTCCGCCCCCTACCGCAGGAGAGAAGGTGTTGAATTGAAAATCCAACAAATCCAACACCTTCCGCCCCCTACCGCAAGTCGTTGTAATGACTTGCGTTGTAATGACAAGCGATGTAACAACGCATTGTTGTAACGAATTGCGTTGTAAATGCATGCGTTGTAAACGATGCGTTGTAAAGGTTGGTTCCCGTCATCCAGTGAGCATTATAACCCTACTGTAATTTCATTTAGTAAAATAGTATTGTCCGCATATTGTAGGACCAGCCAACTTCACAGGGCACGCTTTTTGTCCAGAAACTTACACAGGTATGGCATAGGTGAGAAAGGACCAACGTTGTTAAAATCAGCGGGTTCAAAAAGAGATTTTTTTAGCAGGAGTTAGGCAGCTGCTTCATTTCAAGGATCTGGAGCAATTCCTACAGCAAGGTAGCAGTTACAAATTGTGGCGAGCTCCGCTTGGAGAGACAATTCAAATCTATGCTTATATTTGGATGGACAGAGGTCAAGAGGTGAGTCTGTCAGTAGAGTTTTTCTGATAACATCCAGAGGTTAGCAGTAGTGATAGGAGCACAGTTTTGAAATTTTGCTACGGGGTGTATCTTATACTGATCATGTTAACTTAAGGTCAAGTATGGATTCGCCCTGGATAGTATTTCTGATAGTGGCAATTTTATTTTGAAAATAAGAAAGCCACATTTTCATATATTTGCAAAGATTGGGTGCATTAAATATCCTCTCAGAAAAAAGCAATTTTAGCTAACTTAATTTGAATGTATTTTTTCGCTTTTGAAGTGCATAAAGTCTTAGAGACTTGTGAGTATTATTAACGCTATTTCCTTTCGATATGGTAAATTTTGAGATTACGGTTTGCAAGTTCTGGTGTGTTCTAAGGATTGTTTTTTGGTTTAATACTCTAAGCATTAGTTTTAGGCAGTAGAGCGTATCATAGAGCATCAAGTAGAGAATGAATGAATTCATCTTCAATAATAGTTGGGTCAGTCCTAAGCTAAACAGCAATTAGTTATTAAAACCAGGGGGTATATTTACAAAAAATGGTGCTCTGCTGTTTTCACGCAGCGGAACGCCCAAAATTTTATCACTACCGTACGACAAATCCTAACACTATGTTTGCATCATATTTACAATAGGGCGCTGCATGTCGTCATTGCGGAATATCAGCAGAAAAAAATGACGATAACACAAGTGTCAAGTCGATAAAAAAATCCACACTACGGTTCAAAAAGTGATTTTCGGCCAATTAGTGGCACAGAAATTCACGCTAGCTGGCCTAACGTGACTTTTCCGGGCCTAGAGGGGAAAAAAACACAAAATGCTGCTAAGAAAAAAAAAGTTAAACTTATCTGAATGCAGAATGGAGCACAGCACATGCCAACAACTCCCCCAACCCCACTACCAGCCCGGTTGACCAGCCAGAGTCCTAGGGGAAGAGTAAGAGGAAGTGAAAGTTCAGTCAGGAGGAGAATGAGATCTTAATTGCGGAGATGATGGAGCACCAACACCATCACTAAGTCAGCTCCAAAGTGTAATTGTGGAAGAAAAATACCATATGGCAGTCCACAGTGAACAAGGTGGACTGCATAGCTGAAGTCAAGAGGACAGTGACAGATTTTAAGAAGCGCTGGCATGATGCTAAGTGCAAAACTAAGGAGAATCTGGCAACCAGTCTACTGGCAGCATTACAGACGGGAGGTGGTAGTCCAGCGCCCCAGGCGGTGCCGGATCCTTTTGCGGAGCAGGTGTCTGCTGTCATCTCTGAGGAGTCGGGGGTTGGAGTTGCAGTACATGACAGTGCTGACTATGACCAACTATATCAGCTGCAGGGCAAGTACCAACAAGGGATAAAGGGGGGAACTATGTAATGTTGCGCAGTCCAGGCAGCTATCTCCCAGCGCTCTGTCGCACTGCCTGCAGGTCAAACGATAGCCACCTGGCTACTCTATGCTTAGATGACATCAATGGAAGGCTCATGGGCATTTTGATCACATGTTGTCATAGTGCAGCGTCACAAGCCTGATAGCTGGGCTATCCTAACTCAGACTGAAAGAGCAGCAATGTGCTGTTTCTACAGTGCATTCCTGTATTAACGGCATGTGCTGGGGCACATACAGCAGACGTACACAAAAGTAGGCACCCCTGCACCATATTTCAAGAGTACCTGCATTGGTTCTACCCAGCTGAATGTTCAACAGCGGAAAGGAAGGCACAGGGAAGTGTAGTACTGTCCTAGACACAGTGCAACCGTGCACTTTCCTATTCACACAATTTGGGGCAGCAAGATGGTTTCTTGTGCTGCAATGCACCACATGTCTATGAAAGATGCCCCTCTGTCACACCTGGGCCCATGCACATTAATCTAGGCTAGTAATTCCTAGCATACATTTGGTATATCTCAGGACGAACAACACACCTGAGGGATGGGGGAATCAGTGGGCCATGGGTAGTACCTACATATCGGGACATGTATTTTGTCACCTCCATACTTGCCTTGAGTAAACTACATGGCACGCAGTTGTCCTGGCATGCAGGCCCTAAATTGGCAGGGTATGCCCAGACATGGGTCCCTTGCTCACTTTGCCACTGGATTCAAGCTAGCCTGGCTGAAGAGGGGTGTTACCCCGAAACCGGTCCCAGGATGCTTGTTTCCAGTTCAGGGAAGACCTGGCTTGGCAGTTCGGGCTGGACTGTTCCCATGAGGCAGGGTCAAGACTGATTTGCATATATCTGGGTCTGAACCGAGGTGGCGAAGTGAGCTAAAGAACGATGATGGATTCAACCAGATCTGTGACTGGGAGTGAGTGTTTGAAAAGTTTCGGCACTCCGTCCATCATCTCTTTGTGTTTGCTTTGTTCGCCCTAAGTTGGCAGGGTATGCCCAGACGTGGGTCCCTTGCTCACTAAGCGACTGGATTCAAGCTAGCCTGGCTGAAGAGGGGTGTTACCCTGAAACCGGTCCCAGGATGCTTGTTTCCAGTTCAGGGAAGACCTGGCTTGGTAGTTAGGGCTGGACTGTTCCCATGAGGCACAGGGTCAAGACTGATTTGCATGTAGCTGGGTCTGAACTGAGGCGGTGAAGTGAGCTAAAGAACAATGATGGATTCAACCCAGATCTGTGACTGGAGGGTGAGTGTTTGAAAAGTTTCAGCACTTCGTCCATCATCTCTTTGTGTTTGCTTTGTTTGCCCTAAGTTGGCAGGGTATGCCCAGTTGTGGGTCCCTTGCTCACTTTGCCACTGGATTCAAGCTAGCCTGGCTGAAGAGGGGTGTTACCCCGAAACCGGTCCCAGGATGCTTGTTTCAGGTTCATGGAAGAGCTGGCTTGGCAGTTCGGGCCGGACTGTTCCCATGAGGCACAGGGTCAAGACTGATTTGCATATAGCTGGGTCTGAACTGAAGTGGCGAAGTGAGCTAAAGAACGATGATGGATTCAACCCAGATCTGTGACTGGGGGTGAGTGTTTGAAAAGTTTCAGCACTCTGTCCATCATCTCTTTGTGTTTGCTTCAGACAACACATGTGTCAGCTACCATGGTAGGGACCGCCTGAACTGCTCTCATCTACATAGATATCACTGGGTGTGGGGGTGAAGGCAAACTATGCACACCAGTGGAACATGGGCCATAGTTAAAGTGAAAAGGCACAGGGCGTTGATGCATACATATCGGCAGTGCCAACATGCATCATTTCACAAATGCATGGATGGGCCGTATTCACTGGATTATGTCCCATCCCTGTGCACACCTTTGTGCGGTTGCAAAAAGAACAGATGTACACTAATGCAGGCACCCTTGCACAACGGAACATTGTTGTCTGAGTTGGTGCTTGGCTGTAATTGTCAGTGTCAGCGCAAGAGAAAACACATGGGGTGCACCCGATCCTTGTTATTATGGTGCTGTCCTGTGTATGTGGAATCACATAGGGTTGCAAAGATAAAGTGCTTTCTGTGCTGTGTTGTATCATTGCAATGTGAACATGCCCCTCTGTAGGTACGTCACAATTCCCAACCACACTACCATCTGGGGTGCTGCCTGACACATGTCACTCTGTAACAGCCTGCCATGTCAGCCCATTTGAAATGGCCACGCATGATGTAGGTGGTATAGGCACTGGAGAGTCAACGTACAATGAGTGTCCCATCCCTGTGTGGCAGTAAGTTGGCTGCCAAGACCTATTTTAAACAGCCAGAGGGGTAATGGACACATACAATTGCATGGTTCGGATTAAAGAGATGTCTGACACCCTGCAGATGACCAACTCTGGTCATGATGAAATGGCATGAACGTCAGTGAATAGATTCTGACTACTAGGACAGGGCCCATCCACTCAGAGTGGGGACACAGTGGCACTGATGACAATGCTGAGGTCCTGTCATCTGAAATTAAAAATACAGTGCTATCTGCCATCCACAGCCTAGCGCAACAGCTGTCCTACACATCAATGGGGAAATGAAAGTGTCATGTCATGCACTTTGTTTGTCAACTGCTTTAAACAATGTCAACATGTAGAAGACATCCCCAATAGCATTCCCCATTTTATTGCAGAGGATGAACCCTTACCTCCTGGCCAGCACCCTGTCCCGGACACCAACGATGATGGCGACAACCTACCAACCATCGACCATGACACACTTCAAGAGCTCCTGGACTCCACAGGAACACTATCTCCAGACCCCGGGAGGGTCAACAGCGTTGTGGCATCTCCACATAACCTGCCTAACAACCAAAAGGCACCACCTCCCACCACAGCGACACCCCTGGACTCCAAGGACCTAACCATTACCTTCCAATGGGAGTTGGCAGATCAGGTGCGCGTTGGGATAGAGACAGTGGCGGCCACCCTAGAGGGGGTCCATTGGTGCCTCAGTTCCAATAGGGGCAATGCTGCCACCATCCAAGGCACCTTCTCTCCGCTCGATGGCCTCCAGCAATCCCTGGCTGACATTGCTGGTGTCATGAGACAGAGGCATCAAAAACTGCACAGCCAAATTGGACCAGTGATGTGACCAGAGAGCTGGGGGCTATCTGAATCATCTTGGAGACCATGAAGGGATAGCAGGATTCCCATATGGCTGCCATGGCTGCCTACTACCTCAGCATTGCTGCTGTGTTGCAAAACCAGCAGCTCCTCCTCGCTGCTGTGCTGCCTCATGTATTGGCACAGATGAATGCTGCTGCAGGCACAGGATCCATATCTTCAGTGTGTGCCTCCCTCAGCTATCGCATCTACAACACTACCCTCACGGGACACTCCACACACATCAGAGGAGGAAGATGCGGATGGTACCTCTTTCCAAAGAAGAAGTGTCCGGTAGCATTCATCTGTGTCTTATACCCAGTTTCTCCTTAGCACTGTGCTGATCAACATGCCAGGGAACATCTACTGTCACTGTCCTTATTGTGACTACGCCCTGTTGATCTTGAACATATGTGGACTGACAAAGTGGCCTATCCTCCCAAATGACGCTGCATTCATCCTCCTGACTGAAGCACTCCTTACCTCAACATGTCCCGTGATATGTTCCCCACATGGACTCTGTCTGGACATCAACGGGCTCTAAACATCCATCTGGGTTGTTGCCCAATCAACTTTAGCTGTGATTTCCTACAACATTGGCACTTGCAAATAAATGCACCAATAAGTACAACCTGTGTGTTGTGTGTCTCTATGAGTCAGGACAGGATTCACCATTGCTCATTCTGTTAGGCAACTACACCAACTACTAGCCAAAGGGACATACATTTGTTTGTGGAGTCTGGGACAATGCTAGGCAGTGAGAGTGTAACATATATTGGAAGCACCATTTGTATGATGACTAGTAAGTGCTTACTCAAGGTTGCAAGTATTTAGTCTAACTGGTGTCATGCAGTCATTGTGAATGGTGAGATCAGTCACCCCACAAGTGTTGGGTCCATCCATGGTTACTAGTAAGCATACGACATTGGGTTGACAAGTACACGCTGCAAGTGTGATAGATCATGGGGCAGCCATCAGTGTATGAGTCCAAATACCTACTAAATGTGCCAAAGTCATAGAGCACATCATCCCTCCAAGGCATGTTGCATTAGCAACACACACATTGATCTGTATGAGAACACAAGGTGAACATTGTGTCATCATTCATCCATGAATGCCAAGTCAACTTCTCAATAATGTCCGATGGTAAGATCATGTAAAGTCTTGGGCAGCCTGACAGTTCCCTGTCCATAGCTAAGAAACCCACTCACACATGTTGCCAGACACTGCAAGCAAAGACACATGCAAGTACAAAACTTCACCAGAGCACACATGCTCACTCCCACACAGTAAATCATGACATACACCTGTATGTAGCAAATTATTAGATTTAATAGAAATATAAAAGGTTAAATAGGAATTACTAACTACCTTATGCTAAATACCTATCCTAACCTATCCTACAGTAATGTAGCCTATCTACTATTTAAAACTATCTTAACTTAACTCAGCTTATCCTACACAATTAGCACAAAATGTTAAACATCAACCCCCATTCCCCCCACAAGTCACATTTTCACACAGGACAACAGAAACTACACCTAAACATCAACTACCTACATATAGAAACCTAAACAATCATCTTTTTTGTTATTTTTGTTATTTTTAAGTTTTTGTTTATACATTTAAAACACATCAATCCCCCACCCCCTAACTAACTCACAATAGCCCTACAAACTAGCAAACCAACCCACCCTAAAAACTCCATAAAACCACTGCCCCTACACTATCACTAAAATTACTCCACCCTAAACTTACCTATAAAATCCTATAAAAAATTGTCTGCATGTCAAGCAGGGTGAACAGCAGAAGGGGTCCCTGTGGAATTTATCTTTTGGCCTGCCCAACTGCCTGCGTAATGTCCTGTAGCAGGGATATGGCCTGGTCCACCTTGCTTTTGAGGATTGCCACTCGAAACTTCAGGCCACACATGTCCTTGAGGGCCCTCCTGTGGACTGAGGTGTGGGTGCCGGTGGTTGAAAAGACCCACTGGTGGAGGTACTGGGGATGGCTGTTTGTGAGGCCCCTGATTTTGATTGTCTATGGTGGGCTGAGCTTCCACTTGTGGTGGGTGGATGGTAGACTCATCGGACCGAAAGACCACTGCCCCTGGGCATTTTCTGCCTGATAAAGCTGCTTCATGCTTTGGCAACCCTCTTTATGTGGTGGAAGCGCACCTTATGTTTGTTGAATTGGCGCTGCTTATCAGGGGTCATTTTGTCTGTTGAGACAATGAGGATATATGTCACTCAAAGGCTGACTAGAAACAGGTATAAACATCATGAAATCGCATAGTTAACCTTACACCTAAGGTAGTAGTCCCTAAACCCTAAATTCATCTTACATCTTAGAGTGACTATGCAAATACCTATACCTAGCATATCAGATGTCGTCAGGCCTAATTGCAACAGAGGGTCAATTGTTAGACTGTGCAATAGCAACACCATTGGCAGATTTAATTATGTCCATTTCAGGACAGAGTATGTTTGGAAACAAACATTTTAGGTACCCATGGAATGGTACACATTTTCATCTTCACTTTGTATTAGTTTACCTTGGGCTTCCTGCAATGGCCCTAATGCCATGGGCATTTAACACATTCAGAAGTGTCATGTCTTGACAGCACATATCTTGCCTCACAGCGTTCAGTAATTGATAAGGCAAGAAGCCACATCAGGGCACATTGCTACCTATACAGATAACTTGGTAGGTATGACATATAACAATGGATGCAGGAAAAGTACCCAACATCATACAGAGGAATATGAACCTTTTCATATTTGACCTGTAGCAACTCCACGGTAGACCATGCCTCTGCTCAATACATGATCTCAATATCATGGCATGTGCAACTGACATGCATTCTATAGAATTCACAGCAACATCATTTTCTAATGTCCATCGACTACCACATACAATAGCATTGTCTGACACTGGGATCATAGCTAATAGCAGATAGGCAAACAGTTCTCCTCAACACTAGTCAGATGCTGATAGACATGCAACACGTCACCACAACTTTCCATTGCCTATTTATCACCTTCTAAAAGTTTAATTGTGATGAGGATGCACATTGAATCAGGCAATTCCCTCATCATATGACAAAACACTCACTCCTTGCAGTATGCAAATAGCAGAGATGAGGCACTAACTGGTGAAGTTGGTGTTCTTCTCATACATCTCAGGTTCCGTGTATGTGGGGGTCCAGCTACAAGACATAACAAGTAAAGCACATCATTTAACCTTCTGCACATATTGGATAAGCAACAACAGCACAGTACAGTACATATGCAAGACTATTGTCTATGTAGCCCTTCAGGGTGCAAGTGTTCAGATGACACAGTTGACATGCCTGGATGATACACATTAGTATGGCTGAGTGAGGAGAACATACATGTGAATACCTTACACATGCACCTGTAGGCTATTTAGTGAAACCATATGCTGACCCATATTACTACCTAACTACACAATGGAAGCTGACTTAGATGATGCTGTGCACCTACACAATTCACATACCATACTCAATAAAGTAATGGTATACGTAGGCCCTCTGGAAAGCAGACACCAGTAAATGAGTAACCTACATACATTTCGATTCATGGGTACTGGTCCACTAAGTAATATAAGTGCTGTACCTGGCAGTGCTGCTAAGGGCCTGATATTGTGCGCTTATTATTGTAATTATTATCATTATGTACACTTATCACATTATGTACACTTATGTACATTATTATGTACACTTATTATTGTACACTTATGTTGCTTGCATCCCTAAACAGATAACTACATATTATATAAAGAGGTGAGCTAAGCAGTGTAAGCCATGGCAGGCCTCATTGATGACAGACAACTCAAGGGATGTATACCAAGGAGTATCATTGGCATATCACTGTGGGGCTTCTTTACAAGGATCTAGCGCATCTGGTGCATCTCTTCTGACATTGTCAGAAGTGAAATGCCAGCAGTTCAAGGGCCTTGTAAATGAACCCCTTTATGTATGACGCATCTATTGTGAAGCATCATCACGACTGCATATGACAAATGCCTGCTGAGAAATTAGCAGCTGTGGAACACAGCTGCACTACCTGCCCTGTCATCACACAAGTTGTCTGGATGGGCTATGGCAATGTACATCAACTCCATGCTTCCCTGGGATTCATCTCTATCATCTATGGTAACAGTGACAATAGTGTGCCACACAGTGTCACATATGCCACTGGTGCACATATTGGGCCAGCACTATAGGCATGGCATTTGCCCCTTTTGCGTGGGGGCATGAGTAATTTGAGCAAAGCATTTTTGTGAGCATACTTAATGGTTCAAAAAAGCATCAATGGGTGCATGAGAAACATAAGAGAGCAGACACTTTATGTGTACTTACATGTTGGTCCACCAACGTTGATGCCCACGTACTATAGTAGGTCGGACTCCCTGCCAACCACATCTGCCCAGCGATGTTTCTATTGCGGGCTGTCACGTTCCACTTCATGGATGAGCTGCATCTCATGCTGTATGCTGTCCCATCTTTGCTTCCTGATTTTGACAGGGTAGCCCGTGATCACACGGCCCCCACGAGCTATCGTGTTCGGAAGATACTGGCAGACCAGCCACAGGAATGCCCCTAACTACTGCGTGTTCATTGGGCGATTACGGCTATGCCCTGGCATTATCCCACCCACAAACAACAATCCAACTACCACAAAAAAACACCAAAAAACAACCTAATACCCTTATAACAAATATACCCCAAGAGACAAACACCCAACAGCACACAGGACAATAAACAACAATATACCACTAAAACACACAAAAAGGACTTAATGGACACAACAGGGACAGCAGATACAACGCACAAACTTCAAAAACTCCAAAACCACTCTCCAGCACAATCAATACACCAACACTTCCAAGCACAGACAGTAAAACTGTGACTTATTGTGAAAGCGAAAATAACTTGCCAGTTCCTGGTTTGCAGCATGCAGGATCCATTACATCACTTCCCTTAATCTATTACTTAACTTCCTTGGCGGATGCAGCACGTTTTCAGCCTATGCTTTGTTCTTTTTTATGCTAACGCTTAATGATCTATTTCACTAAAGGCGTAACAATGTAAAGACATGTTAATATCGGGTATCCGTGGGGAGGCACCATTTTTCACTTACACAGCAGCAGAAATATTTCTCCCTGAATGGTTTAGAGCCATTTATTTACACTAGATGTCTACATTATGTTTGGTTATGTTTTGAGATGTGCCGTTCATGTTAATATTGACAGTGCATGCTGTTTTGTGTGTGATGGGTAGAGTTGACTTGTTTACACTGTTTGCACATATGGCATTTGTGTGTAATTAAGTGTACATATGTGTGGGATCATCCGGTTCATGGATCATACTATGTATAGTGCGTAAACACTCTTGTAGCACAATGGCGCACCTTCCCAGAGGTGACCTGTGTGCTACATTATTGTCACCCATTGACATTGTATCATATTCCCCCAGGGAGGCCAGAGACTACCACTGCCATGGGGTCAGTTAAACCACATCTACAACTACTCAGCCTACAGCCAAATAGCCCTGTTTCACACAGTTGAGGCATCAGTTGGTGATTAACATGTGAAGGTGTGCAGCTATTGCCTGCACACACCTGGAAGGGGATGTATGGATGGTGCTATTCAATTGTTTGCATAAGTGCCATTCGTATTCAAGGGCAATACCACACAGGAGAGTGATAGTGTCATCATTTGTGGCCACCAACATCCTCATTCATGTTGATTGTGGTATGCTAGGTCACTATTCATGCCTTGGTGTGTCCTCCAACGTATTGCTGACAGTAAGGCTATGTAAAGTATTCCATACCTACATTATGCATCAAGACAGTTTTGCTTGTGCATAGCAGTGAGTGTACACAGGCAACATTGTGGCACTGGCAAAGTATGATATGTAGATTTTGTATGTGTTTATTGAGGCAACTTTCTGAATGTGACATGTGGGTAAGTTAGTTGTTGTACCATATGTAGACTGTAGTTGTGGTAGTGTGTTCCCATGCACATCCTATGTGGTACATTGCAAATCATCATACAAAGAGTGGCCTCTACTGTCAGCCACGAGTGTGAGGCCTAACACATGGCTAGCATCAGGAAAGACACACACACACTGTCATTGCCCACCATCTGTGTTACCACACCATGGTCATTGTAGCTGACAATGGAGGACTGTCTGCTACAGGTAGTTACCATGCACACTATTTGACTTGTATCAGAGGATGTTCAAGGCTGTTTCATACACATTGCTACATACATAATCTGTGTGACATATATTAGTGGATCAAATGAGGAATTTTAGTGGCTTAGTGTGATAATGGAATACAAATGTTTACACAGTGTTAGTGCTCTGACATTTTCTTTACAGATAGATGTACAATGTCTATTTTTTCATCATTGTTTCCTATGATGTTGGACAGTTATCCTTCAGTAAAAGAATTATTGATGATATAGTCCCTCTGCCTTATTGCTGCAACTGATGCTCCAGGTTGCTGAGACTCCTCATCTTCCTCCTCATCATCATCTGGCATTTCCTCATCCCCAATCTCATCTGGCCATGGCACATTGGTACTGACACATATATTTTGCAAAGTGCAGCAGACCAAGATAATTTTACAGTTCATAGGAGGGGAGTAGAGCAAACTGCCCCCAGATACGTCAAAGCTCCGGAAGCATGATTTCAGTACTCTGAATGCCCGCTCAATGATGGACCTGGTGCAGCATTGGGCATGGTTGTAGGTCCACTGGGATTCTCTTTGCGGGATATTTACAGGAGTCAAGACCCACAGCATCAGAGCATAACCTTGGTCTGCTGCAAAGAAAGAAGGTGTTATATTAGTCAAGAATCATGATGAGGATTAGTCCAACATTCATTATCATTCTGGTCTGTGTCCAGCTTGACTATACACCTTACAAACTGTCATGAACATGTATGACATTGTGTGGCATACATGCAAGTTGGAATTGCCAATGGCTGACACAGAGTTACACATACAAGTGTGCTGTCCTCTGAGATATGCTTAGTATTTGTCATTCTCCTGAGTGCCAATGCCATGCAGGTGATGATTTGTCACCAATGAGGTTAGTCTCTTATCCATTGAGTAGGCACATGTCTCACAATCATCTGTTGTGTCAATTCTTGGCTACTATAGCAAATCCTGAACAGCGGTGGGCTGAGCTCGCAGAGTTGCACTACGCAGAATTCTGCAGAGTTGCAAAAAAACTCAGTGGAATTCCGTGGAGTTCCGCTAGCAGGTGAAGTTGCTCCAGTCCACTTGCCCACCCCTAATTAGAAAAACACATTGCGGCAGCAGCTTTCTACATGGTTTGTAACTCCATTCGGACCGGAAAGGAACAAGTGCTTTTCAAAATCAACCAATCACAGTAACTGGCTTATTCTTCCCCTATCATCCTGTTTCCCCAAGCACTAATAGGATGCTTAATGTATAGTAAGCAGACCACATAGGCCCTGTATTTTCAGCATTGCCTTTGGATGAAAAGATAGAGCCTGCTATAGAAATCTAGATCAGCAACCTCATCGCGGCTGTATCTCGCTACACGGGAAGAAATGTGGGTCAGCGGAGTGTACGAGCGTGATGGAAAAGACTAGGGCTCAAGGAGCCCAATGGCACCTTTACCTATTTCATGATGGCCACCGCTTTCCACACGGCCTGGTCAATGGGCCGATCTAAGCCCCCAATACATTCCACTGAGGTGGATTTGTTATTATTGTCTTCCCCCCATTGGTCTGGTCTCAAATATGGGTGGCAGCGGGAGGTTTCAGAGACAGAGGTGGGGCAATCAGCCAGCGATAGAACATCTCTGGAGGAGGGTTGCCGGCTCCCAAGTTGAGCGAGATCACATTAACACCAGATTCTGGGTGTGTGCAGTAGTGGGTGAGGCCAAGGGCAACCACTGCACCATAAATGATACTGGGTCACGGAGAATGATGCCATCCAACACCTGCCTCACCCGGAGTCCACCAAGGGTGGTTGGAGAGAGCAGCTCCAGGCTGCTCCACCAGAGGCCTTGTGAGACTGCACCCCTCACCGGCCAAGAGGTAATGCGGCAGCATGATGAGTTCACTGATGCACTAGCTGTGAGTGTTCCATTATCTTTCTTTCACCATCTCCCATGTTCACATAAGATTCGGTCTCCACATTTCTTTAAAGAAAGTTGGTTACATTCTTGCAACTTTCTTTCCTTACAGAGCCTCTTATAATTTACTTGTACACATTCTCAAGGTAGTTGAAAACTCTGCATGTTTTCTCTTGCTGTCAGCCATGACTTGGCTATGTGCAATTTGTTTATCTTTCAAAACTGTCAGATGTTGATATCTTATTTGCATAAATCAGCTATTTTTATAAACATTTAAAGGAATTGCGAATGCCGCATCATTTCCAGGGCGGTTTTGCGTGACAGAATTTAATTGGAATGCACAGCATGTTTACATTTATAGTGGTGGGTGCTGGTAAACTCCGCTATGCGGCGTAGATGGAATTTTTGCCAAAATTCACCCTCCAAGCGAGCGCGGAGTGACAAAAACTTCCTGAACTCCACTGGCGGAGCAGAGTTTACCTCCCACCTTTAATCCTGAACTGATACCTGTCTGAGTGGACAAGTAACAGTAGCTGTTGATGTGTCTTACTTCTGTCACACATATTTTGTGTTGATAATCGGAGCAAACATGTTTTTATGTGTTCAGCCATGGGAAGGTTAGTAGGTGTTTGTGAATATGGGACATGGTAGTATACACATGGCAGTACACAGAGTCCACATGGTAACAGTACACAAATGTTAATAGATATGTGGCAGTGATGCACTGTACAATGTGACAGATAGACTGCGTACACTACAGTGCCATGCATCTTGGGGAGAGTGTAGGCTATATCTTCCACATGATTCAGTGCCCATGGTTGTGTGTCTGCGCAGGCAGAAGCAGTGCAGCATATCTCCATTACAGTCAAATTATTTTCCTGAAAACTGTATTGTTAGCTATCATGGGGGATGTCGTTTGTGCATGAGGGGGCAACTTGCTGCACAGTCTGGCACCTTGGACAACTGCTGTAGTGGTTTCTGCACCAGAAACGTATAACTGTTGTGCACATTGGATGTGATGTGTGTATATAATGTGTGATGTAATGCAGCGTAGTTCAGTTGATCCAGTGAGGTTAATGTATGCCCATATTTCTCAGTTTCACAGGTGTATATAGAATGTGTGTAAACGTGTATGATCTTCATTGGTGTTGGATGGGGAGGCCATTGCAAGGCCCATGGTAGAGCTCTGTATCGAGGGGTGAATGAGAGATGCACTTTGTTGTGGCTTCCAGCACTGCATACCTATGATGCCTTGCAACCAACATACTTAGCCTTGCCAAGTTGACATGATTTGGGTAGCTGCTCCACCAGAGCATCATGGTTTATGATACTCCATCTGCCCATTTGACTTGAACATGTGGGCCACAGTGGCTTAGGCAGTGTCGATATGTGTGACTTGTATAAAATGTGTTGAGCATATGCCATGTAGTGCGGGACAAGTATATGGGGCCACACCAACAGTGTATGCACTGTCTCATTCAACCCAAGACTGATATGTGAACATATTTCTTCATGACTGAGTGCCTTGTGGTCTTTCATGTGCTTGAGATGTACTTTCAACAAGCAGGCCATTTCCATAGGTCCCATTCTGGAAACATTCATTGATGGCAGAATGCCGGAAGTTGAATGAGTCATGTGCACTGCCATGGTATTTGGCAAGGACGTTGCTGAAATGGCCCAGATGGTCCACGATTGCCTACACGTTCAATTAAATAGGTGTGCTTCCTGTTGCGGTAGATATGGGATGTAGCCACAGGAGTGCACATGTGTGCAGTCATTTGCCCCCAACACATGTGGGAATCCAGCAATGGCATAAACGCCTTGCTTGTTGTCCTGTTGTTGCTGCACTGTGTTGTGGAAGTAGAGGTACTGGGGCATGAGGATTATGGTAACTAAATGACTAGTCTGGTGAATGATCACCAGTATACTGGATGCACAGCTTAGAAATGTGAGACAATGCTTAAACAATCATAAACGACCAACAATAAACAAAATCTTTCAATTTCTTACACTCAGATTTTAATGTTAATCCACAAAATCCTCAAAGCGATCTTTTGTTAATTGCAGCACCACATGCTGTCAAATTAAATACTCAACAGAATTCACAGCAATTTTTGAAAGAAATCAAAAATCAAAAACATGATACAGCTCATTGTTGATATCATTACAAATTACAACTCAATTACCCAGCCCAGCCCAATGCATTTCGGGATTGATTCCATCCCTTCTTCAGGGGCCACTGTAAAAGAAAACATGGTATCAACCATTTTGGACTCAATATTAAGAAAATAAACAATTTATTTCAAGAAACGCGTCCAATGCTCAGTGGAGGAATAAACGTTCCTTCACACGTGTTTGCGCACGGCAATGCGAGCAAAAAGAATTCATAAATCAAATTTGTGATCCAACCTAAAACCGATTATGTTAGATGACAGTGATGTACAAAGCAAGATCCAACAGAATTATTAAAAACCACTACACCAAAGTGAAAAAACCAGAGTCAAAAGAATTCGTCAATCACCCGTGATTAAAGAAAAATAAGCAAAATATGGTGCCATGAAACTACACCTGTGCTTCAAACCCACAACAACGTGAAACTACCGTAATGGTCGAATCAACCACGAATAAAGTGAACTGTACTCACTTACTATGAACTGAGGTATCAAAACCACACTAATCTTGTGGTTTAAAAACGAGAACCGATGAGTGGGAAGCTAGAAAAAACAACAACAGTATCTTACTGACGCAAACCTCATGAAATAAAGCGCATGTTTGACTGAATAGACAAAATTATACAACCATAACGAAAGTACTTCAGTCGCAACCTCCTATGTTGTGAATACCTACAAGCATAATTCCTGCACACTCCCAAACGAAGCTTCCCCCTATACTCAAAAATGCAACCCTTCAGGTATATTCATTGCCACCTTTGAGTGTTCACAAAATGTTCACTCATCAATGAACATGCTGCCCAGTGTGTACTCCAACTCGCGATATAGTACTCAATTATAAAATGTGCATCCAATCACTAAACTTACATGTATTCCGTGTATAACCTTCCCGGATACTGAAGTGGAATCACCTCGTCTCGATACTCCAGCAATATCCCCACCTGCAAACAAGACATAACATCTAGTCTGGATGGAGCTCCTCACTATATGCCGCAACTGTTCTCACTCGCACTCTTCTCTGCAGCCCAAACTGTTACAACTGAACGTAAATGCCACTCACCTTAGAATCGAAAACTGAAACCTGGAGAAACTCCACAGAACTATTGCGTCTATCCTACTGGCGCATTGCATGCCGGCTGCCTTTCCGCTATATTTAAAAGCCTAACCACAGTACTCTTCCGGGTGCAATCATGCCTGCCTGTAAGTGAAAATAAAAAAGAGACTGACTGAAGGAGAATAAAATCGCCATCTTGGGTCAGTGAATGCCAAAGGTGATAAAAAAAGCACAAATGAAGGGAACCTCAGATAACTCAAACTAGAGTCGATGTTAAACAAACTAACTGGTGAAAATATCACGTGTGAATAACCAAGAATCCACAATTTTCTAAAATCGATGTTGGGCAGACAAACTGATGAAAATATCACGTGTAAATAACCGAGAGTCCACAATTCTCGTGAACACGCTCTACCCTGAATGTAATAAAACCACATTGCTCATAGTAGTGACCACAACACTTCATCTAAAGTACTGATGAACAGCAAAAGCAGTACTGAAGATATTCTGTATATTCACGATGCCTACAGTAACCGCAAAACTTACGAGTGCGTTAAGTGCAATAAAATGGAAGAATGAAAAATTGTGTGAAGTAACAAAAAGTGAAGCACATAGAAAGAAATAATGAAGATAACGAAAACCACCCCAAAAATATATGTATATCAAAAACCAGTGTGGTTGCCGTGCGAAAACCGTGCGCTCACAGTCTAAAAAACGACAGAGAACAAAGTACAGTCATCAGAGAAAACATGACATCTCCAATTTATCATTGAGACCACCTGGCATCATTGTCTGTAACATTTTAATCCACCAGACCTCCCTTTGTGATAACAATTTGGAATTGTCACAGCCAGTTTTGCAAGTTAATGATTCTAACACAGTAAATCTGAGTTGCGCAATTGTGTGCTTGTACTCTAGCCAGTGTACTACCAGATGAGATTTGATGTTCTGTGTGCGAATTGTACTTTTATGTTCTGATATGCGTACCTTCACTTTTCGTGTTGTTTTCCCTACATATAATAACCCACACGGACATTTAATCGTGTAAATTACATAGCTGGAATTACAGTCTCCATTATACCTGAATCCAATGTGTTTGCCTGAATGTGGGTGATTGATGCTGTTACCTGGAATTACATTGTTGCAGTTAACACAGTTATAGCATCGACGCATCCCCATATAGTTATCAGGATCCAGTTCACGTTTATGTGACAATATCTCTTTGATGTTTTTACTGCGTGTGTATGCGAACAAAGGCTCGTCCGCAAACAACCCATTGAAGTCTGGTTCGAATTTAAGCAATTCCCATCTCGATTTGATGATCTTTTTAATAGTGGACGATTTAGTTGAGAATTTAGATACGAACACATGTCGATTTTGTGCAGTCTTTGGTTTCGACAGTAGTAACTCATCACGTTTCAAAGGTTGTGTTGTACTCAATGCTTTAGTCAATGATGACCGTGGATAGCCTCGTTGTCGGAACTTCTTACATTGATCATCCAAAGCCAATTCCAACTCATCATTATTGGATACTATTCTCTTAGTTCGTAACATCTGAGAATATGGTAAATTTTGTAATAGTGATGGTGGGTGGAAGCTTGAAAACAACAATAAGCTGTTCCTATCCGTAGGTTTGGTATACACAGTCGTTTGTAATTTATTGTTCGCTTTTGTGATTGATACATCAAGAAATGCCACTCCCGTATCACTGATATTATGAGTAAATTTAATGCGGTCATTTTTAGAATTCAGTTCATGAATTTTGGATCGAAGATGTTCCTCTGTACTATTCCAAATAAGGAAAATGTCGTCAATAAATCTGGTGTAGAAAACCAGATTGGTGCTCCATGCATCATCTGTGAAAATATGATCAAGTTCGAATTTGGACATAAAAGTGTTCGCATACGATGGAGCCCCAGAAAAACCCATGGAGGTTCCGCTTATCTGGAGGTAAAAGTCATCCTTCCATTGTAAATAGCTATGCTGTAAACAGAACATCAATAATTCCAAAATGAGTACTTTGTTAACACCAAGTTCTGGTAGTTGCAACAACGCCCACTCACACGCTTCAATTCCTTCTTGGAGAGGTATTGAAGTGTACAATGCTGTCACATCTATTGTACACAATATCCATGTTGCAGAACAGTGATCTTCTACTGCGCGAAGTTGTTGTACAAAATGTGTAGTGTCTTTAATGTAACTTCTCCATGTTTGGACACATTTTTGCAAAAAATGATCAACAAACTGACCAACAGGTGAAAAAATAGAATCACAACCTGATACTATCGGTCGAAATGGAGGATTCCGTAAATTTTTATGCACCTTGGGGAGCATGTACAAATTGGGCCTCCTAGGATGGAGAACACTCAAAAATTGACGCGTTTTGTTGGTAATCCATTGCATGTTCTCTGCATGATCTAAAATTTGATTGAGAGTCTCCATGATCTTGGATGTTGGATCACAATCCAATTTGATGTAGGTTGTGGTATCCTGCAGATGTTGAAATACACTCCGTTCATAGAATGCTGTGTCCATAATAACCAAGGCGCCCCCTTATCTGCCATTTGGAATGTAAGCCTAGTATCCTTGGTCAATTCTTTGATGACATTCATCTCATGTTTTTTGAAATTTGTTTTGATTGATGGCTTGAAATTTAACTTGGAGAAGTCATTTCGAATAAGAATCTCGAAAGAATCGAGTAATTTATGCGATACAGGTCCCATGTATGTACTCTTAGGCTTAAATACCCTCGCCTCACTTTCTTGTTCAACATCAATGGTGTTAACAGATTCCATTGTTGGTACTATATTCGTGAAAAAGTGCTTCAAACGCAAGTTTCTCAAAAACTTAAAAGTAGACACTTCAAGTTCTAGTGCGTTAGTATGATAAACTGGAACAAATGACATGCCTTTATTGAGTACCTGTTGTTGTGCCTGTGACAATGTAATACTAGAAATGTTGATGATCAGATCTTCGTTTTGCTTCTCAAATTCCGAGCCTCTGCCTCCTTGTCTTTTGCTCCTCCTTGTTTTTTTAAATCTGGGGGTCGCCCCGTGCTTTGGCCGCTCGCTAAAAAACGTCGACTGGGTCGGTGCTCCTGTTCCACTCGGCTGAATATTCAACCCTGATGCTTCCTGTTGAGCTTCTAGAGGCGCTCTTGTTGGTTCTAATTCTTGATCTGAAACTACCGATTCCTGTGAAGAAGTATTAGGTTTTTGAAATGGACGCCTACGGGCGTACACCTCTGCCCAGGTGTACACCTCGTTGAGTTTATAATCAATTGTGTCACGGCGAAATTTTCTAAGTTTTCTCTCTTGTATTTCCTTGCCATACACATCCAACTTGTTGTTAAGATCTTCAAGTGTGTTTCTCCAATAATCTGCTTCACAGCGTGTAGACAATTCAGATTTGATAAGCTCTGCCTCTTCCTCCAATTCTTTGATTGTTCGAGATAACTCTTCTATTAATAAAAGAATCAAGTCCAGTGAACATTTATTCAGAATAGCCTGCCACTTCTCCATAAATGTCTTGTTGAACTGGAATTTGTATAATAACGGTTTGATGGGTAATCTTAATCCACGCGGAATACGTTGAACTTTGTGATATTGTATGAGAGTTGAAGCGTGGAGGCGTTGGCTCAATGCTCTTCGTGTGATGAACTCCAATTGGCGTACTTGCTGTGATATTGAACCTCCTGAACATTAAAAAACGTTGTATCCTGAATCAAAGCATATATTTCATTGACTTGTGTAGATGTGTATGTGCGGGTATCTGCTCTATTATCCGTGAGATTAGCTATGCTATCAAATGACATTGTAAACAATATTCGGGTGCTCCTGACTGAAGTGGCAATGAATGAATATATATATGTGAAGTCAGTGCACACCTATTAAGCAAAAGATATTTTAGAACTAAAGAACTACCACAGGATTGCGTGCTACCCAGTTTGAGGCAGCCAGCCTCTGATTGTAAATGACTAGTCTGGTGAATGATCACCAGTATACTGGATGCACAGCTTAGAAATGTCACAATATCGAATTTTTAATATCGATATACAATAATATCGAGTTTAGTATATCGATAATACAAAAAAATCGATGTTATATATATCGATGTTAAAAATATCGTTTTTTGTTTTGTTTATAAAATATCGAAGTATAGAATATCGAATCAAAAATATCATTATTAAAAAATATCATTTGTTAGTGTTGTTAAATATATCGAAAAAAATATATAGAATGTATAAAATATCGTTTTTTTAAATATCGCCGTAGTATTATTTTATATTAAAATATTGTTGTTTTTAATGTAATAATAGTTGTTGTATATTGTTAAAAAAAAATGTTATATAAATTTTAGGAGCAGGATGTTGGGTTTTTGGGGGATAAGGGTGGGGAGTGTTTTAAAATAATTGTAAAAAAATTTATAATAATTAAAATATTTGAAAATTTAAAATATGAAATGTTGTTTTAGGAGCGGGATGTTGAGTTTTTAGGGGATAAGGGTGGGTAGTGTTTTAAAAATCGTTTCTAAAAAAAAAAATTAAAAAATATATTTTTATAATTTTAATTATGAAATGTCGTTTTAGGAGCGGGATGTTGGGTTTTTAGGGGATAAGGGTGGGGAGTGTTTTAATATAATTTTTAAAAAAATTATAATTAAAATATTTGCAAATTAAAAATATGAAATGTTGTTTTAGGAGCGGGATGTTGGCTTTTAGGGGATAAGGGTGGGGAGTGTTTTAAAAAATGTTTTGAATTTTTAAAAAAAATTAAAAATTTATAATTTAAATTATGAAATGTTGTTTTAGGAGCGGGATGTTGAGTTTTTAGGGGGTAAGGTGGGGAGTGTTTTAAAATAATTGTAAAAATTGTTTTTTAAATTTAAATATTTTAAATTTTAAATTATGAATTGTTGTTTTATGAGCGTGATGTTCTGTTTGTAGGATATAAGGGTGGGGAATGTTTTTTAATAATTTGGAAATTAAATTTTGAAAGTTTATAATGAATTTATGGAAAAAAATAATTTATTTTTTATTAGGAATTTAGGGGCCCATTACGATGTCGGGCGGAAGAACTACCGCCGTGCTGTCGGAGGCACAAACCGCTAGTTACCGTCCGCCAGCAACGGCCCACACGTCCGCCAAATTAGGATGTGAAAAGTCAGCCAAACACCACCCGTAAGCCTGCGACGCCGCCCGCCATCAAAGTGCGCCCGTCTACGTAGCGGCGCGAGCCAATGGAGACACACCGTCCGACGAAATTACGTACTGCCCGGCGTACAAATTACGATGCCACAACCAAACAGCCTCACCGGCAAAGAGACACCGCACGAGATACCAAGGCGGAAACCCGACTGTTGAGTACGGAGACCAAAAAGGCGGCCCACCCCGAAATGAATCCTGCTCTCCAGGCCATCCCCATGCTGTACCTGATGCACCACCTAGGAGTGAACGCGCAACGACGACGCAGGTAGGCAGACACACAACAACGGCACGCAAACACTGCACACAATGCAAGTGCAGAAAAACTGTACATGGCCCCCCCAGACACCCCTGTGTGGACAGGACACATCCACCACTGTACCCACACTTGTCCCACCTGTTAAAATAAAACAACTCGCAACATCCTGGGCACCCACTACCCGGGACCAGGAGGTGACGTCCCCGTCACGGCACTGCAGCGCAGCGGCGATGACGCACGTACACATGCGCACAACGCAGAGGCCAACGACAGCGCCACGCATGGGCTGCACACAAACACTACAGGGTCACAACTACACACCCCACACACCAGCCCCACCCTGAAGGCACTTGTCACGTGGCCCTCCTGCATCAATCATGTCCCCAACCGACAACTCACAGTTGTCAACTGGATGTCACACAAGTGTCCCGAACAGGGAGTAATGTGATGGCAAAATAGGACACACCCTTGTGTGCAAAACATGGAGAAGCACACGGCGGCTGCTACATAACAGCGCAGAATATGGACATTGTCCGCAAAGGCACGCCAGTCTCATCCAAAAATACCTATACCATCCTGCTCGCAATATCAAGCCATGCAATGTACAAAATAGAAAAACCCTGCTGCCTGAGAACAGGTGTTCCCAATTACTACACCCACACAGAAGCCTCATTGTACAGCGGCAATGGAGTGTCCCGCCCACACACGGGAGAGCAGATAGCACTGAATGGCCTTCCATTCCTACTCTGAAATCACATTGCAACAAATTCTGCAGGAGAATGGAGCCATTGTACCAACAAGAAGCCAAACATAGCCATGCAGAGTAAACCTTCCACTGGCAGATAGCGCCTAACATGAAAGAAAGATAAAACTACAAAATACAATTATACCACTCCTCCTTGTGGGTCAAATGCAAGTAATCAGGAAAGAGTCAGACACCACTGGCCTTGACCATTCATTGAAGCATGTGGGATGAGGGCCTGTGTCCTCCGCCCAAGCTATACCCCAAGTTCTGCCGCCGTACATCCATTCCAGAATTCCCAGCATCGTCGGAGATTGCACTCTGCTGACTGCTCAGGCAGCCGGAGCACGCCATCACATCACCCTGTAGCAAAATGGCTGTTGCACCAGTGCTTTTCAACTACGCCGGACAGATGCAGCTGTACAGTGACAGCATGCTACAGATAGTGGGCTGTGAAAATCTGGCTATGCTGAATGTAAGTTACCGAGTAACTTACCGCATTGCAATGTTCAGCTGCGTCATCCCCGTTTTCTACTGTCGGAGGTGTCCGTTCCACTGGCCTGTGGATTTATGTCTCTCCAACCCGGCATGTCCAAAGGCGGACTTGGTACACTTGTTTGCACCCCTGGACGCCCACGACAGGATCTGTTCAGTGTATGTGGGCATGGCGTTTGTGGCTGCAATCGGACACACACTGCAATGGGACCAGTGTGCCTCCACACAACGTATTCTGGATCACAGTTTCATCGAATGTCATCCAACATGTCCCATCAGGCTTCTACAAGGGACAACTTACGATGGACACGTTGCTACCCACCATCCGCTTCATTGGATGTCATCCATGTTTACCACCAATGCGAGGGATGCTCTGCTGGAAGGTATTGCATACCTGACAACTTGTCAATTCATGGGCCCCCAATTGAACATTGATGTTCAACACCGTACCTATGCTTGGCTTTCGCACGGAGTGGGCAGTTAGCTGTACAACAACTATACCATACAATCTGCAACAAACACCTTATCATCAACTCCACTGCCATGACATTTGACATTTACGGGACATGCACTCTGTTCCTCACCATATCCCGTGTCTCTGCATGAACAGGGGGAGGCAGAGGTATGGAACTTGTGTACAGTAACCACATGGCCAATACTGCACGAACAACTATGCTATAATATGTATTCTGCGCACCTGAACACATGCACCTGTCAGTGCACACTTATCTGTCTGCTGTATTACGTGAGAACTGTCACCTCACCTTTGTCTGTACTTCCGTGCCAGGACTTTTGCATGTACAACAAGTGCAACCCCCTACAACATGGCCCTAGTTATTGTGTCATGTTCAGTAGCCACCACATTGCAACAACTTGTGAGACGCTGCTGCATGCATGTAGGCTCATGCTCTGATGTCACCTCTGACGCAGGTGTGTCGGAGTCACTATTGTAGTAATCCTGTACCATGGAACTGAGATGTACTGTGCCTATGATGTCAAGCTGTCTGGTAGGCAAAATGAATACTGTCTGTGTCAAAGTCTAGAGCTCTTCAGTAATGAGCAAATGTACTTTAGCATAGCAAGGCAGTTGTAACTCTGAAGCCTTTATTCCACAATCAACAACTAATCACATCTACCTGTACCCCCTTTTGTATGTGTAATCATGCTAAGTATATCCTCCACATGCATTTCGCTGCCAGTAGTGTCCACTATACTGCATCACAGAGGAAGTAAGTTCAAATACATGCCTTGAAGCAAATATGTGACTCTGTAGAATTATTTATCGAAGACAAGTATGAATGAGAGAGGATGAGAGTGTGTGAAGTACACGAGAGTCGTGAGATGACCATGTAGTCTAGTGTCATTGGATGTCAATGCATATGAGTTGCCGCCACAGTGGACCTAGTGAAATACCAGAGGTCATGGGCCTTGGCTTGGCAGACTCTGACGTGGCCCAACAGATCATCACATTAACACTGACGGCCTGGTCACTACAAAGCACAGTCCTACATATGTGTACAATTACCTTCACAGTCTGACATCACACTCATCAAGCAAAATTAGGAGCCACGCAAGAAGCATGCTACAGCAATGCATGACAAAACACACACACGATATCAGTGTGGGTGGGCAGGTCTGCACAGTGAGTACGAACTGCAGAAATTCACATACATGCTTAATTAAACAAGGCACAATCTTGACAGTCACACACCCTGCAGACCCACAATGGCCAAAACATATCAAGTAGGAGTCATCCTGAACTGCAAGGACACACCCACACACTGCACACTGTGCAACATACAATACACACATGTGCTCACATTCACAGACCTGAACACGGATACAAACACCCACCATGCCCCTGGGTAACACATGTGTGTAGTCGACATTGACAGAGCGTGCACACACACACACCAACACTACCCCAAAGTCACACCCTTCACACGACACACACCTACACCTCCCAAATGCACACATTGAAAGTAAGCCATGTGCCCAGGCTCAATGTTCATCACAAGATTAACATACACCTACACTGCTGGCCACCCAGAAAGTAAGCTCACACATACCCGCACACTCTGCACATGCTACCTGTCATCCTGTGGCTAGACTCACACCCTGTGCTTTGCTTGCACGCAAACATGACACGTATACATATTCCCAGAAATACCAACAAATACATGCAGACAATCCGTGTCACAAAAATACTTCTTCATCACACACACAAGTAGCAGAGTCTGAAAGAAGTGAAGTCCCAGCCACGTGTAAAACACATTGGAATGTGAGACCAGACATTGCAATTGTTGAGGTACCATACACGGCATGTGCCTCACTCAACTATGCACACACAGTAACAACTGCAATCAGCAACTACACAGACACAACCGACTACAGGAACAATAGCATCCAGTCACAGATTACATAGACAGGAGGCAATATTGTTCAACTACAGGGACAGTGGCCAGTCCGATGTGCAGAGTAGTGATACAAAAAGCTGCGTATGCATTGTGTGTGAGTGTACCCTGCCATGGCCAGCAACACTGCCATGGCAGTCACAATTGCCATTACAGCCACCACTGTGTCACAGGTAGTTGTGTGAGGGTGCCTACCATTCAAACAGGATGCCAGTCCGACTCGGTGCTGTCTGTGTGCTACTGGACAGTTGGAGGTCCGCCCCTGAGAGAGAAGCACAACTGTGGAAGACACACATGTGGCATGTGAAGCGGGAGGGCTGCTTGGCCCAGGTGGGTGGGTGGCACGGGTAGGTGCACTCATGCAGTGTTGAAACAGACTGTGTGGGGAGGAGCCCGGAGGGGTAGATTTCCACTGTGTTGGGTATTTGGAAAGCCTACCTGTCTGGGGATGAATGTGAACTCGTGTGGGCACAACAGGCGGGCACACGATCAATGCTGCATCAGGTGTAGACGTTAGCCCTCCCTCTGGGGACATGCTGGATACTGCTGTGCGTCTGCCAGGCCCTTGCCAAGGCACTTACATCCCCTGTCCTCCAGGTGTACCCCCTACATTGTCCACCTGCACAGGCTACCCAGGGCACGGGATGGCAGTGGAGCTTGGTGGGTGGCAGGTCATGGCGCCCTTCGCCTGGTGACATCTCGCAGGCAACACATTCTCAGTGTGCAGCAGGGCACAAGTCCTAAATAAGAAGTGGGGGGACGCCGTCCACCCGCGTGGTACCCCGACTCGAGCCCTGGTGTGCAGGCAAAGTGTCCTATTGGCTTTGCGATATGTGTGAGTTGCATGACACTCGTTGGCGGGGGATGGCTCGGAGGCCCGTCACCCTGAGGCCCATATCTCACTCTATGGGTACCTTGTCAATGGCAGCGGATGTAATGACAATGCGCACCGGGGTGGATCTACCTTTCGTCTGGGATGGTGGTTGCGGCCTGGCCCATCAGGGCAGCTACAGCTTCTGTGTGTTGCATGTGGTGTATCCGGACTCCGGAGACTGTCATGCATTGTCACTGTTGTCCAGGGCTTGAGTCGGGGTACCATGCCGGTGGACGGCGTCCCCCCACTTATTTTACCGCGAGCTCGATAACTCGAGCAAATGGAGCCACACATTCACTCTTTGGCCTCTCTGGGGCGAGATCGGAGCTGCTGGTGCACGTGCTGGCTTCTCTGATGCAATCGCATCTAAGGGGTGAGCGAGGGGAGGTAATGAGTCTGACGGTGCAAGCCACCTTTCGTGATGTCACTTCCTGTCGTGACGTCAGCGTCCCCCCACTTCTTTTGTTAGGACTCGTGCCCTGCTGTTGTCAGATGTGCCACTTTCCAGGGGGGTGGAGAAAGGGTCAGGAATGTCAGCCTGAGATTGGCCCAGTTGAAGGCCCACCTTGACTGGGGAGGACAACCATTGGACAGTCTGGTGTAGCCCACCCACGCGTACATGTAGGCCCTCCATGAACTATGTCACCTGCGGCAAGGTGATGTCATGGGCAATGAAGTTATTGAGGAGAGCTGTCTGCCCCACGCAGAGATGCCGCACAAGCACAACAGACCCAGCACTGAGGGCAGCAGGGGTCACATGTGCAGGGGCAGCTGTGCCTGGTGTGAAGGACACTCCATCCTTCATCCTTGTGCCGACACGTGTTGCACCAGTGGAAGTAGATGGGAGGGCGGGCATTGGCCTCCGCGTGGCTGAAGAGGAGCCAGAGTCCACATCCCCTGTGCTAGCAAACATGGATGCATCACCTCTGTCCTCAGATGACGCAGAAATTGCCGTCTCGGCCTGTGATTCATCCAGCACACGTCTGGCCCCTCCGAGGCGCTGGTCACATCTGTCTCACTCAGCTCCTGTGCAGCTGCTTCATCCGATGCCTCACCACTGTTGACCATCCCCTGTCCCTCAGCACCCACGGGAGATGCTACATTAGAGAGAGCGAGGTAGCCTCACTCATTTGGCATCAATTAAACATACATGTGCAAGGGAAGCAGCACAGAACATTCCCAAATCCACATGTTGCACGATACCTGTGCAATTGTATACAGCCACCACAATCAACACGTAATGGCTGGCGTACAGACAATGAAGCCGCTAATAAGTGGCACATGTGTTGTGCACATAGCACAACACCCGGCCTGTGTCACCCTGCGACCATAGTCACAAATCGCTGTGTGCACACCCACTGTCCTGATGGTGGCAAGGATGACCACTACGTAATTAGCCCAAGGACATACCTGCATGGAGCAGAATGGGACACCACTCACACAGACTGCAACATGACAGTCCACAATGGTCATGAGCCCATGCCATCCACCTGTCGTTCGCACGAGCACAACTACTGTTGCACAGTGTGCCAGATGTGTAAGTACCAGGAATATGAGGTGAGGCATCGCACACATATGTCCGAACGAAATCAGAGTAGGCACAGTGCCTCAAACATACATGTGAATTGCCACTCCAGCCTACTACAGGTTGTTCCTGAGGGCTACGACTCTGAACGCATTGACAATGCAGAGTGCTCAAATTACATCTTGACCCTCAGGAATCGCATATGCATGTCAGATGCACCCAGCACAGAGTACACTTACAACCCACTGCATCACACAACAAACATCACATTACCCAGATTATGGGTAGGCTGTGGACACATGCTGCCTCTCACAGCAAAAGACACCATCCCACAATACTGTACACTTGCTTGCTGCTGATGCCCCTACAAATGTGCATCCAGCACAGGCTGTGTGACTGTCAAGATGCAGACCATTAGTGGTGAAATGCAGCGCCGTGCTAACCTGACAATACGAGGGGGCATCCCACGATTCGTCTCCGCCACGTAGTCGCTCATCCGGCAGATGACGTCACACCCTTTGTGGAATTGGCTGCACTGTCGGTTACACATACACAGAGGCATCAACTTGGATGCAATGGCTCATCACAAGGCCTTGGGCTGGAGGACTTCCAACTGAAGGGATGGTACACAAGAGGGTTGAAATACCACTCATACATGTCTCATCATCACCCACATCCACCAATCACAGTGGCATGATGCTGACCCATCCAAAACACTCAGAGATGTGTAACAGAGCCAAGAAGTAATCGGACATGGCATAACAGCATGTGTACACCACATGTGAATGCATGCTGGTGGGAGTGTGTACACAGTACCTGTCCATCCCATTCACATGCAGGTTGCCAGCACATTGAGCAATGTGTAGTCTGCCCACATCTACTGTCCATTGTCAGGTAGACCAACACATAGATCACAAGGCAACACATCTTTGTGGGTGGACTCACTGTGTCCAACACTGCGCAGCCCTCAACGTACCCGCCCTGTGAATGGCTCACCCCGCAATGGAGGTCACATTCAGTGCCACTATCTCTCACACACATCCCTATCACAAGGCCTGGAGTGTTCAATCGACAGGGCTGAGTTTGAGCATTTCCGGAGAGTTGTGAACTAAAGACACATGTAACCCACTGTACAGTCAGTGTTGTTTCCTTCTAGGATTGGGCGGTCAATGTGCAGCCCAGGTCTGCTGAGACTGAGAAGGCCAGCAGGGACCCAGCCAGCCATTCACACAAGCAATAACTGCCCTGAGTCCTGCATTGCCAAGTGGCTGCGTCACTGGATGTCTGACATGAAAATGCCATGTACCACCACTCGGGAGGGACATGCATGGGAAGGCACCAGAGAGCCTACATACCCCTTCCACCTGTAGTAAGCATGGTAAGCAGTGCATGTTGGAAGCCCACAGGCTCTGACTCATAGTGTTGCGGATCAACGACATGTGTGTCCCCCACATGCACTCCCACACACACTGTAGTTGTCTTACACACACTTTTGCAAGAAATAGCCTTGGGCAGTGTGCGTGGAGCTCGGAATCCAGGATCTCCAGCTCCTCGCTGGTGAGTGGACCTGGACATATCTTCAGAGTCGTCGACATGAAGGTGGACAGGTGGCAGCAGCAGCAGGTGTTGTTGAGGGATGCCAGGCAGCAGTCCCTGGAAGCTGTGGTAATGCCGGTCTTCCTCCCACACTCATATAGCCCCCTGGGGCTGTTTCAGTGGGTCCAAGCTGCTGCTATTGGTGTACCATGTCTGCTTACTTCAAATGCACACAATGGCCTGCTCCGAGCTGTCCCGGTACGCTTACCTCTATAGTCGAACACGCAGGATGCAACCGCGAGGGCCATTAGAGTTGGCCTCAAGGGCCTGGTCCATGGTGGGTACAGTCCGCTGGTGCCATGTGGAATCCACAGTTGAATGTGTGCCATGCCTTTGCAGGTGTGGCCATGATTTGTGTGTGGGAGCATGTCCACAGTAGACAGGGCCACTTCATGCTGTGTGCATAGGCATTGACGGACAGTGCTCAGCCTCCACATGTCTGTTGGCACATCATCATGTACACATTAGCATGGGAGCATGGGATGTGCATATGCACACACATGCCATATTTCTCAATGTACATCTCCCACTTGGCACGTGCAACGTTACGTGTCACTTGTGATGTGTATATGCATTCACACAGCTGTGTTGTCATGGAGTTGTCAATGTGTACACCTGTCAATGTGTGTTGGAGGTGTGATACGTACAGTGCTGTACATTGGGTGAACTAGGGACATCATTGACTGTCTCATATCCCGTTGTGCAACAGGACCCACTTGTTTGGGCCGCTCAGCCTGTGTACATTGTGTTGTTGGGGTGTGCCATACTCACCCAGCCTCGGAAGCTGTGTCAGGCACAGCAGCTAGGTATATTGCCATGGTGTTGCTGCTTCCCACATATGCAGTCTGAAATCATCATCATGCCTTTCAAGCTATTATGGCCTAAATCCCCATGTGCATGCTCATAGCAATGGTTGGTGTCAGTGGTCATTGCTATTGGTAAGGGGATCTGTGTAAGAGTATTGTAGCTGTGCTGTCCCTACTTGTCAGATGTTCTGTGATTCTATTGCTTTATCAGTAATTTTAGTTTTGTGTATGTGAAAATGCCATGTGGTGTGTTGCATTGACATGTGTCCACTTCCATCTGTCCTAGGAGGAGACCAAACATACATCGCCCCTACCAATTGCTGGCAGACATGGAGGATGTGGAGGTTATACGGAAATTCCGTCTGGACCGACCCACCCTGCATCACCTATGTGCAATGTTGGAACCCCACCTTCGTCCTCGCAGGGTGTATCCTACAGCATTCACCCCCACAGCTAAGGTGATGGCTGCACTGCATTTTTTCGCAACTGGATCTTTCCAACACACGGTGGGCAGTGGAGGTGGGATGTCCCAGCCCATGTTCAGCATGGTGCTACGGGATGTCCTGTCAGCTATGATGCTCTACAGGAACCGGTACATCCGATTCCCCATGGCTCGTGATTTGGCGGCAGTGAAGGGTGCTTTCTATGCCCTTGGACGCATCCCCCACATTGTTGGTGCAATTGATTGCACCCATGTTGGCCTTGTTGCACCACAGGCCATGGAGCACATCTATAGGAACCAGAAACATTTCCACTCCCTGAATGTGCAAGTGGTGTGCCTGGCGGACATGATTATCACACGTGTGTGCGAAGTTTCCCGGATCCGCCCATGACTCGCACATCATGCGCCACAGCATCCTCCCACGAATGATGGCCAATCTTCAACCGGACCGTGAATGGATTGTTGGTGAGTATGCATACTCGTGTAGCGTGCTGGGTGTGACATGCTGTCTTGTATCCTGTTGGAAATGCAACGATTCTCTGTGTTTCTCACACCCAGGTGACTCTGCATATCCTAACGGGCCTTGGCTGCTGAGCCCACTACGTAATCCTAGGACACCAGCTGATGTCAGATACAATGAGGCACATGGGAGGACCAGACGTGTGGTGGAGCGGACTTTTGGACTCCTGAAGTCCAGATTCAGATGCCTGGACCGCAGCGGGGGTGCACTGGCATACTCCCCACAGAAGGTGTGTCAGATAGTTGTGGCATGCTGCATGCTGCACAATCTCACGATTCGCAGGCAGATCCCCCTGATAGTGGATGACGGTGATCAGCCAGGGCCCCCGCCTGCAGACCAAGCCGTGTCCAGTGACGAGGACAGTGGAGAGGAGGAAGCAGTGAATGAGCGTCAGCAGCTCATCGCCCGCTACTTCACTTGACGGTGAGTGGCCATGTACGACGGCTGATGTTGCTGTAGTTGTGTAGGTGTATGTGTGCATTGTCACTGCGGCCTATTGTTCACTGAGTGCTGTGTGGCAATGGTCCATGTCCAGGGGAGTATGCCACTGACAGTGGCTGTATCATTGTGCCCTGTTGCTCTGTGAGATGTGTGTACATTGCTTAAACTTGATGACAAGTACTGTGTGATGAGTGTGTGACACACACATTCAATGGACTCTTGTTCTGTTTTTCACCCCTAGGTCCCAGCAGCCTCTCCTGGCCTATCGACATACCACACTCCAGATGCATTTCTGATCATGGTGACGGGTGCACATCCTTGATTAAACACAGAGCAGATAACACAGAATGTGATCCAGGTGTATTTATTTTAAGCGGTGACGTGATTGTGGGCAAGGTGATCACTAAAGTGGTGCATGCTGAAACAATGAGTTGACGGTCATGTCCGCGTGATGGTCAAGGTGTACCCATGTTGTTCTGGGTCCTCAGTCTGACAGACACATGCCATTCACATGGCAGTGTGGGGTAGGATAGTAGTCCAAGTGAATGCAGTAGATGGCCACCGTGGCTGGCTGACTCACTGGCATTTGTAGCGTGCGAAGTCATCTCTGGGCACCTGTTTCCTCTTCGGACGACCCCTTCCACGTTTGAGAGGGGGGGGTTGTGTTTGTGGGCTGCTGGTGGTGGCTGAGGATTGCCCACTCGCTGTGGACGCAGGGGAACTGGATGTTGCACGACCCTGCGCCCCAGCAGGTGGTGGCGGAGGTGGTGTGGTTGGCCTTGATTGGGCCCTCACCACCACCACTAGCTGGCCCATGAGGCCGACAAGTTGGCCCATATGGGTCACGAATTGGCCCATATGGGCGTCCATGGACCTCAACAGCCCAAGGATTTCCCGCGTATCAGCAGCTGACCGGGCCCATTGTCCCTGTGCCTCTTCATAGGCCCCAAGGACTCTGGCGATTTGCGGCAGGGCTTGGCTCCCAGGCTCTGATGACATTGGCCTGACCCTGCTCCTCCCACCTGAACTGCTGCCACCGACCTGGCCACTCGCCACATTGGTCACCCGGGGCCTCGTTCTGGCTCCCAGGGTCGATGTTGACGTGCGTACCACCCCTTGCGCAGGGTGAGTGGTCAGGGAGGCCCTGGTGGTGGTGGTGGTGGTTGCGGCGGTGGTGGTGGCCGCAATGACCATGGCAGCAGGGGCCTGGGACTGGTCACCAGCCCTGGGAGATGGGTTGGTGGGTAGGAGGGGTCCTGGGGAGCGGTTGCGCCCTGCCACACCAGATGTGCCTGGTCGGGAGTCCTCGTCCGAAGAGGTGTCCACGTCTTCCACATCCGTGAGTCCGGGTGGAGGGCTTGTGGACTGGCTGTGATGGCTGCTGTCTCCCTCTCCAGCATCATGCTGTTCGTCACCTGTGGGGCGGAGACGAAAGGTTATTGTGTTGCACCGTGCAAGGTTTGTGTTAGATGTCTGACTGTTCCCATGAGGCACAGGGTCAGACTGATTTGCATATGGCCATGTCTGAACTGGGGTGGCGGAGTGAGCTAAAGAATGATGATGGATTAAACCCAGATCAGTTGACTGGGGGTGAGTGCTTGCAATGTTCAACACTCCGTCCATCATCCCCTTTGGTTTTGCTATGTTCGCCCTAAGTTGGCAGGGCATGCCCAGACGTGGGTCCCTTGTTCACTTTGCCACTGGATTCAAGATAGCCTGGCTGATGACGGCTGTAAGCCAGAAACCGGTCCCAGGATGCTTGTTTCCGGTCCAGGGAAGACATGGCTTGGCAGTTCGGGCTGGACTGTTCCCATGAGGCACAGGGTCAGACTGATTTGCATATGGCCATGTCTGAACTGGGGTGGCGAGTGAGCGAAAGAATGATGATGGATTAAACCCAGATCAGTTGACTGGGGGTGAGTGCTTGCAATGTTCAACACTCCGTCCATCATCCCCTTTGGTTTTGCTATGTTCGCCCTAAGTTGGCAGGGTATGCCCAGACGTGGGTCCCTTGTTCACTTTGCCACTGGATTCAAGATAGCCTGGCTGATGACGGCTGTAAGCCAGAAACCGGTCCCAGGATGCTTGTTTCCGGTCCAGGGAAGACATGGCATGGCAGTTCGGGCTGGACTGTTCCCATGAGGCACAGGGTCAGACTGATTTGCATATGGCCATGTCTGAACTGGGGTGATGGAGTGAGCTAAAGAATGATGATGGATTAAACCCAGATCAGTTGACTGGGGGTGAGTGCTTGCAATGTTCAACACTCCGTCCATCATCCCCTTTGGTTTTGCTATGTTCGCCCTAAGTTGGCAGGGTATGCCCAGACGTGGGTCCCTTGTTCACTTTGCCACTGGATTCAAGATAGCCTGGCTGATGACGGCTGTAAGCCAGAAACCGGTCCCAGGATGCTTGTTTCCGGTCCAGGGAAGACATGGCTTGGCAGTTCGGGCTGGACTGTTCCCATGAGGCACAGGGTCGGACTGATTTGAATATGGCCATGTCTGAACTGGGGTGGCGGAGTGAGATAAAGAATGATGATGGATTAAACCCAGATCAGTTGACTGGGGGTGAGTGCTTGCAATGTTCAACACTCCGTCCATCATCCCCTTTGGTTTTGCTATGTTCGCCCTAAGTTGGCAGGGTATGCCCAGACGTGGGTCCCTTGTTCACTTTGCCACTGGATTCAAGATAGCCTGGCTGATGACGGCTGTAAGCCAGAAACCGGTCCCAGGATGCTTGTTTCCGGTCCAGGGAAGACATGGCTTGGCAGTTCGGGCTGGACTGTTCCCATGAGGCACAGGGTCAGACTGATTTGCATATGGCCATGTCTGAACTGGGGTGGCGGAGTGAGCTAAAGAATGATGATGGATTAAACCCAGATCAGTTGACTGGGGGTGAGTGCTTGCAATGTTCAACACTCCGTCCATCATCCCCTTTGGTTTTGCTATGTTCGCCCTAAGTTGGAAGGGTATGCCCAGACGTGGGTCCCTTGTTCACTTTGCCACTAGATTCAAGATAGCCTGGCTGATGACGGCTGTAAGCCAGAAACCGGTCCCAGGATGCTTGTTTCCGGTCCAGGGAAGACATGGCTTGGCAGTTCGGGCTGGACTGTTCCCATGAGGCACAGGGTCAGACTGATTTGCATATGGCCATGTCTGAACTGGGGTGGCGGAGTGAGCTAAAGAATGATGATGGATTAAACCCAGATCAGTTGACTGGGGGTGAGTGCTTGCAATGTTCAACACTCCGTCCATCATCCCCTTTGATTTTGAGATGTCTGACATTCACAGTTTGTGCACAGTTGTGCACTGATTTCCCCGATGCGTGTGCATGGCTCTACAGTGTGTGTGCGTGATCAAGGCAATGGAATAGTGTGATGGGTGCATATGGCTTGGGACGGATTTGGAATGCCAATCGGTGTGTGTTGCAGTACCCCTACATTTTGTGGCTTTGGTGGAAACGGGGTACAGCCCCATGAACGCTTTTGAGATGAAATATGTTTTTGGGGTTCAAATGAAACGCTTAGATACGCAGATGGCAAAAGGGGTACAGCCCCATGAACGCTTTTGAGATGAAATATGGTTTTGTGGTACATACTTTGACATATGGGTGCAGAAGGGGACATGTGTTTTGGCCACACGACACTACAGAGACAAAGGTGTGTGTATGTCTGACATACCCAGCATATCTGCTCACTGTTGTCATTTAGGGACATTGCACTGCAAGCATTGTAGTGAGTGAGTAATGGTTGTGTGCCACACAACGTATTGCAGATGGGACAATTTCTTGGTGTGCGTGCTACCCTCAGCCATGTGCAGCAATGCAGTGCTCTTGGGGTGTTGACTATATTAGGTATGTTGTTAATCACAGTGTGACGTGCGCTTCAGACACTGCAGACACATTTTTGGTCATCGGCAGGAATCATTGCTGAACTACTGTATATGGGACAACTGTTTAGATGATATGACTTTCATGACACTGGGGCTGAAATATGAGATGGATGAGATTTTGAATGTGCATTGTGTAGCTGTGTGGTTCATGGGTCCAGTGGTGTATGTGACATTACTGGGTTCCACTCTGTTACATTGAGACAAGATAGACTTACATGGGTGATGTTGTACAATGTCAACGGAACATGCAGACACGACTACATGGACAAGACTTCGATGGTGTTGCTGATGTGTGTGATGACTGGCACAGTGCACGCCATGTGGGTCAGTACTCCAGTGAGACTTGTGCATGCAGACGTGGCTCCTTACGTGTTACTGTATTTGAGATGGCTCATGTGGGCTATGACTCTGTAATTCATGTCCGTGTGCACATTAGTCACATGATTATGACAGGGAGCAGTGCTACCTGTTCCTCTGCTACGTGACATGTCCCAAATGTTAGTCGTAGTACAGTCCTCATGCCTACAGACACCCCGCCCTGTACAGTAGTCTACCTACTTGTTGGTTTGGAGGGAGCAATGCAATGGCTACCACATGGTTATGAGAGGGAGGGGTGCTCCATCTTGCTGGTCTGTGGGAGTGGGGGCCATGTTGTGAGTTGTGGTGATGGCTTACCACCCACAGACACCCCTCCATGTAGGGAAACATATCTACCTGTCGGGTGAAGGTGTGCACTGCAATGGCTGACACATGGGTGTGGGGAGTGCTCCATCTTGCTGCGCTGTAGGACTAGGGGCCTGGTGGGGGTTGTACTTCTGCAGTCCCCCTCCGATACACGGACTTTGTGGTAAGGCTACTTACCTGTTACTTGTTGGTTAGTGCAGCTATGGCTGACACATGAGTGTGGGTGTGGGGAGTGCTCCTTCCGGCGCATCTGGGGTACAAGGGGACCTGGTGGGAGTAGTGGTGCTGGCTGACTGTACACATGCCCCCATGGTTTTGTTTGTTGGTACCTTTGGGCTGAGTGTGTGGGAGTGTCTGTTGCATGTGTGAGAGATGTCTTGTGGATTGTGTACTGGACATGGGGGTGTTTGGCCCTCGGAGCTATGGCATTCTGGTAGTGCATGACAGTACATAGCGGTGTGCTGGTATACATTTGTTTGTACTTACCAGCCTCCACTCCCCCTGGTATTCCGGTGAGACTCTCCGGATGTAGTATGCCTCACACCTTCTCCTCCCACGCCTTGAAGGTCTTGAATGGCGCAGGATTTCTGCCGCCAGTCCTGTCAGCCAGCTCACGATTCTTGGCCTCCTTCTTCCTGACCACACTTTTCAGGTCGTGCCACCTCTTTGTAATTTCACCCCGGTTGCGTGGCATGTTCCCAACTGCATTCACCTGGTCTACGATCCTGCTCCACATTCTGTTTCTGGTGGCTACTGGTGTCTGTTGGACCTGGTTCCCATAGATTTGTGGGTGCACCTTGATGATCTCTTCGACCATGACCGTCAACTCTGTGGCAGTGTACTTAGGCATTCTTTGTGTTGCCATGGTGTGTGGTTTGGTATTTGAGGTGCTGGTGTGGTGGGTGTGTGGTGTGTGGTGTGTGATGTGCAGGGGGCTAGTGGTGCCGGTGTTTCAGTGGTGATGGTGGTGGTGTTGTTGGTGATGAGTGTGATGTGTGCGTACGTGTGGTATGCTGCTTTCCTTTGTGGCTCTCTGGGTTCTCTGCTGTCATCTTCGCTTTGTAGTGGTGCAAGGGATTGTGGTCTGTGAAGGGGCTGCTTTTGTACTCACCTATGTGGGTGTGTCATGATGGGCTGTCGTTTTCAGGTGTGTTGTGCCTGGTGTCCTGGGATTTGTAGTTTTTTTGTTTTGCCAGGGGGGATGTGTCTTTGGGATGTGTTCTGTGTTTGGGTATTTTGGCGTAGTTTGCTGTGTGGACTTGTTGGCCATGTTGTGTGTATTTCTTTGGTCCGCCAATGATTTCCGTGCACGGACGTGGTCGCCAGGCCTTCCGCAGTGTCAGTTATTCATCTCTGTTGTTTACCGTGGCGGGCGGGAAATATGTAGATTTTCCGCACTCATGTCGGGGAGACCATAATTTCACGGCCCGTGTCTCGGTCGTCAGAGCGGGCAGATTTGGGTTGTCGGGCGGGATTGCGTCCGTGGCGGACGGATGATCTTCTACTCTGACATGGACGGGCGGAATTTTGTGTTTTTACCGCCGCGGGCGGGGGTTGCTTCGTGACATCATAATTGCTCGGTCGGTATTCCCATGGTGCAGGCGGGCGATTTATTCAGGCTATAGTAGATGGTGGATTTTTTTACCGCCGGTTATCGTAATCGGCCCCTTAGTGTTTTTAGGGGGTTAATGGTGGGGAGTTACTTTAAAAAAACATTTTTTATAAAAAATAATTTTGTATTTAAATAATAAAAATGTATATATAGAGTTATTTGCAATGGGATGTTGGGATTATAGTGGATGATGTTGGTGAGAAATGACATTTTTATACAAAATTTTAAATTTAAATTGTAATTAAAATATTTTTTAACAAAAAATTAAATTTATAATAGCAAATTTGTGTTTATAGGGATGAGAGATGAAGAGTGTTTAGAAATATAATGTAATATTTTTTTTAATTTAATTTTCTTTATATATTTATCAAAAAATAAAAAAATATAAAATTAATTCTAATTAATAATTAATAAGTGTACTTTGTATACATTTATTGGATTATTATTTTAAAATGTTAATATTTTTAAATGGTTAAGTAATAAGAATGTTATAACTATTGGTGAAAAAAAATATTTTAAATGTGGATTAATGCATTATATTTAGTCTATGAATTTGAGTTTAATTATATATAAAAATATTAATTTTTATGTAATTTAGATAATATAAAGTTTAATGTCCAGCACCTTCCCTGAGTTAATACTAACTGGAGTGGGAATAGTAAATTATATAGGTTTAGTGTCCAGCACCTTCCCTGAATTAATACTAACTGGATTGGGAATAGTAAATTATATAGGTTTAGTGTCCAGCACCTTCCTTGACATAATACTAACTGGAGTGGGAATAGTAAATTATATATCTTTAATGTCCAGCATTTTCCTTGAATTAATAGTAACTGGAGTGGGAATAGTAAATTATATTTGCTTAGTGTCCAGCACCTTCCTTGACATAATACTAATTGGAGTGGGAATAGTAAATTATATAAATTTAGTGTCCAGCATATTCCCTGACTTAATACTAACTGGAGTGGGAATAGTAAATTATATAAGTTTAGTGTCCAGCATCTTACTTGAATTAATATTAACTGGAGTTGGAATAGTAAATTAGATAGGTTTAGTGTCCAGCACCTTCCCTGACATAATACTAACTGGAGTGGGAATAGAAAATTATATAGGTTCATTGTCCAGCACCTTCTTTGAATTAATATTAATTGGAGTGGGAATAGTAAATTATATTAGTTTAGTGTCCAGCACATTCTCTGACTTAATACTAACTGGAGTGGGAATAGTAAATTATATAGGTTTAGTGTCCAGCACCTTCCCTGCCTTAATACTAACTGGAGTGGGAATTGGAAATTATATAGGTTTAGTGTCCAGCATCTTCCCTGAATTAATACTAACTGGAGTGGGAATAGTAAATTATATACCTTTAATGTCCAGCACCTTCCCTGACTTCATACTAACTGGAGTGGGAATAGTAAATGATATAGGTTTAGTGTCCAGCACGTTTCCTGAATTAATACTAACTGGAGTGGGAATAGTAAATTATATATCTTTAGTGTCCAGCACCTTCCCTGACTTAATACTAATTGGAGTGGGAATAGTAAATTATATTGGTTTAGTGTCCAGCATCTTTCCTGAATTAAAGTAACTGGAGTGGGAATAGTAAATTATATAAGTTCAGTGTCCAGCACCTTCCCTGACTTAGGGGCCCATTAGGATGGCAGGCGGATCGCCCCCGCCGGGCCGGCGGTAGTTACCACCGGCCCGGCGGGGGCGATCCACCCGCCATCCACACAGCAAAGACCCCCCGCCATATTATGATGGCTGGGGGGTCCGCGGCGGACGGAAAGACCGTCCGCCGCTTTTCCGCCAGTCGACGAGTCGACCGGCGGAAAACAAGGTTAATATGGTGGCGGTGTCTGCCAGACACCGCCATCCATATTACGATGCATGCGGAGATCAGCCTTTCCATGGCGGCGTTGCCGCCATGGAAAGGCATACGGTCTTTGCTGTTGGGGGCCCGTAGCAGGCCCCCAGGAGGTTGGCGGGGTGGAGGGTGCACATGGGGGTACCTGTGGTACCCCCCTGCATTTGTATGCACAAGGTGGCAGGCACCACGCGGTGCCTGTCACGTTGTGCATGCAAATGCACGACGTGCATTCACAGCATTGTGGCGGGCGGTGCGGTGAGCACCGCCCGCCACAATGCTGTGAATAGGGCTTGCCACCGCCACGGTGGCGGTGGCATCCTAATATCATGTGCGGGACAGCCGCACCCCTTGCGGACGGTCCCGCATTCCGCTGCGGTGGTGGGCGGACTTTCTCCGCCCGCCATCGTAATGATGCCCTTAATACTAACTGGAGTGGGAATAGTAAATTATATAGGTTTAGTGTCCAGCACCTTCCCTGAATTAATACTAAGTGGAGTGGGAATAGTAAATTATATATCTTTAATGTCCAGCACCTTCCTTGAGTATATATTAATTGGAGTAGGAATAGTAAAATATATAAGTTTAGTGTCCAGCACCTTCCCTGACTTAATACTAACTGGAGTGGGAATAGTAATTTATATAAGTTTAGTGTCCTGCACCTTCCCTGACTTAATACTAACTTGAGTGGGAATAGTAAAATATATATCTTTAATGTTCAGCAACTTCCCTCAGTGTATATTAATTGTATTGGGAATAGTACATTTTTTATGTGTAGCGTAGAGCATATAAATTTACTTTATACTAATTGGTGTAGAAATATTACTTTATATATGTTTATAGGTGTGTGAGTTTAAAATGTTTTTATAATTTCTAGTAGTGATGGAAATGTGTAATATTTTACATTATCTTTACAATTATAATAATTATAATCATATATTGAGATGATATATATTAGTTACAAAAATTATACATTGCATTAAAATATACATTTAAGGACAATATTTAATAATAATAACTTAATAGAAAAAGAATAACACTTGTCAATTTTTAAATGATCTTTATTTTTTAGTAATAAAATAGTTAGGGTAGAAAAACATATTTTATTAAGGCAATTATATACAAGTGAGGAAATATACAAAATCAATATACATTTTTCTTCTTGAAAAATAAAATAATTGGGATATATGTTTATTCACATATATTATATTTTTGAACATATATGTTTTTAACATTTTTATATTTTAGAAGACAGGTATTTATCTTTTGTAGCAGAAAACTTTTTTGACATTTTAGTTTATAACATTTTTGTAACATACATTATTTTTGCCATATATTTTTACAGTTTTGTTTTTGCATTTTTAACATTTAGTAAATATATATATATTTCATTTTAATTAAACAATATAATATTATACATATTTTGCCAAAACAAAATCACAGTCACTTGTTAATTATTTTTGAACATGTAATATATATTTTTAATTAATATTATTAACATATGAAATATTAATAATATTAATTATTACATTGTAAATGTTTATACAAACATGTTTTTCAAAAGAAGTTTTTATTTAACATTTTATACATTTTTAGGCATTTTTAGATAAGCATTGTAAATGATACAAATAAATAAGTAATTATAATAATTAATAATATATTTCATATTAATTATTGTTATAGTTTTACAAAGTAGAAAATATGTTAATTTATTTTGAACATATTACTGCAATATTTTAATATTTTTAGAAAATATAAAAGTTGTTTATTTATGACTGTATTATATGTTGTGACAATATTTTCTATGTGTTTTATTATTTAAGCAGCCATTTTTGTTTTTCAGGTACTATTTTGTAACCGCTTACTGTTGTTTTGGGTCATTTCACAGGGGAGAAGCTCGCGGTTAGATGCTGCATTGCGTCGAGCAAGGTAAGTGTAATTTTCTTTATTTAAACTTAGGAGGTCATTACGATGGCGGACGGAAAAACAACCAACCGCCATGGTAGCGGGAAATCACCGCCCGCCGCCACCGCGGGAAAACCGACGGCCAGATTAGGATCCTCGGCGGTAAAAACCCAACCGCGGCAGAAAGGAGACTCGAGAAACCGCCGTTCGCCTGCGGAGAAGGCCCAAACCCATCCGCGACGGTCGGTCTTGCAGCCCAAACGACCGCAACCACAGCGGAGACACCGCCATCGAAATGATGAAATTCCTGACATCGCCGCGGTGCAGTGCGCTGTTTCCGCCCGCCGCGGTCGACAACATTGATGAATCAGTGAGACGGCGGAAGCGCCGTAGCAGAGCCACCGCTGCGGACGCTCCGTTAAAAAAATGGCGGTCGCGAGAAAACCACACAACATGGCCACAAAGTGCACCAACCAACCAAGGCATGCACCCAAAAATACCTAACACAGCCCAAAGACACACCCTCATGGGAAACTCCAAAACTCCAAATCCCAGGTCCACACACACACCACACCTGCTACCAATACCCCATCCTGACACACTCACAGACACCAGTATAAATCCAGCCCCCAACAGACCACAATCTTTTGCAAAACTCCACAACTGAGGGGACATCCACCACAGATGACAGGAGAGGCAAATCTGTACAACACACACACATCACCACAACCACCACTACTTCCACACCTGCACCCCTAACACCTTTGCACCGCACACACCATACACATCACAACCACCACTACCACTTCCAAACCTGCACCTTAAACACCTTGACACATCACACACCATGTCACCACAGAGAATGCCCAAATTCACTGACAGTGAGTTGAGGGTCATGGTTGATGAGATAATCAGGGTAGAACCACAATTGTTTGGTAAGCAGGTCCAACAGACACCACTAGCAACAAGAACGCAAATATGGAGAAGGATAGTAGACAAGGTAAATGCAGTAGGGACCGTGCCACGCAATAGAGATGAAATTGTGAAGAGGTGGCCCGATCTGAAGGCAGTGGTCAAGAAGAAGAGAGCCAAGAACCATGAGCTGGCTCACAGGACAGGCAGTGGCCCTCCCGTTCCACTCAAAACATTCACTGAATGGGATGAGAAGGTGCTTGGCATTCTACTTCCAGAGAGTCTCTCAGGAATACCAGGGGGAGTGGAGGCTGGTAAGTACAAACAAATGCCTAACATCACACAAATGTACTGTCCTGCACTACTACAAAATAATACCTCGTAGGTTCAAATTCATTCATGTGCACAACACTCCCCCAACACATCTCTCACAGATTCAACAGACACTCCCCCTGAAGCCCCCCAAAGGTAGTTAGCAACATCACCATGGGTACATGTGTACATGCTGCCAGCACTACAACTCCCACCAGGCCCCCTTGTCCTACAGCTGCGCAAGATGGAGCCCTCCACCCCAACCCATGTGCCAACCATAGCATTGCTCACCTTAACCTAATAGGTAGGTAGCCATCCCTACAGGGAGGTGGGTGGGTGTTTGGGAAGCCTGGACTACAACTCCCACCAGGCCCTCTTGTCCCACAGCTGAGCAGGATGGAGCACTCCCCCCACCCAGAAGCATGCCTCAGCCATTGTGTGCTTCACCCTCACCTAACAGGTAGGTAGCCATCTTTACAGGGAGGTGTCTGTGGAATAGGGAGGCCTGCACTACAACTCCCACCAGGCCCCCTTGTCCCACAGCTGAGCAGGATGGAGCACTCCCCCACCCAGAAGCATGCCTCAGCCATTGTGTGCTTCACCCTCACCTAACAGGTAGGTAGCCATCTTTACAGGGAGGTGTCTGTGGAATAGGGAGGCCTGCACTACAACTCCCACCAGGCCCCCTTGTCCCACAGCTGAGCAGGATGGAGCACTCCCCCACCCAGAATCATGCCTCAGCCATTGTGTGCTTCACCCTCACCTAACAGGTAGGTAGCCATCTTTACAGGGAGGTGTCTGTGGAATAGGGAGGCCTGCACTACAACTCCCACCAGGCCCCCTTGTCCCACAGCTGAGCAGGATGGAGCACTCCCCCACCCAGAAGCATGCCTCAGCCATTGTATGCTTCACCCTCACCTAACAGGTAGGTAGCCATCTTTACAGGGAGGTGTGTTTGGAATAGGGAGGCCTGCCCCACAACTCCCACCAGGCCCCCTTGTCCCACAGCTGAGCAGGATGGAGCACTCCCCCACCAAGAAGCATGCCTCAGCCATTGTGTGCGTCACACTCACCTAACAGGTAGGTAGCCATCTCTACAGGGAGGTGTGTTTGGAATAGGGAGGCCTGCACTACAACTCCCACCAGGCCCCCTTGTCCTACAGCTGAGCAGGATGGAGCACTCCCCCCAGCCACAAGCATGTGGCAGATATTGAATGTCACTCATCAAACTTACGGGTAGGTAACCATTTCAACCGGGAGTGTTGTTTTTAATTGGTGACACAGCAGCACAACTCACAACAGGCCCCCTACTCCCACAGCTCAGCATGATGGAGCACCTGTCCCACTCATAGGCATGTGACGTCTGTGCAGCCGCACATGACACCATGCCACTTAGTCCACAGTCACCTACACATATCATGCAAAACAGTTGTGTTGTAGTCACCATGCACAAGTCTCTGTCCAAAAATTACCCACATTGTGTCCACTGTGCCAGGCATCACACACTGCAACACTAACAACGATCATGCTGCCCTGCAGCAGTGTCTGGCCGTTTGTTGGCAAAATGCAAATCACCCATGTCATCCCACAGTGTTGCAATGTAAACAGTGGAAGTGCAGTGTACCCAAAAACTACACTGCAGCTGGGACTCACAATGCTAAACTAAGCACATCCCAAATGTCCTGCAACACACCCAGCTACCACAGTGCTGCACTGAATTGCAGAACAGCACCTTGTCTGACTAAAATTCTCAAGGGTGTCTTGTTTGGACTACCAATATGTGTATGCATTGACAATGTTCACATCTCACACTGTCTGTCCGAACAGTGCTGGTATAGTCTGGCCCCAAAAGCACACATTGTCTGCACAGGGCTGAGTACATCTCACACACACACCACTGTTGACCACAACATGTCAGTGTATGGATGCCCTGGAACAACTGCTTCACCAGTACTGTGCTCATGTTCTCAGGTCCACAAATACCATGAAACCATGACAGTGTGGAAATGTATGCTGGGTGAGATGTTCACCCTTCTGTATGTCACCACTGTGCTACGAGACTATACCCCTTGCCCTATTGTGCCTTCAAATGTCGGGGGAGTGAACCCCACAGCCAGATAGGTGGGACAACAGTGATGGGGGGGCTATACCCCTTGCCCTATTTTGCCTTCAAATGTCGGGGGAGTGAACCCCACAGCCAGATAGGTGGGACAACAGTGATGGGGGGCTATACCCCATGCCCTATTCTGCCTTCAAATGTTTGGAGACTGAACCCCACAGCCAGATAGGTGGTACAACAGTGATGGGGGGCTATACCCCATGACCAAATGTAATCTGAAATCAATGGGTACAAAAATCCACACACATATCATGTTCACCACACGCACATTCCATCCAAAAATGTCTACCAAGTCACATAGCCATGTCATTGCTCACCTTCACCTCAAACGGTAGTTAGCCATCTTCACAGTGAGACGGTGTAGTGTGTTTGGCTATCCGTCCCACATAACGCAACATGCATGCTGTTCCACCACTATGGAGGATGGGACACTACACCCCCAATAAGAATCATGTGGCAGGCAAAGTATGCTACCCACCCAACTCGCAGGTAGGTAACCACATCTCACAGGTCGGGGTGTGTGGGGCTGGGAAGCTTGCACAACAACTCACACGGGCCCACCTGTCCGCCAGCACACAAGACCCATTACTTCCTGGCACCAACATGCATGTGTCAGTCATTGCAATGTACACTTCAAAAGAACTGGCATGTGGACATATCATGCTGACTTGTCCCACACTGGACCAAGATGGAAGCCATCATCATACACACACAGAGAGGTCTCTCAAATACAAGGAAAAAACAGCAAACACTACATATCAACAGCCACAACATGCAGCCAGATATGCATTTAAAAAAACATGTTGGCATAGGACACCAGGCCTCTCAATGCACAACTGCACACCCAGATAGCATTGGCAACTATAGTGTGCACACACTTAAGAAAATGAAACTGTGACAGCAACCAAAGTGTGAAAGTCTGAAACACATGTAGATGGAACTCCGAGCACAACCATGCACACCACTACATGCCATCTGACAGTAGCAGTGGTCCAGACCACCTAGGATCTAATTAAAGCAAACTTAAGCATGTCTGGAATTGCAAATACAGATATGTACACCACATTGAAAAGGTATGCATGAAACTACAATGTACACTCAATGTGCAGAGTAAACCGCTGCAAGGGCTCAACAAGTGACACATACGCGTAAATGGATGACATATGATTGATCAATAACTGGATGCCAACATGAGACTGTCAATGTAAAAAGAAATATATTGTGCATGTCATGTCTTGAGAACTCCCAATATGGACAAGTAATGCATGTACCACAACAGCTTGTAATGCATCACTGGATGTCGGTCAATGCAAATTTGTACAGTGAACAACTGCTGGATGTACAAACAGTTGATGTAACACTGCTAACACAAACTTTGCTGGGTGCAACACAATGACCATTTCACATCTGACCCACAGGTGACCAAGAACTCACTGCAGAGGATGACACCACCCTGCAGAGCCAGTCCCCCCAGGAACAGAGACAACTGGATGAGGACTCCCTGGATTCCTTGGATGAGGAGCTCCACGCTGGCCCATCTGGTGTGGCAGGCTGCAACCAGTCCCAGGCACCCATTGTCCCCCCAACCACATCAGCTGCAGCCCCTGACCATCCTCTGACAGCTGCTGTCACGGCCTGTGTGTCAACCACTACCACCACCACCACCACCACCACCACAGCTGGCCGCAACACCCTCACTGCCCCAGGGGTTGAGCAGCCCACTACATCGAATGCGGAGGCCAGGGAGAGGATGCAGAGGGCCAATGTGAGGACCGGACAGGACCGTGGCAGCAGTGCAGGTGGTCATGACAGGGTCATGCAGAGGGGGACTTATCCTGGGACAGAAGCCCTGGGCCACATCGACAGAGTCCTTGGGGCCTACCAACAGGCCCAGGGACGAATGGGCCGGTTAGAGGAAGAATCTCGGGAGCACCTCCTGCTGCGGAGGTCCATGGACACACGCATGGGACAGATTGTGGACCTCTTGGGGCAGCTAGTGGCGGTTCTGAGGGACAGGCCAGCGCAACATTCTACCCCTCCGCCTCCCCCTGTTGGGCAGCAGGATGACACTTCATCATCCTCCCCTGCATCCACAGAGGGGGGTGAGTCCTCAGACACCACTGTCCCTGCAGCAGTGGCCCCTCCAGTCAAGCGCAAAAGGGGCCGTCCAAGGAAAGGCCAGGGGGACTCACGTGCCAAAGCACCTGCCAAACGCTAGTCACCGAGCCAGCTATGATGGCAGACCACTGCACCACTGCATTGACCTTTTGGACTATCCTTCACCACACTGCCATGTGAATGGCATCTATCTGTTGGACTGGGTCTCCACATCATTGTGAGGACTACTCAAGTATCTCACCTACCATGACTGTCAACTCACTTCTTCAATTCCCCCTTCACATTTCTCCACCCTTGCATGTCACAATTGTAAATAAATACACCTTACACACATGTTGTTGTGTCTGCTCCGTCTTTAATACAGGATGTGCAACCTCCACCGTGTAGGACATGGTCCAGGGGAATGGAATGTAGGTAGGCAGTGAGATGCTGAAGGGACCTAGGGAAAACCGCAGAACAAGAGTCACTTGTATGGGTGTGGCATCGCACACATCACACAACACTTGTCAACAAGGTACTCACATCTACAAACTTTACACAGAGCAACAGTCACCATAGAGACATTCTGTATCACACTAACCAATCACACATACATTGGCAGGCAGCAATGAGTCAACACAAAGCTGCAGTCAGCAAGCTCACATACAGCCACACAGCAACTGCAACACCATCAGCCCATTTTGTCCCTTCTACATCGTCACTCACCTTCAAGTGAAGTAGCGGGTCATGAGCTGTCGACGCATGTCGACCCCTTCCTCCTCTCCACTGCCCTCGTCACTGGATCTGGGTTGATTTGCAGGCGGGGGCCTTGGCTGCTCATCATCGTCATCCAGGATCAGGGGTATTGCCTTGCGAATGGCCAGGTTGTGGAGCATGCAGCATGCCACCACTATCTGACACACCTTCCCTGGCGAGTACATAAGGGCACCTCCAGTACGGTCCAGGCACTGAAATCTTGAGTTTAGGAGACCAAATGTCCATTCTATCACACGCCGTGTCCTCCCATGGGCATCATTGTATCGCACATCAGCTGGCGTGACGGGATTCCGCAATGGGCTCAGCAACCACGGGCGGTTCGGATATGCCGAGTCACCTGGGTGTGAGGGACACAGATTAACCTTGCAGTCCCAAAATGCCACACGACAGCATGTCACACACACACCACTCTAATCCACTATGCATACTCACCCACAAGCCATGCACGCTCCGGAAGCAGATTGGCCATCAGCTGAGGAACGATGCTGCTGTGCAAGATGTGGGCATCATGGGCTGAGCCGGGAAACTTGACACACACGTGTGAGATGATCATGTCCGCCAGGCACACCACTTGAACATTTACCGAGTGTGAATGCTTCCTATTGCGGTAAACCTGTTCACGTGCCTGTGGTGGCACAAGCCCAACATGTGTGCAATCAGTTGCACCAATGAAATGGGGGATATGTCCAAGGGCATAGAAATCGCCCTTCACAGCCACCAACTCAGGCCCCCTGGGAAAATGGATATACCTGTGTTTGTAGAGCATCATGCCGACAGGACATCCCTCAGCACCATGCTGAACATCGGCTGTGACATCCCGTCTGCACTTGCGACCATGTGCTGGAATGAGCCTGTTGCAAAGAAATGCAGGCATGCCATCATGTAGTGTAGCTCCTATTTCCCTAATAGGCTCTGCGCATTGGAATAATATCCCCTATAGGTTTGACATAGGACTAAGGTCAGTATGTCCCTATCGAGTATATTAAACTTAATTACTTGTGCCAGCTAGCTCAGAGGCCACTAGAAACTCCTTGACGACAAGAAGGGAGTAGTTTCTGGCATCCGCAAAACATGACAACTTTGTTTCCCTTTAGAATCAGAACGTGTCCCAGAGTCGTGGAAACAATAGATAACTATTTCACTCAGCTCAATCGTGCATGATTAGTTTTTCTCAAAGTTACACAGAAAGAATAGACAGGCGTTTCAATAAAATATTTATTGAACAGTCTTGTTTCTCGTGTAAGTTAAATGTGCTGTTAGTCAGCTCCATACCTTAAGAATGAGAGAGGTAGGAATCTCTTGCCAGACTCAAACTCCAACACCCCGCAAGGGAAGTCAGATCACTGGAAGCTGGACTCTCTGCGTGCAGGGATGACAGCGTCTTCTCAGTGCGTCAGGCCGGGAAACGGGCTCCTCTGAAGTCGAGATCTCCTCTAGTTTACAAGGGCTATGGAAGGTATATTTATACCTGAAAGGTACTTTAGAACGTTAGCATTGACGTGAATCGGACAGCGGAAGACGTCATGAATGAACCCCTAAGGTATAATGGTTCATGCATAATAGATGAGTCCTTGAAGAAATCAATAGTCCTGTGCTAGGGAAATTCCCGAAGCCTAAGGGTATGTTCTTCAAGAACTCATTGTGACGTTAGGGTGGACGGATGTCGGAGACCATGCCTGTATTTGGAGTGCACGGTTTAATGCCTAAATAAGGACTGGGATTTTATGCCTATATAAGGGCAGGGCAAATTGTGCCTATATAAGGACATGATACAGGAAAGCCCGTGTATGGACACCCTAAGAGGAATACAACACCCACTCCACTTTCGTGTGTACGATAATACTAAAATGCTAAACATTTAAAATGCTAAACATTAAATGGAGTACCGCATATTGCTAAAATATTTCATAAAACCATTTAAAAGGCATTTAAAAAACCTATTAGAATGCAAAAGGTACTGTACATTTGAAGCATTGCTTTTCATTTCAGGCATATATTTAAAAAATAAAATACAATATGAATGAAATTAGCAGTAATATTTACATGTGACAAAAAATGATCGATAAGTTGTTCAAAAAATCAAAGTCATTTCATGTCATGAAAATGAATGAACTTTTTAGACAAACAAGATGACTAAGGGGCCGATTCCGATTCGGGCCGGAAATCTCTTCGACCGAGCCGGACCCGGAGAGATTTCCGACCGATTCGGACCCGTGCAGCCCGACCGAACGAGTACGATGCGCACGTATGCCATCGGACTCGAGTCGGTCGGACTCCCATTGAAGTCAATGGGAGCCTGTCGTACAACGCGTACGCGGGCTCCCATTGACTCAATGGGTGCGAGGCGGACAAGGGCGCCCCCTACAGCGTGTACGCGGCGAAGCGACTCGCTCCGTACACGCACAGGTAGGGGGGACCCATGGGTCCCCCCTGTGTGCGACTCGTGTGGGTACGCGTACAGGGTGGTCCGACACGGACCCCCAAAGTACAGCTCCGACTGCTCTATCAAGCCGGAGTGCGCGGCTCGGTCGGACTGCTCGCGGCGCGCATCGTACTTACCCGGCTGGGAAACGTCTCCATTGCGCGGTGCGAGTCGAGTCCGAGCGAGTCGGTCGGTGCGGTTTGACCCGGGAACGAGTTGGTCGGAGCGGTCGGGTCGCCCGGACGAGTCGGTCGGCGATTTCGCATCGTACTCGCTCGCCCGGACGCGCGTACGAATCGGTCGAATCGGTCGGGCAATAGGGCTCCGAATCGGATCCGGTTAAGCCGAATCCGATTCGGAGCCCTACCGGCCGAGATCGGAATCGGCCCCTTAGTGTCTGTGGAAGTACCGCGAAGTCTGTACTATAAGGCTAGTTCTACTTTAAGCAGATTGAAGTGTCATTTTTGTTCGAAAAATGGACAAAGGTTCAATTTTGGGAAGAGTTCCAAGTTTTTGGAGTATGAAGGCCAAATTGTTACTGCATCTCTGGAACACTGTGGCTGAATCAGAGTCAGTTTACGGGTCTGGTGTAAACATGAGATCATCTATTTCCGTAGACAAAACATCGTCCACTGAAGTTGGTGTCAGTTGGAACACCTCGTGTAGTAGATTAATTGCACAGAGATGTGAAGCACCGCTTTCAGCATAGGTTGCCGCAGCAATGTTCGCGTCCGTTCTTACCTGTGTGCCTGTCGATCTTTCTCGTACCTCAGCAGCAGCCGGAAGCGTCTGTGAGATCTCAATGAATGCTGACATCAGGATTGGCAGCCTCTGGGGGCAACACAGAGCATGGGCCGTTATCGGGACCAGCAGAGTATCGACATCCGTTGGCGTAGCTGATGGAAATGTTAGACAGGTGTCTAACACGCATTCTTCACCGCATAGCAGGCATCGTAGAACAGGTAAGATGCAATCTTGCCAGATTGGTCTGAATGACAGGAACCATGTTGTATTAAGGTCCCGTAGACGAGTCATGCCCAAAAGCTGTACTATTTGCTCACGGCACTTTCGTTCAAGGAGAGCTTTCTCCATTTCGCTCTGAGTGATGTCTGCGAATAGGCTGGCCATAGCGCAATAGCAGGAAGAGAAATAGAATTCCGGCAACAAGTGCTAGAATTAATGGTATGCCACTAAACACCGAATGTGCAAAGTTCGGGATTATTCCGAGTATTGCCTGGAAAGGTGCTAACAGACCGGAGCAGATGCTCTTAAATACATGTACAATTCCGGTTGTATCAGACATGTTGAAGATACGTGCTATCATTTCCACGAAATGTATAGGGCAGTTTGTACGTATTAAAGTCTGTATCTCAGCCGAAGTCCTTGCTACTTGTAGATCATAGGTTTCTTTGGCCGAGGACAAAGGCACTGTTTGCTGTAAAAGCATGGCTTTCATTCTGCTTAAAGTATCAAATCTTATAAAAGAGACGTTCAGCGAAGGCCATAGAGGCGACTCCCTGACTGTGTCTATTGGGGCAAACAATACTTGCATACAGCAAGTGTCCCTGGAGTTGACCGTTACTAGATATGGGATGCCTGGCAACATGCCGCAGCAACTCTGATCATTCAACATGAGGTAACTCCCATTAGAAAGTTGTCCAAACATCTATATGTATACGGTAAATCCCAAGATGTCTTAATGTATTCCTTACCTAACCTTTCATATTTGTCTGCTTGCATTTGTCTGAGGCAATACTGAAACTGAAAAGTAGTCACAGGTAATGTGATTTTGCCATGAATGAGCCATTCTGTAGGTGGTTTTTCTGCCACTGTGAATGGTAACTTTTCCAGTTTTTCAATGTTCAGCACTGTATACTTTGCTCCTCTTTGTGCCAGTTTGATCTGTTTATCAGTTAGATTGTATTCTGCAAACAGAGCCGATGTGTTGATGAAACGCCAAGGCACATAGCCCGCTCGCAAAGATTGCAGCGTCCAGCTTATTAACACATTAGAACGCAATTGAGATTGGCCTTGCTGTAACATCGACAAATCTTGTTCTAGTATGTCGATAGCAGAGGGTACAATGCCATCCAATGAATATATTCTGGAGGACAAAGTTGTTAACCCATTGTCGACCACAGAGAGGGTTTTCTCTAAATTAATACGATCAAGTTCACGTATTCGTTCTGCAGCCTCCATCTGTGACACTTTCCATGCTTCATTATAGGCAGCATAAATGCCGGCATATATGAAACGTTTTTGACGCGGTTTTCTTGGTCCAAGCAAGAATTCCCTAAGGTCTGCGTCCTCTTTAAGTATGGATAAGTGTTGTTTCACATCCTGTAGTGTAGATTTCTGCAGCCAATCGAGGCATAATTTACCTACACTGTATGTTGTTACTACCCCCGGATGCTGTCTTTGGACGTATCTTGGGTCTGGCCTATGAATAGTAAAGCCCTGAGTTTTATTCAGGAATCTTTCCTGACAGTTGTTTGTGTCTGTGGGCCAGATCAACCATTTTTTCCAATCAGGATTAGATCTGTTGAGTTGTAGTATATTGTCAACTGTCACCGCTGCCTGTTTATTATTATCAGTGGCAGGTGTTGGTACAGAAGGTGTGTTCATCTCTTTGATCTTGGCTAGTCCAAGACAAGATGTTTGTTGGACAGTTTCATTCAAAAACATTATTTGTTCAGGGACGATGCAGGCTCTAAATAAAGCTTCTATCCCCTGCACTTGCCAATCTTTAGTACCCCAGACAGTTTTTGTGTCTATTGTGTCTTTCCAAAAGTCGAAACCCTGTCTAGACAGTTGGGCAATAAATATTGCAGAGTAAATCTGTTTTGTATTTGTTAACATAATTTTCAGTCCTGTTTTGTTTACATTTTTATAGTAAAACATTTCTGGATCAGATGTATTGTACCGTGAAAAATATGGAAACTTGTTAGCAAATGTTTTTGAACTACCGCGTGGTGGTGTAGGACAATGCTCCCATTGGTTAAACATAAACACATTTCTAGGGTATGCAGATTTATGCAAATAATGATGACCATAATGGTTATAACAATACAGCTTTTCATAGTCTGATGAACCCTCTAAATATTCATTTTTAGAAAATGCAGCAGATTTTTCTAGGTCAAACATTATGTCTTTAACAGTCTCAAAGTCCCAATCATCTGAATAGGTACTGGACGTAATTAGATCACTTAGTGAAATTTTAAACAAATGTGTAATGTTCAATTATTCCGTCGGTCCGAAGATATCAAAATCTGTTTTGTCCCACACTATACCATCCTGTATAGGAACAGCTGTGATGTTCACTGTTGACAAGTCTCTTAGGGGCACATGCATCAAAGGTTTTTGCGATCGCAAACGGTGCGAATCGCAAAAATCGGCCGTTTGCGATCGCAAATTGGCCTTTGGAGATGCATGAAAGTGTTTCCTATGCGCAATTTAAGAATTCGCAATTAATTGCGAATTCCTAAATTGCGATTGCATTTAGGAATCGCAATTTGCGATTCCTTAAATGCAATGCTAGAAGCACTTTCAAATAGCGATTTCAGCTATTTGGGACCGCAAATTACAGACAAATCAAACTTGTCTGTAATTTGCAAAACCTTCGAAAAATGCTCTAAAATGCATTTTTTTAAGTTTTAGGTTACACACACACATGCCCTTGGGGCATGTCTGGCGCAACATGGGTGCACATCACAATTTCAGGGTGCAACAGGGTGTCATTTTGACACCCTGGCACCCTTGAAATTGCATTCTCAATTTGCGATTCTCTAATTGCGAATCGCTAATTGAGAATGTCTTCCCATTCATTCCTATGGGCCTCTAGGCCCATAGGAATTAATGAGGAGGTATTCATTAATTGCGACTCGCAATTAGCGAGTCGCAATTAAGGAATGTTTAGGAATCGCTATTTTTATAGCGATTCCTACATGCATAGGCTTTTGCGATTCCTTAATTGCGATTCCTTAATAATCGCAATTAAGGAATCGCAAAAGCCTACCTTGATGCATGTGCCCCTTACTTCACGATGGGAAGATTTATGAGGTTTCAAAAGTACGTTCACGTCTTTTCCTTCAGTATTCACATGGATGTATCTGCCACTTATAAGCACACTCACAGTTGTAACCAAAGCTAGCCAGAGCAGGAAAACAAAAAGTCCAGATGTAATCCAGAGTTCAATCCATGGGGAAACCAGATAAGTCTTTTTCAGAAAGTGAAGAAAGTCTTGTACTTGCTGCTTGAATTTCAATGATGCTGGCGTCGTTTCAGGTTCACTCGGATCTTCTGAGAACGTATCAAAGTTAATGAAATAGCCAGAAGCAGTTCTGTCAATTGTTGGAATTGCATCAGGATTTGTAGAAATTGCTGGAACCAGTTGATCACTCGCTACATTGGTGTAGACGGGTGTATTTGGATGAACTGTTACTTGGTTTTCAAGAGGGATGAGTTCCATTGCATGTTGCTTAGTCCTCCATCTGTTACAGCTGAATTCTCGATTGTTATCAGTCTTTCAGTCTGAACCTCTTGGATAGTAGCAAGAGGAGTGCGTCTGCTACTAGGTCGGAGTCCACGAGGCCTACTATTCAGTATTGGCCACATACTGTGGTTTGATGAGGTCGATGGACACAAATCTTTTCTCCTTTTTTCCAGCAAGGGGCGGCAGAAGTACTGTTCTTGTTCCTTGAACTGCTAGGACAGGTACTGGTTGTCTGTAAGAAGGTCCAAATTCCTTCTTGTCCGCAATCTTTTCTCTGACTAGATCCCCAACTTTTGGAATCCAGACAGGCCTTGCTGGGACCGCCGGTTTGTCCCCAGTGGTGGTTGGCTGTAGGAATACGTTGCTTTGTTTCGTTCTTAACTCATTCAGTTCCTGTAAAACAGCCAAACGATCTTTGATATCAAACGTTTTATTTTCCACCACTGTGCCTACGTGATCGAGATCTGGTACCCACATTCTTGTCCCAAATAGGACCTCATATGGAGTGACCCCCCCCCTAGAGAACTTCTTGGCAGATTGTTCAATGAGCGTTGGACCCCATTGATATGTTTGACCCACCCATCACCCGAACCTAATACCCTCGCTGTTATAGACTGCTTTATGTCCCGGTTTTTCCTTTCCACGACCAAATTTCCCTCAGGATGGAATGGAGAGGAGTACCGCAATGCAACGCCCAGACTGGACATGGCTTCTTTGTAAGCCCGAGAGCTAAACGCAGGGCCTTGGTCAGAATGTAGCGTGCCTATTGCGTATGTGCCGATAAAGACTCGCAAATCTTTTATAACAGTTCGAGCGTCAGCCGAGCGCTGAGGCCATATCCATAGGAACCTAGAGCATGAATCCACTGCAACCATGATATATTTATAGTTACCTTCCCTTTGCAAGGGACCGCAGTGGTCCAGGTAAACACAAGCTAATGGTTTATCTGAAATTAACAGGGGTGTCTGCGCAGGGCGTTTCACTGTGGAGACTTTCATCTGTTGGCATATATCACATTCTAAAACATAGTTCTTTGTTTGTTTTCTAATGCCAGGCCACCAATATCTTTGCTTGAGTAAAGATACTGTCGCAGAAACACCTGCATGGGCAGAAGCTATCCCTTCGTGTGCTGCTAGGATTAGTCCTAATCTACGTTCCTTGTTTGGAATTACCCTATCCCCCACTCCAGGGATTCGAGCAAAAGGAACGTTGTTCGCATCAATTACAAGAGTACTTGAGTGTAAACTTTTTTGGTAGCGCTGCACTGCTGCCCTTGCTTGAAGCATTGACAGCCAACATTATCTCACCGTCTATTTTTGTTTTTGAACTAGTGATCGCAGCTACGGAAGCCGTCTGAACATCCCCCTTTGCGGCTTCGTCAGCCAATGAATTCCCTGCAACGTGAACGCCATCACGTTGATGACTCAGTGTGTGGATCACATGAGCCTTTGGTAGTTCGTTTTTCAACTGAACTACTTGTTCCCAAAGCATTTTGTGCTTTATTGTGCCACCTTTCGCATCTTTGAAACCATTTTCAAGCCAGTTTTGTATATATTCATTATACGACTGAACACAGTAAAAGGAATCGCACACTATTAGTGTGGGGAATTCTCGATCTGTACTTTCAAGTGCCAGTTTGAATGCTTGTAGTTCAGCTCGCTGAGCAGTACAATCCCCTAGAGATTGAATTTTTGTGACCATAGGTCTGAAGATGCCATCTCGCATGCGACCTTTAACGATTGCACAAGCTTGCTTACCCCCTGTTGCGGGTTGTGCGGATCCGTCAGTGTAAATTATGAATTCGTACTGATCGCGAGGCAGAATTTCAGTAGGCAGAGGACATTCTTGTTCATATTGCAGGAATGCTTGTGTTTTTAAATCAGGATCAAAAACATATTCAACATCTGTTGCAGCAAGAGAATTAACCCATTGTATCCATCTCGGATGTAATGCTTTAGCATTTGGAATGCTTGCTTTTGTGACCGCTTCTGAAGCTGGTACTGGGGTTACGACAATGATGCGTTTCCCTTGGGCTAGGGCTCTTTCTTTTGCTACAGCGGTTTGAACTGCTGTTAGAATTTTTTCAGTTGAACTGAAGCGCATTTCCGCTTGTGTGTACAAATGAGATTTGTATGCAATTGGTATTTTCTCACCCTCATTGAAGGTTAAGTAGGTGAATCCACATTGACCCGAAATTATTCGGATCACCAGGTTGCGTTGACTTACGCGTGTTTGTAAGTGATTTGTTGCTAACATGTTATCCTGTAGTGAACGCAAGATTTCTGTGTGTTCGTTTGTCCAAGTTTTGATTGAAAAATCAGGTTTGATTAATGCGTAGAGAGGTTTAACCCTTTCTGCGTAATTTAGAATGTATGTTCTTCCAAAGTTTAGGAAACCCAGGATGGATTGTAAATTTTTTTGCGTTTTTGGAGGTTGGAGCAGCGCACACTTTTCTAAAAAGTTAGCTGCCAAGCTCTTGCCTTCACTTGAAAGCTCATATCCCAGAAATAGGACATTGAGATGGGCAATTCGGGACTTTTTAAAGTTGAACTTGTAGCCCTCAGAGGCGAAGCCCAGTATAATGGTGCTCACCCTGTTCAAGTGTTTGTCCAGGTCATCGTCTGTCAGATATATGTCATCGACATAGGACAATGCCTCATTGTCATAAATTTGTAGTAACTCCGTTACCCTCGCTGAGAATAAACCTGGGCTGTTCTTGAACCCTTGTGGGAGTCGACAAAAGTGACGCTGGGTCCCCATTATGGAGAATGCTGTTAAGTACCTGCTTTCAGGTGCTATGTTTTGACAAAAGAAACCATTTGAGATGTCTAATGTGGTTTTATATTTTTTACGCACAATGTTATTCATTAATGTTGTGCTATGTACATTTTGCACTGCAAATGTTTTTGAACAAGTGTTTAAGTGTCTGTAATCCAAAACTAGACGATATGTATTGTCTGGTTTGGAGACAGGAAACAAAGGATTGTTCATTGAGGAGGTGCATGTTTCAATCACCCCATGGTATTCAAGTTGATCTAAGATCTCTCTGACCTGTTTTTTAGCTTCTTGCTTTATTGGATACTGCCTTTGTGCAGTTGGTTCATGTTTCAGATGTATTTTATGGTGAGGTGAGTCCTCATCCCATCCTACATGATTTTTATATAATGCTGGGGCCTGGGCTACTGCCCATTTCCTGGCATATGTATATTTTAGATTAATTGGAATATGGTTGGAGAAGGCAGGCATAATAATGTCCTCGCCATGTGGGCACTCCCTGACAAATTGTGGTGGCCAGTCTTTTTCTGCTAGAAGTATTTCATAGCCCCTTGATAGTCTTTCCCAAAAAAGTGCTTTCACCTGTCTAGGTATGTCTCCCTCCATCCGGAGTATTATTTCATATAACTTTTGTGGAGTACTAACCCTGGTGTCTACAGTCTCAACTGTAATGTACTCATTCAAGTCCACTATCTCCAGAAGTTCTTTCAGGTTCTGGCAAACTATTGTGACTTCTGCTGCACTGTCCAGCATTGTCTGAGCCCATTCTCCGTTCTTGAGTTGTGTTCTCAGTATTCTCGGCATGTCTGATCTTCAGACCTGCTACTTTCTTTTTGGAGAATTGAGGTTTTGTTTTGTTTTTTGGAGCGTGTTTATCTTCCTTGGATTTCACGCGTTCTTCTCTATGTTCTGATCGTCCTCTTCTTTCCGAAGTCTGTGATGAGATCTGAAAGGGACGAGAGGAACGTGTATCAGTATCTTGATACCTGTCTGGTTTTCTTAAATTATCCCTATTCCTGAGGTTATACCCTCCTTTCAGAGGGCTCCTTTTGAGGAGACCTACCTCGGGATTGAGAACGTTTCTCGTTTGAATTTTGTTTATTAGTCTCCCACTTCTTTTTAGAAGATGTATGAGTTTGTTTAATTGAGTCCTTCTCAGGACTTTCAGATAGTTTCGGCTTTACTGGTCTTCCACCCAAACTATCTCTGCCTAATTCTGCATAAGATTGTTCAATTATTCTGGGTAGCTCAGTTTGATGTTCTGTAACATCGAATTCCCTTAATTTTGGCGGATCGCCACTGCTGCTGCCTCTCCTTTAATATTAGATAATATCATTGTTGAGACCTGGTCGAAATTTTTCAGTAATTTCATACCTAAATTCAGAGCAGGCTCTGCCCCGTATTCATTTTGAATTTGTTTCAGGACATCTGGGATTACCGCAATTGACGGAATACCATGTGTTTTAGTATAGATGGCAGCAAAGACTGAGCGCCAAGTGGTGCAGTCTTCCAGTTGTGGTGTGATCCCCATTGGTAAACTGATTGTTAGGATTCTGTGTTTCTCATACGGGCTAGTATTTGGAAATACTGCTTCGATTTGAGTAATTTTTTGAGCTATCCAGAATGGAATTTGCTCACGTTTTGTGGGCATTTTACCCATGACTGCGTATAGAGTCTGTGGTGTAATTTTTAGTGTATTCCCCTGTTGGGGAGTTGGATTTGGAAGTGTCAATGGTGGTTGGACTGTGAAAGTCCGCATGACATATTGGACCAATTGTCTGTAGATTTTTATTATTTCTTGTAGTTGAACAAGTAGTTCCTCGTCTGACATTTCTTCAATGTCGGGATGAGGTGTATAGCCGGCTAGAATCGGCCATGTTGCTCCTGGTCTACCTAGTGGACTGAGCCTGGTAATGTTTCTGTGATGTTTTACGGCGCCTTTAAACCAGAGCTGATGCTCTTGGTATGTTAATGGAATTTCTATATCCTCGAAAGGAATGTATTCCTCTGGTGGATCATCTTCTTTGTAGAAGTGAAACAGTTTTGTAACTGGATTGGATTCAGGAAATATTACCCATGAATAGAATACCTCTGTCTGAAAGGATTCGTGTGCCTCTATCACAAAAACTGCTCTACCACCTCTTGGTGGCAGACCGTGTTTTATAAGTTTTAGAGTGATGGATGTCTATAACACCCTCCTCGGTTTCAATAAAACCTGTGATATTATAAGCTGTTGCAGCTGGCTGATCCGCAGCTCCACAGTTTCCGGTTTCAGTGTCGGAGCCAGGCATTTTGTTCTTTGAAAAAATGTAAAACAAGTTTCAAGGAAACAAAGATAAGGTGCACAATATTTTGGAACACTGTATCCTTCAACGTTGAGCAAACCAAACAGCTAATATATAGGGTGTTTCCCTATGAGCCGTGGTGGATACTTAACCCTGCCCACTCCAGACGTCTTTTGGAGTATATGGGTAGGGGTCTCTGAGAGAAAAGCACGGCTGAGTTACTCAGTATCTAACGTTAAATTACCGCCTTACCAAACGTTGGGCGCCATGTAGTGTAGCTCCTATTTCCCTAATAGGCTCTGCGCATTGGAATAATATCCCCTATAGGTTTGACATAGGACTAAGGTCAGTATGTCCCTATCGAGTATATTAAACTTAATTACTTGTGCCAGCTAGCTCAGAGGCCACTAGAAACTCCTTGACGACAAGAAGGAGTAGTTTCTGGCAGCCGCAAAACATGACAACTTTGTTTCCCTTTAGAATCAGAACGTGTCCCAGAGTCGTGGAAACAATAGATAACTATTTCACTCAGCTCAATCGTGCATGCTTAGTTTTTCTCAAAGTTACACAGAAAGAATAGACGGGCGTTTCAATAAAAGATTTATTGAACAGTCTTGTGTGAGAAGTTGGCCTGGTATATGCTGTCCACTAATTATAGTGGGCACCTTGCACCAGTCCAAACAACCCCTTATTGGAGATAGGTTAAAGACAACCTTTAGTGAAAGCTATCCTAGTGGTAGCTATGGAGAGCAGCCTTCAGGCTAAGTCTTGAAGGAATGTAAAGCAGCTTGTTTTACCAGTCTATAACCTCTTGAGTGACCAAATGAAAGAGGACCACACCAGGTATATATTTAAAATATATGTATTTAGTCTTAAACACACCCCTCTAGTCTCTTTATGAGGCTAGAGTTCGAAGTACATAAGTTACAAGTCGAATATCAACAGTAATAGCACAAATACACGTTTGAGCCCTAGGGGCGTACCAAACCATATACCAATAAAGTGGTATAAGAACCACGACTGAGCTAGACACAAGGCCTAGAGCCTGTAGAATTGCTTGGCCCTCCAGGAACCACCCGAGGTAGTGACACAGGGGACCCACGGGGGACGCGTGCAGTGTGAGAACACAGCCGCGAGCCGCCGTTGACTTCTATGGGGAATGTCGCGGTTTGAGTTTTAAAGAAAAAGGACACTTAGAGGAGGACTTGGAGCAAACCCCTTTAGAACTAGGTTGTTCTAGAGTCTATACCCATGGGAGCACCGGACTACTCGAGTTACCTCACCCAGGGGAGCCGGGTGCATAGGTGTCTTTCGGGGTCGGGTTTCGTCATCGTTTTCAATGGCGATCTGCTGCAAAGTGCTGCTGGCGACCAAGTCGGAAGTGTTCGGGTGGATCCAAGGTTGGATCGAAGATCTGAAGAACCTGAAAGCAGAGGGGACAGAGTCTGGGTCACTAGCCAGTGACCAGGAAGGCGATGAGCAGATGCCCACCGATGTCGGGTGCTTCCGGTAGTTTGATGGTTGTCTTGACTCTTCAGCCACGAGGTCCAGGAGGCGTCGACGACGACCAGGAGCTGGATTAGAGCTGTCCGATGACATCTGTCGATTGCTGGGGTGTCAGCGACCGGATTGGACCCAACAAGCCTTGGCAACAGCAAGTCTTGTAGAAATAGAAGAAGGACGGTGGTGCAGACCAGCAAGAACTGAGGGACTCACCCAGCAAGGGTAAGTCAAGGCACATCTGGAGCAACCAGGGAAGCCCAATCAGAAGAAGAGTTGCCTTCGGGAGGGCCACTAGCCAACGGACTAGCGACTGCAAAGGAGCCTCGAGTGGACGCACTTGGAGCTGGCTCACAGGACACTCGTGGAGTGGAGGCCAGTGATCTTCAGTGCAGTTAGTGCTGGAGGTGAGGACTATTTGGAGCCCAAAGCACAACTTCGTGGGAGACCAGGAAGAGGATGCACTTGCAAAAGTTCTCAGTGTCCAGGGGTCATGGTTCCACGTTACCCACGACAGCTACGGGCCTCAGCTTTGCTGGGGACTCAGGGCAGCCTCGGGGAAGTCTGGAAATCTACCTCTGGTGATGCAAAGACTTCGGCGTCCGGCAGGAGCTTCAGCGATGCAGACCAGACAATTGCTTCTTAGGTGCCTGCCAAGCAGGGGAGTCACTCCTTGACCCCAAGGGAGATTCTTCAGTCCTCTAATCTTCAAGTAGAGCATCGAAGGTCCAGGATTCAGTGTCAGAGTTTCGTCCAGGGTAATCTAAAGCCCTAAGGACTGGGGTCCCATACTTATACTAAGTTAGGGGTTGGACATACTCTGGGGACCCACCTATGGGAGGGTCAGGGAAGAGGGGTGGTTACACCCATTCCCTTTGTCCAGTTTCAGCACCAGAGCAGGGGCTGGAAGCCCCTGAGCCGGTTTGAACTGGGGTATGCACAGGGACACCAAATGTGCCCCCAGTGCAGGACTTCAAAGCACCAGAGAGTGCTCCCGCCCAGCCCCAATACACATTATCCTGTCTGGGGAGGTGGTTACACCTCCCTTGGACAGGAAACCTATTGTCCAGGCCTCCCTGCCGGAGTTTCAGTCAGCAGCAGGAGGCCAGACCCGTGTCTGTGGCAGTGGCATCCATTTTGTGATGCCAGGGCTCTGTAGAGAAGTTACCGGGTAGGCAGGTGTGTACATGTCTCTCCCTCTAGAAGGGTGGAATGCTACCCCTGCCACCAGAACTGGCGGGGGGTAGTATTCCAAGATGTTTGACACCAAACACGACATGTTTCCGTGCAGCCATCCCAAAGTTAGCATTTAACGCGAGGTTATAATGCACTTAAGAGTATATGGTCAGGCTGCACTACAAACAGCATTAGAGAAGGGTCTCCGAACACTGCAGAGGGGCTCTGCTCATGCAGGGGCACCCTTTCACATAAGAACCAAGCACTCTGCCTTCAGGATTGATAAGGCCTGCCATAGGAGTGACTTATAGGTTTATATGTGTGCATAGATGTAGTGATATAGGTAGCCTATATCACAGTAAGGGGTGCATGCACCACCTTACCCAGGCTGCAGTAGCAGACCTGTGGTGTCATTTTGGCTGGCCTTCCAGGGGTGGCATAATACATGCTTCAGCCCCTGGCAGGCCTCTGTGGTACCTATGCCCTGGGTACATAGTATACCATATACTAGGGACTTATAAGGGCACTCCAGATTCCAATCCGAGATGTACCTAAGGTGCATGGAATCCATTTTAGAGAGGAAGCAGATAGACTGGGGCCCTGAATAGCAGGATCCCAGTCCAACTAAGTCATAAACCAGCAAAACACCAGGAATAAAGTGGGGGCAACCATATAGTCAGATTCCACCTTCCTACATCTTGTTTCTCGTGTAAGTTAAATGTGCTGTTACGATCACAAGACAGTATGCAAGATAAATAATGTACAGCGTAAGCAGTAGAAATAAATAATACTGCGAAAGCATTATCTTTAGCAGATATTCATTTACATAAATAACACAGACTAAAAATGCGAGTACTCATAAGATGCGTTGCTAAGCTAGTTCTACCCCAATGTACCTAACCTAACCTAGGTGTAGGGAGAGGTATGAAGTAGGTGAAGTATTCCTTACTATGGTATACGAAGAGTATGTTAAGTCTAGTATGCCTAGTATGCCAAGAGTCCCTCTAGGTTCCAGTCAGCTCCATACCTTAAGAATGAGAGAGGTAGGAATCTCTTGCCAGACTCGAACTCCAACCCCCCGCAAGGGAATTCAGATCACTGGAAGCTGGACTCTCTGCGTGTAGGGATGACAGCGTCTTCTCAGTGCATCAGGCCGGGAAACGGGCTCCTCTGAAGTCGAGGTCTCCTCTAGTTTACAAGGGCTAGGGAAGGTATATTTATACCTGAAAGGTACCTCAGAACGTTAGCATTGATGTGAATCGGACAGCGGAAGACGTCATGAATGAACCCCTAAGGTATAATGGTTCATGCATAATAGATGAGTCCTTGAAGAAATCAATAGTCCTGTGCTAGGGAAATTCCCGAAGCCTAAGGGTCTGTTCTTCAAGAACTCGTTGTGACGTTAGGGTGGACGGATGTCGGAGACCATGCCTGTATTTGGAGTGCACGGTTTAATGCCTAAATAAGGACTGGGATTTTATGCCTATATAAGGGCAGGGCGAATTGTGCCTATATAAGGATATGATACAGGAAAGCCCGTGTATGGACACCCTAAGAGGAATACAACAATCACCTTAGATGTTGCAGTGAAAGCTGTTGGATATGTCCGACGTGGCTGCAGGTGGGGCTCCAACATGGCACATAGGTTCTGCAGGGTTTGTCGGTCCAGCCTGAATTTGCGGATTATATCCTCATTCTCCATGTCTGCCAGGACTGTGAACGGACGATGGATATTGGGCCTCCTCCTCCTAGGACAGATCAAATTGCACATATGTCAATGCAGAAGACCATGAAATGTGCATCACATCAATTTTTTCTACAGACACATTCCCAAGTCTTACAACATGCACCATTAACCGACAGGGCACTTCACAAGTAGGTACACATCAGGCACACTACTCGTACACCTGTCCCCTTACCAGCAGCAATTATCTGTGCACCCCTCCGGCTCATTCACATGCACAGTGTGATATACTAACAGATATGTGTGCATACCTGTGAGTATGACCCCCAGCATATGTTACTAATTGCAATACTACCCTAACACACCATGTTGCTGGCCCTGATACACCTCCCAACATAGGTTGCACATGGCACACATCAACTACACACTGACCACTGGCTGAGGGTGGGGGACACGTGTGTGCATGTGCATTGGACAATGTACCAGTTGCTGATGCCCCTAGTTCAGTAAATGAGACGATATTGTGCATTACATTGCACACACAGACATTGACCATTATCTACATATGCTATGCAACACATTAACTGGACAGTCTACATTTAATTACACAGCACATGTGACATGTGCGAGTGTATGTGCCCATGCAATGTATTGGCGACCCATATATGGTATGTGTTGGTGACGTGGAGTGACATGTCCCTTTTGTGCATTTGCACTCATGAGGACACTTCAATTGTTGAGACACTGGGCACTGTACATGTTGGCCTATGCAGAGAGCTGGAGGACACGTTAGGTGCAGCACAGCTACTCCACAACTCCCTTAACGCTCACTCCAGGCACTGCCTGGCAGACATATGGCGGTACCTACCGCTTGACACCTGCGGACTGGCACCGCCCATGAGCCAGGCACGATCGCGGGAGACACCGCCAGATATGTATGTGACAATGGCGGTCACCATGCACCGCTATCCAAATCACGGTCACTCCAGGCACTGCCTGGCAGACGTATGGCGGTGTCTACCGCCTGACACCTGCGGACTGGCACCGCCCATGAGCCAGGCACGATCGTGGGAGACACCGCCAGATATGTATGTGACAATGGCGGTCACCATACACCGCTACCCAAATCACGGTCACTCCACTCACTGCCTGGCAGACATATGGTGGTGCCTACCGCCTGACACCTGTGGACTGGCACCGCCCATGAGCCAGGCACGATCACGGGAGACACTGCCAGATATGTATGTGACAATGGCGGTCACCATGCACCGCTACCCAAATCACGGTCACTCCAGGCACTGCCTGGCAGACACATGGCGGTGCCTACCGCCTGGCCCCTGCGGTGTGTCACCGGCATGGACCATGCCCTTGCAGCCAATGGGAAGCAGCCTCGCGGTAGCCTGATGCGAGTTTGAAAATTGCGGTAGGCGTGCACCACCCCCGCGGAGGCGGTCACTGGAGGCATTCAAAAGATGCACCACCGCGGTAGCGCGCGCCTGCCCCTACGGTGTGTCACCGCCATGGACCATGCCCATGCAGCCAATGGGAAGCAGCCTCGCGGTAGCCTGATGTGAGTTTGAAAATCGCGGTAGGCGTGCACCGCCACCGCAGAGGCGGACATTGGATGTATTTGAATGAGGCAGACCTGGTACACCAATTGCAGCACCCTGGGACCACTGACAGCCCCAGGGGCCTATATATGTGTGGGAGGGTGCACCACATTCCCACAGCTACCAGGGACTGCTGACTGACAACCCTCACCTGCTGCTGCTGCCTCAAGGGACTGCTGGCTGCCACCCTGCACCTGCTGCTGCTGCCTCAAGGGACTGCTGGCTGCCACCCTCCACCTGCTGCTGCTGCCTCAAGGGACTGCTGGCTGTCACCCTCAATGTGCTGCTGCTGCCACATGTCCATTGTGATGTCGAGGACTCAGAAGATCCGTGCCAGTCCCTTCACCAGCGAGGAGCTTGAGGTCCTGGTAGACGGGGTGCTTGCACAGTACCCAAGGCTTTATGGTGGCCCTAATGTCGTGGTAAGTCTCCCAGACTGTGAGTGAGAGTGCAGGGTGGGCACACGTGAGGTGGAGGTGCTTCGGTATGTGTCAGTGGTTGTGGGGCTCTGACATGCACTGCCTATCATGTTTACTACAGTGGGAAGGGCTTGGTGGGCTCTTTCACACATTACCCTGCATGCCTATCCTGAGTAGAGGGACATGTTCTGTAGTGTCAGCCATACAGTGCAGCAGCATTTTGGTGATGCAGGAGTGTGGCCAGTTATCGTTTGTGTGAATGGCTGTGTTGCTCCCAATTTACCCACTCAGTGCCAGTCCACCTGCCCTGCACAGTCCCCGCCGAATGCCACATGTCCACATGAATGCATTTACAGTGTGTTCCATGTGTGTTTGGTTCACGCCTCTTCATCTAAGTCCCATCTCTGCCATGTAGATTGCACAGGAGCAGCCGTGGGAGAAGGGTGTGTGTATGACAGTTGTTATCACTCTATGTGAGTTCCAGGACACAGTGAGGCTTTCACAGGGCTAGGACACTTAGGTCTGCGCAGTGTTGGACACAGTGAGTCCAACAACAATACACATGTTTTGCTATCTTCTCTATGTGTAGTTGTAGGCAACTGCAGACAGTAGCTGCTGCCAGACTACACGTCGCTTGCTGTGTTGGTATCCTGCATGTGAATGGGATGTGGAGGTACTGTGTCCACCATCGAACATGCATGCCTGTACGTCTGATTGACCAATGACATTGTACCATGTTCACAGCAATTGTTGGCTCGGTTACAGTTGTAGCTGGAGTTTCGGATGAGTCACTGTCGTGCTACTGCATTTTCGTTGTGTTGTCATTGTGCACTGTGTCAATGGAACCTCACCCCTCTTGTCTCCCATGCCTGCAGCTGAAGGTCCACCAGCGTAAAGCCGTGTGGAGGGCCATTGCCTCCAGAGTGCGAGATCTGGGTGTGTCAAACCGAAGGCGCACCCACTGTCATAAAAGGTGGGACGACATCTGCCGGCTGAGCAAGAACGTGGCCGAGATGACGCTGGGGCTGCTCCCTCGGACTGGCAGGTTGGCTAGGCGCAGCATGACCCCACTAATGGGCCGCATCCTGGCTGTCACACATCCTGAGCTGGACAGACAACTGAAGGAGCATCAGCAGCAAGCTAGGGGTGAGTATGTGTTGCAGGCTGCCTTTGGATGGGAGTGGGTGCATGTGTCTACAGAGTGTGCAAATTGTCAGCTGTGTGATGTTGGTTGTGTGGTGCAATGTTTTGTGAGTGGCCTCTGTGCTGGGTGTATGTGCCATGCATTTGCCCAAACGGTGCTTCATGAAGTCAGTTTTAGCACTGTGCATCTCTCTTACATTTGGAGTTGTGGCCTTCAGGTACCTTCTGCTGTGGGGGTAGTGTGTGAATTCAGATGGATGGGAATGCCAGTGTGCCAACTGTGAATGCGTTTCAATGAATGCGTGCAATTCCAGACCTCAGATGTCTGCCAGTCAGACATCTGAGGCCATTGTGCAACAGTAGATGTGCCCATGAACTCGATATGGTGGATGGCATGTGTGCAGGGTCATTGTGGGCTGGTATGTTGTGGTCTGTGTGGTCCCCTACTGCTCCATCCATGTAGGTGATGTGCACCATGTTGTGGTGTTCCTCCTTGCCAACATCGGGACAGTGTGTGTGCACAGGCCATTTTGTGGCTGTGTCTGATGTGAGCCAACAGCAGGATGGTGTGCTGTGTGTCACCTGGGGCACTTATGGCAGGATGTATGTCGGACATGCACCGTTGGCTTGATATTTTGGGTGGCAAGATATATGTGTGCACAGGGTGGCATGCAATGTGCTGCAAACCTCTTCTAGGTTGCAGATGTATTGGCACGTGTGAGTTCTGTTGATGCCACTTATCTCACAGTACTTCTCTCTCCTATGCAGCAGCTCCCGTATGTGCAGAGGGGGAGGGTACGGACACCAGTGGTGAGGCTTCCGGTGCAACAGCCGCACCGGAGCAGACTGACACAGATGTGACCAGCGCCGAGGAGGGGGACAGGAGTCTGCTGGAGGATTCACAGCCGGTGACACAAAGCTCTACCTCATCTGACGCCAGCGGTGACGCATCCATGTTGGGGGGTACAGGGAACGGGGACTCGGCCTCCTCTTCCGCCACACAGCGTCCAGTGCCCAGCCTCCCTTCAACCTCCACTGGTGCTGCCCGTGTCCACACAAGTAGGAAGGGAAGAGTCACCTTCACCCCAGGCACAGCTGCCCCAGCCCATGTCAGCCCTGCTGCCCTCAGTGCAGAAGCAGTCGAGCTATTGCGCCAGCTGTGTGTGGGGCAGACAGCACTTCTCAATGGCTTCCAAGAGCATGACAAAAAGTTGGGGCAGGTTATAGCTTTCATGGAGGGCATACATTCCGACGTAGGTGGGCTACACCGGACTGTGCAGTCCTTGTCATCAACTGTGACAGCAGCCCTGCAACAGGCACATAGTCAGGGAGCAGCTCCCAGCACTCGGTCCGACCCCGTGTCACTGTGCACCTCTGACAACAGTGACAATGCTCAACGGACCCCAAAGTCACGATACAGAACCCGCAGCACACAGGAGCAACAGCAGCCCAAGCGTACTAGGGTGCAGACACCATCCCCACATAAGAGTAAGGCCACCCCAGAGCGCAGAGAGAAAAGCCCATCAGGCGACAGCAAGGGCCACAAAGCAAAGAAACAAGCATCAGGGTTACAGGCCTCACCTTCCTCCCCAGCCAAAGACTCCCCTGTCCCAAAGATGTCTCGCAGAGGCAAAATAACAGTTTCCACACCCACTGAGAAGGTGTTGCCTGCAAACATTACACAGGATGAGGGCCCCATGGATAATCCATCCTTGACGTCCACTCCCATCCCAAGCCCTGTGAAGCCAGCACGGGAGGACACTGTAGGGGGCAAAGCTGCTGGACAGAGGGAGGCAGGGCGGCGGCAAACACCAGGCAAGTGCACAGTGGGATCCAGCATGTCCCCAGAGGGAGGGTCACCATCCACACCAGAATCAGCTTTGGTAGTGGGGTCACCTGTTGTGTCTGCCCCAGTTCACCTCAATCCCCAGACAGGGAAGACTTTCAGGATCCCCAAGAAGTGGAGAGGCACCCCTCCACAATCTCCGGCACACACTGTGTCTCACCAGGGCATGAGTCACCTCCCTGGGCCACCACCCCACCTGGTCCAAGCAGCCCTCCAACTCCCACAAGCACAGTTGGCTCTTCCACAGTTGTTACTCTCACTGCCCAGGGCAGCCCTCCAACTGACCCCAACACACAGTCAGCTCCGAGTCCGACAGACAGCCCCATCTGAGTGGTGGTCACCCTCACACACCTGTCTGTCCACAGGGGTGCGTGTGATGCCCATTGTCAGGACCATTATTCTGTTGCTGGGCATGGCATGGTAGAGTTGCATCCATTCCCTGTGTAGCTTCTGATGTCACTACTCTGCACAATGTCTTTGCCTTTTTGTTCACTGCTGTTTGCCCCCTGCCTGTGCAGCTTCTCATGTACCTCACCTGCACTGTGTCCTGGCCACTGTAGGAGAGTAGGATCTGCTTCACATGGGTACCCCCACTTTTTGCTGATGCTTCACTGTTTTTCGACTTTAGTCTGGCTGGGGCCCTGCTAATCAGAACCCCAGCCTAGCTGCTTCCTCTCTAAAATGGTTTCCATGTGCCCGAGGCACATCTCTGATTGGAATCGGGAGTGCCCTTATAAGTCCCTAGTATATGGTATACTATGTACCCAGGGCATAGGTACCTCAGAGGCCTACCAGGGGCTGCAGCATGTATTGTGCCACCCCTGGAAGGCCATCCAAAATGACACCACAGGTCTGCTACTGCAGCCTGGGTAAGGTGGTGCATGCACCCCTTACAGTGGTATAGGCTACCTATATCTAAGGGTGGGCGTAGTTCGCGTAGTCGTGCTACGCGAAGCTACGCGAAGACGTCGGGGCGCTACGCGAGCTACGAGTAGCTACGCGAGCGTGCGTAGCTGCTTGTCGCGCCCGTTCGCGATGCGTTTTTCTTCTTCGGGAATGCGTTGTGCGTGTTCGGGACGCTGTTTGCGTGCTCGGGAGCGCAAACTTACCCATGCGGTCCCCTATGGGCGCGGCCATTTTGTTTTTCACTTGTCCCGCCCGTTCCGAATCCCTTATTTCCTGTTCTGGGTCACGTATAGCGTGCTCGCGATGCGCATTCCATGTTCGGGAATGCGTTGTACGTGTTCGCGACGTTTTTGGCGTGCTCGGGGAGAAATATCGCGCGAACTTACTCACGCAGTCGCGATGGGCGCGGCCATCTTGTTTTTCACTCTATGCTATGGTTCTGGGCCTGCTTTTCTATCCTCCCTCAATCTTTGGAATCCTTAGTTTTTTACACTGTTTTTCAATTTTTCTTTATTTCTTATCTGCATGTCTCTCTGCCTAAGTCTATATTTTGCATCTTTTTCTACTTTTTACTGTGTTTTTTTTACTTTTCGACTGTTTTATATAACTTTCTTCTTTAAGCTCCTACTTCTTCCCCTAACTTTATTTTTCCCTTCTAACTTTTCTTTTCCGCCTCGTCCTCCCACCCCAGAACCATGGCGAAGGGTAGCAGTAACGGCTCGAAGGGCAAGGCGCATGCGCCCAATCGCCGCCTGCCTTGCGGCAGACTGCGCCCTGCAGGGGTGCAAGCCCGGCAGCTTTTTACTGAGGCGGAGGTGGCCGCCCTTGTATTTTTTGTTCAGCGCCACCTCCCCTTGACCTTGGCAGCAGGCGGCAGGCCAGGCTCTGGGTACCCGACCCAGGAGCGTCACCGCCGGTGGGCGAAGGTGCGCCGGGCAGTGTTTCGCTGCGCAGGGGTCCGGCGCACCCATAACCGGCTGGCCCACCGGTGGTCAGACATCCTCGACCGGGAGCAGGACCTGTTGGACCTGCTAGGTGTCGAGGTCGTGGGGCTTGGTGAGTAGCTAATATATATAGTAGTATAAGTATTGTGATTTGTGTATAAATGTTTTACAAATAACAAGAATACTGCTGCTTACATTGCAGGTAAATTACGTTTCAAATCAAAATCTTCTGTGATTGTAGGACACAGGTGCTAGGCGCTACTCTTACTTGTTTGCAACTTTGCGCACGCTTGTCCTTATTATTATGTAAGAGTTTACTTTAGAGAACTTAAGTTAGGTAATGCTATTGCTAGAGAGACTCTAGTCCTTCCTTTGTCCTCGTGTCAAATAGTGGTGGATGGATTGATAGTTTGATACTAGGTTTAGTTACTATTAGTTGATAATTTTTGAGCGGTCTGCGTGACGCATCCTCTGTCACTGAGTGCTGCTTACCCAAGTCCTTAGTAGAACCTTTTATAGTTTGTTTAGTTAGTGGTAAGCTTAGCAGTGTCAGTCAGCTGCAGAACATCAGACTTAACCAACCAACAATTTGGTGTATGCATTATGCACCAATTTATGCATGTGTCCTCCTTCTCATCTATGCATTTTTGAGGGCTAAAAAAGATGGAAATGCAGACTTAATGAACAATTGGCCCGCCGGTCAGGTGGTACTTAGGCTTAGTTAGTGTTCTGGATTTTATTTGAATCAATCAGAATGGAACACTGAATTAGTGTTCCCAAATAAGTAGACTGTCCGTGAATCCCGCAAGCCAGTAGTTGATCGGATTACATAGGTCAATTGTATTGCAATTTTTGTTTCCTAAAACATTTCTTTGAACGTTTTTTTACATAATTTATTTGTTTCACAGCAATCATTAATGTTTGTGTCATTCTTTATTATCTCTTACATGATCACTGATCTGCAGCACCCAGGGGCAAGAATACGGTGTCCGATTCGGCGGGACAACCTCCAGAGGACCGCTCCTCTACCGAGGGCCCTGCTGCTGGTCCCAGTAAGTCCTTCAGTGGTTAATATTAACATTTATATTGCCCTAACTTTTACTGCACCTTATTTTTTCAGAACTATTAATTATGGTTCCACTCCCTAATTCTATTTTTTACAAAAGATTCTTTGATCTTGACTTGACTATCTGTTTCTAAATTCTGTTTATCCCTGCCTGTAAGTTCTAACTGCCTCTGCTATGAATGTCTGTACTACTACTATTAGTCTGTCGCTAAGCTTGCCCAGTTTGCATTGCCACTCTTTATTGTACGGTTTTGAATAAAACTCAGATTGACCAATAGCTGAGTCCAGTCCTTTCGGTTGTCCTCTTCTAGGCTTCTTAATCTGGAGGCTTTGACAATTACCACAAACCAAATGCCCAACCAGATATTTGACTATTTTTGATAGGATATAGTACATACTACTACTGATGTGGGGAATGGGATTCTGCACAGCCCCATGCAGAACTATGCACAAGAAAATAGGATGTTGGTGATGGGAGTTTGGAACTTGGACCTTCCTCACACCTCAGTCAGAAGTGAACCCACAATCCCCTGAACGACTAGCTATAGTGTCTCATTAGGTCCCCGAACCCCCACCCGAAGATACCCAATGATTACACAACCCAGAACAGATAACACCCTTTCGCTCACTCACTCGTGTAAGTCCACCACCACCACCACACCAAATACCACAGAGTCTATGTGTAAGTTCAAAAGGTTTATTTTCAACTAACAAGCTCTGTATGTTGTTCTATAAAATTCAGTGTACTCCAGCCAGCTCCAACAGCAAAATGCATAAGATTAAAACAATAAACATTGTTACAACAAGTGCATGATGATATAAGACAAAAGATCTGTGCGAATTCTGGGAGACTCCTCACCGTAGAACGTAGAATTACTGGTTACATGCATCATTCATAAGCTCTGCAAATCTCTGGTTCGTAGAAGGGAATCCTCTGCCTGAGAAAAATGGTGCGTGTTATATAGTATAATGCAAGCATTTCTCAGTCCTGCCAAAAAAGTGTAACATGTTATCTATGGCTAAGCAATACGGACTAACCGAACTCCATAACAAAGTGGCTTGTTTTTCGACCTCTTGTACGCAACGCTCAGACAGTAGCTGTATGTGCTCATGTGGGCACAAAAAGGCGTCTTACTGTTACTGCACAACAAGCTGCGAGGTAACATGCGCAAAAGACATGAAGCGAAAAATGGTTGCATGGCTCAGGCTAACTTTGCAAAGAGTAGAGTATAGTATAATAATGACCCTAGGGACCATAACACTACTAGTGTCTGCTGACTGTACTCTAGTACCCGATTTGGACTATTGAATGTGATTTATAATAATAAGTATGTATTAACTTTTTTTTCAATCTTGCTAGTGAAAAAGAATAAATAGGGGGAGGTGTACAGGCATCTAAAAATGTGTCATGTTTTTATCTAGGCGTACTAGCGACCACCAGTGGCGGCGGGGCCACCGGCAATTCTAGCATTCCGGAGGGGGCAGGAGAAGATGCGGCACCTGCAGGAGCTACAGGGGGGGAGCCAGCAGCAGTGGCGGGAGGTGGTAAGTTATTATTCATGACTTATTGACATTGCACTAGCTGGAAGGGTGTGTGGACTTCACTCACTGTACTGTTGTTGAGACTTATTAGGTATGAAGTTGTAGTGAACATTATACAACGGTTAAAGAAGATACCCTTTACTTAGCATGAGCAATGCAGTAGCAATAGCATTACCAGCGTGACTTGATTAACCAATGGCCTCTTATATCTGACTCCAACTCAGCTGTGAAAGTTTTATGGATGAGACTAAAAGTCAGATCAGATGATCTTGATGGATGTGTTGAACAAAAAGGGAAAAAAGGGTGGAAGGAGGAAGGGCGGGCGAGATTTAATATGATGACTGGCAGAGAAGGATACGTTGGAAGCATGGATAGGTGGCTGATAGGAATCAGATGCATGTGTTGTTGAAGGATGGGTGGAAGGTGAAAGAAGAATGGATGCCTGCCTGGGTGGGCGACACAGTATGGGTGGATACTGTGGATAGCAAGAATCATCAGCGGTGTTTGGGTGAAACTCAAAGCCAAGGCAAGCAACGGAGTGAGTGGACACATGCGTTGTTGTTGGTGAAACAAAGTAAGGTTTGTGGAGAGATTAAGAAGAATGATTGACATTTACTTAGAATGGATGGATGCCTGTATGTATTCATCATAGACAGCATAGGTGGAGACTGTCACGGGATGCACAGTTTTAGTTTTAAGGGAATGTAAAAGAAACTGCGCCAGAGTAGCAAAGCCGATGTGGGGAGGGGCAGGGTGTGGGGTAGTAATAAACAATGTATTACGCGGCCAAATACAGGTAACTTTACTGTAAACATACAAATAAATAAAGCGAATTTCATTGTGCGCACTGCACCGCCAAATGCGATGCAGTACGCGCAACAAAATTAGTTTTCTTTATTTATATGTTTACTTACCTGTAATTGGCCGTAATCCATAGTTTACTAACCCCCACCCAGCCCCTCCCCACGTCACCGCCCGGCAGAACTCCCCGAGTCCCACTACCGACCGCTACTGACCTTATGTCGTTGTCCCATATAAAAGCAATGATCATTGGATCAGATATATAATCTGCCTTTTTGTAGTAGCCAGGGCACTGTGAAATTGAGCAATTGCCCTCCATGTAACAGAGAGAGTATGGCCAGTGACACCCGTAATAGAAAAATACAAGCTTCCCCACCTGCAGACAGTAGTAAATCAAACTAACGTGAGTCTGCGTCATGACTCGTATGTTTGTCTTGGGTGCAAGCATAGATGACCGAGCTGGCAATGCCGGCTACAACCAGGTTATGTCATTTCGCTAAACTAGAGATAAGAAGAAGACTGGTGTACTGTGTACTGGTTGGAGTCCATAGTGCTAGTATAATGCCTGAAACTCCCACAAATGTTATAGGCCGAGGAAGTGGGAGGATAGATAGATTATTACCACAAATGTTATGTACTGTGCTTCTTGCTAGTGCTACTGTGCCATTATGTGTTGAATTAATTTTGTGTTACTGTTTTGCTAAGAGTACTGGTTACAACAATATTTTTTTTCTTTCTTGATATAGATAGTACTCCTTCCCAAGACAAACCATCCCGGAAGGAGTTGGCAGCCAGGGCCCGGCGCCGGAAACTGGAGGCCATATGTCAGGAGTACCAGCGGCTGGTGGCTCAGGCGGAGGAGGAGGAGGAGGCAGCAGCAGTTGCAGCCTCGTCCGATGCCCCGGGCCCCAGCCAGGCCCCAACTCGAGTGGTAGGCGCCGCGGTCTGGTAGACGGCGCCGCCCGCCGCCGCAATTCGCTAGCAGCCAGCAATGCTGTCCCCCATCCTGGAAGCCACTGCAGGGCATTTCGCAGAAATATTCTCCTCCGGATGTCACGGCTAGAGGAGCAACTGGAGGAGTGGGTAAAAATACTGGTGGACAAACACCTCGAAGCCCGCCGAATATAACATCTAGGACCCTGTTGCATTGCCCCTTTTTATTCCTTTTTTTGGTGGGTGGGAATTGGGCGTTGGGGTTTCGGGACATTGTTTGGACTTTTTTCGTTTTGGACATTGGTTGGGGTTAGGGAGAGGGGTGGGTCAGGTGTGGGATAGTTTATTTTTGTTAGGGTAACAAATTATATTTATACTTAAACATACAATGTTAATGTTTTGTGAGGGGTTACTGTTTTATGAATTAACGTCACATTGGTTTTTCTGCTGCTGCAGGGCCGCAGCCAGTGTTTGATTTAAATAATCTGCTGATGATGTAACACAAGCAGATAGATGCGGTACCCCTCACTGAGTTATTTGTCCTACTAGTACTGTCAGTCTCTCCTCCTAGTCCATTATACCTCCCACCAAACTTATCTTACCTGTGATTGATGATGATTACGTTCGGCACAGCGATGGCTGCATGGTTTCCAGAGAGAATGTAGAAGATGCCATGGTTGTGGTGGTAGTAGTAGAGTAGACACTGGCAGTAGCATTTGCTAAAAAAATAAAAAAGAGACAGTCACTTGCCTGAGAGCGACTGTGGGAGGAGTAGTAGAACGAAGTAAAGTACAGTACAGAAGAAGACTGCCAATTCCCAAACAAACAATATTGCAGTTGCAACTGCTAAAGTCAAATTAAACATAATGGTGGCGGGGACAGCCTAGTACAAGAAGTTACAAACTGTAGTTGTGTTGAGTGAGTCACTTAACTTAACACAATCGTAATTCGTAACCTTTACTGCTGTGTGGTAGGAGTTTGATGATTAATCCAATTAATGCCGGCAATTAATTATGATGTACTACTATTAGCCGGTGACGGCTTGCACATAGACTGAGCATGGGTGGGCAAGCAGAAGAAGCTCCTCGCCCTGCCTTGCAATTGAATTAGTGTTGCTTTCACCACATCTGCCCCAGCAAGCATGTGATCAATTGGTGTACATTTTATGTAGTCACATCACACCTCAATATAAATCACAGCCTGGGGGAAGAGGGTTAGGGTTTGATGAATGGATGGGAAGGGGGGTTTGGGGAAAGGTTTGAGAATGAAAAACAGTACGCATGGACAACAAAAGCAAAGCGCAATCTTGGCAGACGACCATGATCTTATCCCAAAAATCTATAAAGGGAGAAAAGGGAAATGCATGCATGATGATGAAGATAACTTGATGGTTAATTAGTAGTACTTAATAACTCGTACTAGACAATTAGACAGTACAGGGCAGCAGTATATTCTATGCAATTTGCCTTGCCTGTAATATGCCCTCAGAGACCCAAATTCCATGTTGTACTGGGCTTACTTGTAAAGATAGCAAAGACAATTAAAAAACAGTTGTAGGGATCAATTAGCAAACAAACAACAACACACAATACACAGTCCTAATGATTGAAGAGAAAAAAGGATTCAAATTAATTAAAATATGAATGATGAATGATACTAAAGTTACTGTATTAGCATGGTCAAATTGTGGAGTTGAATCTCGTCCTTCCTCTTGGTCCTATCTTCCATGGACGCTCCGCACATCAATCTTGGTGGCCTTCCTGATGCCGATTGGTAAGGTAAATGTGAGTTGTGTCTCCCAGTATAGCAATTAGCACAGGGTAAATGCCGGCCTGTAACGTCTAGATGGAAAAACAAAAGGGGTATTGAAAAATCAATGAATAAAAAAAAACATCAATTACGGTGGAGTCCAAGAAGAGAAGAGAGAACACTTTCAGACTGAGGCGGCTTGGATATATCGTTTAGATTCTGTTTACAGCATTAAGCTACAACAACAACAGGACAGAACAGGCCCACCACAGCACCAGCCCGTGACCCAACCTCCATTTACCTTAATTTTTGACAGAGCCAGACAAAAGGCATACACAGCAACTTAGCATTTTCCTAATTAAGTGACAAAATCAATGCGCCGCTGTCAGTCATCATGACTACACTCGACTACACCACTACATGGACATGTAGGTCTGCTGTGTTTACTTTCTTGTTGAATTGTTGTGTTTATGTTTACCTTATGCCACTTCATGAAATGCAGTTATTCCTTGAATCATCTCCGATCCAAGTGACTGACTGCGTGCAAAGATAGTATGGTCATCATCATGGTGTGGTACGTGTTTTCCAACTACAACTCAGTCTGTAGTGACTCTGATTAAGTCCATATTCCATATTAAAAAATTGCAACAGATATTGGCCTGCACCTGCAGTAGTAGGAGTACAATTTGGTTATTAAACAACAAGAAGGGAAACATTGACTGTCACTGACTTGAGTCACTTTGTAGATTAACTAGTAGAGTAGAGTTCGACTTCATGCACAACATCAACAACAAACAACAGCAATCGCTCAGAGTCTGCAAGCATCCAATGCATTCCATCATTACCTGTCTTGCTCTTCTCTTTGGCTGTCAGATCATCAGATGCCTAGTTCTGACAGGTGTGATGAGTTCACTTTTGGATGCCTGCCCAAGTTCTGACAGTGAAGAGTTGTGGACGCCTGCAGAGGCGGTAGCCTTCGGACACTGATGAGTTTTGAATCGAAAACAAAACGGAGGATAGCTATAGTCACGTTTCACTTCTTATGGAGGGACTGGTAAAGGCAACATTTCTTGTACTAATGTCTGGCTTGATGGAAATGTACTAGGGCGAGACAGGAAGATGAAGCAGGACTCTGAAGAGTGGACAGTTAAATGCACAGACGTGCAACTCCAATAGGGAAATAAAAAGAGAAGACGGTGGTGATGGATTTGTTGTGATTTGATTTGAACCAGAAAGACAGATACACAGACACATAAAGGAAGGAAGAAAGTAACAATTTGAAAGCCTAGTTGTCAGGGAAGAGGAGCTCGTCCTCAAACTCTGGTGGTTCGGACAGAAGTAGGTCCTGTAACGCACTATTTACGTCATCCAAGTCGCTCTCCTCTTCCTGCTGTGATTCACGTATTTTGTAATCCGGTGGTATAAAGTGCTGATTCATTTTGATCATGGTTAACCTCTCCACGCTTTTGGCCGAGAGACTGGTCCTTTTCGAAGTTACAATGGCACCAGCACCACTGAAAACACGCTCAGAAGAGACACTTGCGACAGGGGAAGCCAGATACTTTATCGCCAGCCTGCTGAGCACTGTCCATTGGCTTCTTTTCCCATACCAATACACCAATGGGTTTCGATCCATGAAGACCTCTGTTGGGTCATCCAGAGAGGCCTGGACCGTCCGCTCAATGTTCAGGGGTGCTCTGATGTGCTCGGCCTCTTTTGCCTTTGCATCAGCACTGGACTTACCATACCCATGCCGTAGAAACCAATCAGTTGCACATTGTGCTGTGGATGATCCTGTTCTTGCTGTTGTTGATGTTATTGCTGGTGTAGGTGACTGCTGGGAGGCAAACGCACTGCCCTCAGGCTCCGAAGTAGAACTTGACTCTGGATGCCCTGTAGTACTGGTTATGGCCTGGGGTGGGGGGCCTGTAATTAACAGCTGTTCGTTTTCGAAAATAGTGGCTTCCTTAGCTATCAAAGTTTTGTAGTTGGCAACATCCACTTCCGAAAAAGGAATTACTGCCTTGCTGTTCAGAAATACTTTGTACCGTGGATCCAAAATTGTGGCACCAATGTAATGTGGTTGTGACAAAATTTTATTTTTAATCCTTGTATTTTCCGATAAGCGAGCGGCTAAGGTCTCCACCAAATGATATGCGTCTTGTTTGTCATTCACACCTGCGTACGTTTCAGACACCTCCTTCAGCTGTTGCTCTAGCATGTGCAACAATGGGATAGCTTGGCCCATAGTACAGTCCTCCCTGCTGACTTCACGTGTGAAGATCTCAAAAGGAAGTAGCATCTCAGTCAGGCATTTAATGAGGTCCCATTGACCCATCTCAACGGTCATGCCTCTCACAGTAGGTTCCCCTAATCTTTGCATGACATAAGCATTGAGTGGTATGTACAGTTCAAACAGACGATCAAGCATGTAATAAGTTGAGTTCCAACGTGTTGGCACCTCCTGGATGAGCGCTTTGACTGGCATTTTATGCTCACGTTGAATGACCCTCAGCTGCTTCCGGGCTTTAAAAGAATGGTTGAAATGTGTGCATATTCTTCTGCAGTGACCAGTAAGTTGCTGACTTTGGATTCATTTTTCAAAAAGTCTTGAACAACAATGTTAATGCAGTGTGCCAAACACGGGACCCTGAAATAGCCACCATTGCGCATGGCCAAAACTACATTACTGCCGTTGTCCGTGGCAACAAAACCAATCGTAAGCCCTCTTGGGCGCAGCCACTCAAAGACCTTGGTGTTAAACTCTTCCAAAATGTTTGCAGCAGTATGAGATTTCTCCATGGCAAACATGGCTACAGTTGCATGTTTGCGAGTGGCATGAAAAATCTCTGCAGTATCAACACTAGCAGATATCTGTTCTCTAACCCCCGCAAAACAGATCCAGTGTGCAGTGATGCACATGTAATCTGTGGCTTGGCAACTGGTCCACATGTCTGTTGTCAGGTGGATACTGTAAACAGCACTCTGCTTCAAGGCCGTTCCTAGCAATTCAAGCACGTCGTGATGTAGTGCTGGAACTGCAACTCTGGCAAAATAGTAGCGGCTGGGAACATGCCATTTTGGGCAGATGGTTGACACAAATTCCAGAAAACCCACCCCTTCAACAAAAGAAAAAGGGAGAAGGTCCAGTGCTAACATTTTAGCCAGCTTCGCATTGTACAAACGTGCTATTGGGTGGTTGCGTTCATACTGCCCCTCACCCCCAAACATGCTGATAATGGTAGGCTGCATGGTTTTCCTTTCTCTTAGGCTCAACAACGCACTTTTTGGTACTGCGGACCTGGTACTTCTTGGTGTCTCCGGCTGACTCTTACTCTTGTGCCACTGAGATGTTACTGAAGATGTGTGCGACGTTAAGACTGCACTGCTGGGGTCAGGGACACCTTGTGTACCACTACCAGAGAGAATGTCTCCCTGTCCTTCCTCTTCCACCGTGATCGGATCTTCTACTCCTTTATCCCCACCAACACCAATGGTTGCAGTTTTTTTCTGCCGCGAAGGTGGTCCTCCCAGCTGATCAAGTGGTGTTTTTTCAGATGGGTCATTTGGCCTCCGGTACCATAGTTTGTACCAAGCTTACCACGACTAACAGAGCTACTACAAATGGAGCATATAGCAATGTTCTCCTCCTTTTCGCTAACCATAAAGAAGTCCCAAACTGGGGAGCTTAACTTTGGCCTCCTGCTGGAGGTGCCACTTCCAATGCCGGGTGAACTGGAGGGTGTGTGTTGAATTTGACTCTGTGCTGCTGTACCACTACCTACTCCTACTGAGGTGGTGGTTGTGCTGGATGTAGGTCGCTGCCGGGCCTTTGCTAATGCAAATATGGAAGCTGTAGGTCGTGTTGGTGTTACCTGTGGAGGTATGCTTGCTACATCACTCGCAGCCATTTTGGATAGGGTAATAATGTTGGTCTCCATCTCCTCGGGCCAGGAGTGATGTTCGTGATGACTGGCTCATCATCATCATCATCCTGCTGTTCTACATCGACCTCCATAAGTGTAAGGCTTTCTGGAACCTTCCTTTTCACTAGCTTGGTCTTGGAACGTGGCTCCCTCTCAGACTCAGTTTGTGGCTTCCAAGTGGCATCTAGATCATCAGAAGGGGGGCTTGGCGAAGAACTTGGACTACCCCTCCTTTTCCTTGCTGGAGATTTGGAAGACAATGGATCTTCTGAATGAGTGGCTTCTTCTTCTACCTCTGCATGAGGCTCAATTTCCTGAACTGCCCCTACTTCAGGAGGAACAACAACTACTATTGCGGGCGGTGGTTGCAGCTGTTGTTCTTGACCCCTTATCTGCTGTGTTTCCTCCTGCGTTGATTGGGTACTACTTTGAGATAACGATAAGTATATCTCTGGCTCAGCATCACTGCTTTCCACCATTAAGCTGGCTACCTCTTCCACACTCATGTGCTTGGCCCTGGGTTGGTGGGTTGGGCCCACTGATGCGGAGGTGCTGCCCCCAGCTTGCCCCCCAGACACCGCTGCTGCAGGCGTCATTTTTTTTTTACCAAAAAAGTTATTGGCCGGCACACCAGACTTAAGTGTCACTTCCTTCTTCTGTTCCTTCTTCTCAATAGCAACTTTCTTTGTACTGGAGGACCTGGTACCTGCTTTCTTTGGGCCCATCTTCTTCAGATGTCAGCAGCACTCAGTTGCAGAGATGTCTGGTCAGGTCACACGTCACGTTGTGTGTACAGCAGCAGGATGTCTGTCTGGCAGTGCAACGGGCAATGATGACACACCTCCTCCTCAGTCTTTGTGCACCTAAAAGCAAAAAAGCCAGAACATCATTCAAACATAGCACAAATCAATCAAATATAATATAGAACTTAGTGTGTGGTGGCCTCAATTATTAAATTTCAGAAACTCTGTGAACAACAACACACAGTGTAGCCATTTATGAGACGTTGACAACAAGGCCAGGGCTTTCCTGGCTACTGTGTAGTGCTAGTGTACACTCTGGAAGAATAAGAATAGTAAAGAACAAAAACTAAAATGTAGTGGAGCATGTTTGGCCTAAATTTGTGCATCACGTGGGATGTATTATATAGCATCATCAGGGAGCTCCAGCTGGCAATGGGGATGGATTTGGAAGATGTAAGACAAGAGGAACAATGGAAAGACACGCAGGCCTATGTGGCAAAAACAGCACACTACTAACTACCACAACAAAATTGCCCCCAGCAACATGGTGACTCACAGGCACAAGGCACGGCAAACAATGAACTCAAGCAGGCCTATATATGGGCAGACAAAGGATGCCTTATAAAACACACACAGCTTTAATGCAAAAACTAAAATCCACATGGCTAAAAACACTTTTGAAAGTTAGACAACCACTACAACAACACAATTATAATTACACAGTACACACGCAAAAAAGGCATTTATTTAACACACCCAAAAGTGAAATAGTCAGACCCTCCAAAAAACCCCACATTTCGCAATTCAATTCAATGCCATCCATGGCCTAAATGATGTCAAAATTCCACAGACTACACAGAAACAGTTTTTATGCACCCATGGTGACTACCTCTGGGCCTACTGGCAGACTAGGCCGCAAGCTTGGAGGCCTATGGCAAAAGCACAGTGGTTGGTCCCACAAAATGGCCGCCACCACATGGCCAGGCCACCCAACAACTTCCTTCCTCGTTAAAAAAATTGTAAAACTAAAAAAAAGTGACTCCTTGCTCACCAAACTACATCTAAATGACAACCTGAGGAGTTTTTTGTGGAAAATGAACTAAATCATCATTTTCGAGAAGGTTTTATGATGCTCGAGAGATATTCTTCGCCAGATTGTAAATTCTGCGTGTTCGGCATTGCGATCGTCACAAAAAGTCGTTATCGCTCGCGCGAAAAAGTATATTGAGCGCGCGAAGAAGATAAAAAGTGTAAGTCCGCGTTGTCGCACAATGCGGAGTTGCCCAAAGTCCGCGAGCTGAATGCCCAGGGTTACCTACTGGCTGAAAAGGCCTATTTATTTAACAAACACCCAAAAACTGAAATACCACCCCAAAACCCACATTTTGCTAATCAATCCAATGCCATCCATGGCCTAAATTATGTTACAATTCAACAGACAACACAGAAACAGTTTTTATGCACCCATGAGGATGACTACCTCCGGGCCTACTGGCAGACTAGGCCGCAAGCTTGGAGGCCTATGGCAAAAGCACAGTGGCTGGTCCCACAAAATGGCCGCCACCACATGGCCAGGCCACCCACAACAACAAGAAAAGGAACACAAGACAGACAATGCAGGCCTATGGCAAAAGCACAATGCCTGGCTTTACAAAATGGCTGCCACCCACATGGCCAGGCCACCCAAAATATTAAAAAAGTGAAGACAAAGGACAGGACCAGGCAGTTGGAGACTCTGGGCAACTTCCTTCTTCTTGAAAAAAATTGTAAAACAAAAAAAAACTGACTCCTTTCTCACCAAACTACATCTAAATGACAACCTGAGGAGTTTTTGTGCAAAATGAACTAAATCAACATTTTCGAGAAGGTTTTATGATGCTCGAGAGATATTCTTCGGCAGATTGTAAATTCTGCGTGTTCGGCATCGCGATCGTCACAAAAAGTCGGTATCGCGCGCGCAAACGTATATTGAGCGCGCGAAGAAGATAAAAAGTGTAAGTCCGCTTTGTCGCGCAGTGCGGAGTTGCCCAAAGTCCGCGAGCTGAATGCCCAGGGTTACCTACTAGCTGAAAAGGCCTATTTATTTAACAAACACCCAAAAACTGAAATACCACCCCAAAACCCACATTTTGTAAATCAATCCAATGCCATCCATGCATGCCCTACATGATGTTTAAATTCAACAGACACCACAGAAACATGCACCCATGGGTACCTCTGGCTCTAGTCTGGGCCTACTGGCTGAAATTCCAATCAAAGAAAAACAACTAGGCCCCTGCCGAAACTACAGGCCACAACAATAAATTTAAAAAAAGATGGAAATCCCCCAAAAAATGTAGGTACAAACAAGCCCCAATCAAACAAACAAGTACACCAATTCTCCAACTTACTTGTAAAATCTCAAATCCAAGAGTCCTCAAATCCAATCCAATGATATGATGCAGCAGACAGACACAAAAAGTGATCCTTCCAGCTCCAAATCCAAATGAAAGTGAACAGCACATGGACAAAACACTGGGAGGAGCCTGCTGGACAGGAACAGGAAGTTTGAGAATCAGGGGCACTTCCTTCCTCTTGGAAAAAAAAGTAAAAAAAGAAAAAGGACTCCTTGCACAAAAAACTACAGCCAAATCACAATCTGAGGAGTTTTTTGGAGCAAAATCATCATTTTCGAGAATGTTTTATGATGCTCGAGAGATATTCTTCGCCAGATTGTAGTTTGTTCGTGTTCGGGATCGTGATCTTACCAACTCTGCCGCCGGAAGTCAGATCGCGCATCCGAATGACGTGTTCGCGTTCGCACACTCTCGCGGGATTGTGCGGCCGGATTCCAAATATCGTGGCGCCCGCGAACGGATAGGAAGTCGCGTCAGCAAATGCAGAATCACGGTAGGTCGTTAGCGCGCGCGCAAGAACATATATTCAGTGCGCGAAGAAGAAAAACAGCTACGCTACGCCGCAAATTGCGTAGTGTACGGTAACTTCAAGTTCTACACGAATCGCGAAGTTACCGGGACTACGCAAGCTCCGCGAGCGTAGCGTAGTTCACCGCCCAGGCTTACCTATATCACTACCATTGCACACACATATAGACCTATAAGTCACTCCTATGGCAGGCCCTACCAATCCTGAAGGCAGAGTGCTCGGTTCTTATGTGAGAGGGTGCCCCTGCATGAGCAGAGCCCCTCTACAGCATTCGGAGTCCCTCCTCTGATGCTGTTTGTGGTACAGCCTGACCATATACTCTTAAGTGCATTATATCCTCGCGGTACAATGCTAACTTTGGACTGGCTGCACCAAAACATGTCGTGTTTGGTGTCAAACATCTTGGAATACTACCCCCCCGCCAGTCCTGGTGGCGGGGGTAGCATTCCACCCTTCTAGAGGGAGAGACATGTACACACCGGGCTACCCGGTAACTTCTTTCCAGAGCCCTGGCATCACAAAATGGATGCCGCTGCCACAGACACGGGTCTGGCCTCCTGCTGCTGACTGAAACTCCGGCAGGGGAGGCCTGGACAATAGGTTTCCTGTTGCAGGGAGGTGTAACCACCTCCCAAGACAGGATAGTGTGTATTGGGGCTGGGCGGGAGCACCCTCTGGTGCTTTGAAGTCCTGCACTGGGGGCACATTTGGTGTCCCTGTGCATATGCCAGTTCAAACCGGTCGCAGGGGCTACCTGCCCCTGCTCTGGCGTGAAACTGGACAAAGGGAATGGGTGTAACCACCCCTCTTCCCTGACCCTCCCATAGGTGGGTCCCCAGAGTATGTCCAACCCCCTAACTTAGTATAAGTATGGGACCCCTGTCCTTAGGACTTTAGATTACCCTGGATGAAACTCTGACACTGAATCCTGGACCTTCGACGCTCTACCTGAAGATTAGAGGACTGAAGAATCTCCCTTGGGTTCAAGGAGTGACTCCCCTGCTTGGCAGGCACCTAAGAAGCAATTGTCTGGTCTGCATCGCTGAAGCTCCCGCCAGATGCCAAAGTCTTTGCATCACCAGAGGTGGATTTCCAGTCTTCCACGAGGCTGCCCTGAGTCCCCAGCAAAGCTGAGGCCCGTAGCTGTCGTGGGTAATGTGGAACCGTGACCCCTGGACACCAAGTACTTTTGCAAGTGCATCCTCTTCTGGGTCTCCCACGAAGCTGTGCTTTGGGCTCCGAGTAGCCCCCGCCTCCAGCACCAACTGCTCCGAAGATCACTGGCCTACACTCCACGAGTGTCCTGTGAGCCAGCTCCAAGTGCGTCCACTTGAGGCTCCTTCGCGGTCGCTAGTCCATTAGCAAGTGGGCCCTCCCGAAGGCAACTCTTCTTCTGATTGGGCTTCCCTGGTTGCTCCAGACTTGCCCTGACTTACCCTTACTGGGTGAATCCCCCAGACCTTGCTAGTCTGCATCAACATCCTTTCTTTGTTTCTACGAGACTTGCCGTTGCCAAGGCTTGTTGGGTCCAATCTGGTCGCCGACACCCCTGCAATCGACAGACATCGTGGAACAGCTCGAATCCAGCTCCTGGTCATCGTCAACACCTCTGGACCTCGTGGCTGAAGTGTCAAGACGACCATCAACCTACCTGAAGCACCCGACATCGGTGGGCATCTGCTCATCGCCTTCCTGGTCACTGGCTAGTGACCCAGACTCTGTCCCCTCTGCTTTCAGGTTCTTCAGATCTTCGATCCACCCTTGGATCCACCCGAACACTTTCGACTTGGTCGCCAGCAGCACTGTGCAGCAGATCACCATTGAAAACAACGACGAAACCCGACCCCGAAAGACACCTATGCACCGGGCTTCCCTGGGTGAGGTAACTCGAGTACTCCGGTGCTCCCGTGGGTATAGGCTCTAGAACAACCTAGTTCTAAAGGGGTTTGCTCCAAGTCCTCCTCTAAGTGTCCTTTTTCTTTAAAACTCCAACCGCGACATTCCCCATAGAAGTCAACGGCGGCTCGCGGCTGTGTTCTCACACTGCACGCGTCCCCCGTGGGTCCCCTGTGTCACTACCTTGGGTGGTTCCTTGAGGGCCAAGCACTTCTACAGGCTCTAGGCCTTGTGTCTAGCTCAGTCGTGGTTCTTATACCACTTTATTGGTATATGGTTTGAGTACGCCCCTAGGGCTCAAACGTGTATTTGTGCTATTACTGTTGATAACTGACTTGTAACTTATGTACTTCGAACTCTAGCCTCATAAAGAGACTAGAGGGGTGTGTTTAAGACTAAATACATATATTTTAAATATATACCTGGTGTGGTCCTCTTTCATTTGGTCACTCAAGAGATTATAGACTGGTAAAACAAGCTGCTTTACATTCCTCCAAGACTTAGCCTGAAGGCTGCTCTCCATAGCTACCACTAGGATAGCTTTCAATAAAGGTTGTCTTTAACCTATCTCCAATAAGGGGTTGTTTGGACTGGTGCAAGGTGCCCACTATAATTAGTGAACAGCATATACCAGGCCAACTTCTCACATTGGTGTGCAGCGTGTGGGATTCCAGCTTGCTATTGTTTTACCAGATAATCTCAATTGAATTGATCAACTGAAAACCACTAAGGGTACCTTAGGTACATATAAATCAAGCTTAGGATACAGTAAGTTCTACTGAACTTAGAGTTGTGTGTTAAGGGATAGCACACCCTTTCTACAACTCAAGAGAGTTTAGTAGGCCACACTAGAGTAGGTAGTGCATACACCACACCACACTAGTAATGTCTCTAGGGCCAGGAACCAGTGGGTCCCAGCCAGAAGCCAATGGGCTTCTTCCCTCCAAGTATGATAATCTCCCATTCTTGGAATTAAGAGCATTAAGCACTGCTAGGAAACTAAAGACAGGCAAAAGTGCCAACACCCAACGCCTCATAGAGGTACTCCTGCTGGATGATCTCAAAAGACTACCAGGGTCTGAAGGGGTAGGCAGAGAGGGTGGGGCAGAAGATGAGGAAGGGGCCAGGGGCGAAATCACCCAGGACCCAACCTCTGAAACTGGCCAGGAAGGTGACAATGACCTTGACCTGGAAAATCCAGCTCCTCCTGTGGATGAGGAGGAGGATCAGAATGACCTCCCCTTTGTCCCCCCAGGAAGAATTGTGAGTGTGCCCAGAAGGCCTAGATCTCCTTCTCAGGAGTCTAACCACTCTGACACCTCAATAGGGACCTCTGTTTCCTCTCATAGGAGGGAATCCTCTCATGAAAGGAAAGAGAGACTGCTCAAGTATGGAGAAGCTCAGTTGAGAATCAGAAGAGAGCAGTTGGCTATAGACAGGGAGTCCCTAGAGTTTGAAAGGCAAAGAAAAAAGATGGGACTAGAGTCCCATGGTGGCAGATATTTCCCCAGAGATAGCGAAAGGTCTTATGACCATAGAAACCTGAGCAAGATTGTCCCTCCCTACCAGAGTGGGGATGACATCCACAAATGGATAACTGCACTGGAGAGGGCCTGTAAAGTACAGAGGGTCCCTCAGGAGCAGTGGGCAGTAATCTTGTGGCTCTCCTTTGCAGACAAAGGTAGAGACAAGCTCCTCACTGTAAGAGAAGAGGATGCTGACAATTACAAAGTCTTGAAGAGTGCTCTGATTGATGGGTTTGGCCTAACAACTGAACAATACAGGTTAAAGTTCAGAGATACCCAAAAAGCACAGACTCAAGACTGGGTGGACTATGTGGATTGTTCTGCTAAGGCTCTGGAAGGTTGGTTGATGGGCAGTAAGGTATGTCACTTCACAGGATTGTACAATCTTATCATGAGGGAGTAGATTCTTAATAACTGTCAAAATCAGCTGTTGCATCAGTACCTGGTGGACTCTGATCTGACCTCTCCCCAAGAATTGGGAAAGAAGGCAGACAAATTGGTCAGAACCAGGGTGAGGCAGAAGGTACAGGACCAAGGTAGTGACCCTAAGAAGCAAGATTCTAAGAACTCTGACAAGGGTGGGGAGAAGGGTAAAGACCAGAAGTCTTCACAAGGCCCCCAAAAATCTTCTTCAGGTGGGGATTCACAGTCTAACAAGGGAAAAGGCCAAAAGAAACCATGGTGCAAAGTCTATAAGCAAAAGACACACTGGACCAGTGATTGCACCAAGTCCAAAGACTCTATTCCAGCCCCCACCAATGCCCCTAAGGCACCTGTTCCCCCTAGTGCAGTTACAGTTGGTGGTGGGAGTACACAAGCCAAGGGTTTAGTAGGGTTGACCCTGGGTAAGGAGATGAGTTCTGACCTAGTCAGAGAACTCACTCAGGCGGTCCTAGTCTGTGATGGAGGCATCGATGTGACCTCCTCTGTGAGTCCCAGTAATCTGGGCAAGTACAGGCAACAGCCCTTAATCAATGGAAAAGAGGCTTTGGCATTTAGGGACACAGGGGCAAGTGTCACCATGGTTACACAAGACCTTGTGGATTCTGGGCAGATTATACTTGGTGAAATGTACCATGTGACCAATGCTAGCAATGTCAGAACAGACCATACTCTGGCAGTTGTTAACTTCTCCTGGGGAGGTGTAACTGGCCTTAAGAAGGTTGTGGTAAGTGCAGACCTACCAGTTGAATGCTTGCTTGGCAATGATCTAGAAACTTCAGCTTGGGTAGAAGTGGAGCTCAGGACCCATGCAGAAATGCTGGGCATCCCTGCAGATGTGTTTGCTGTGACCAGGTCACAGGCGAAGATGTCTAACACTGAACAGGCCTTGGATTCTGAAATAATGGACCAAGTGCCGTCCAAGAGGAGGAGTAGTAGGGTAAAGGCAGTGCCTTCCCCCTTGGCTCAGAAGGAAGATCAGTCTCTTCAGGGAGATGATCTCAGTCCTGAGGAAGGAACTGTCCCAGAGGAGCTTGAGCCTGATCAGGTTGAGTTCTTAGGGACAGGGGGCCCTTCCAGGGCCGATCTGAGCCAGGAGCAGCAGAGCTGCCCCTCTCTTGAACCCCTCAGACAGCAAGCTGCTGCTGAGGCTGCTGGGAAAGCTAGTGGTCCCCATACTGTGTATTGGGATGATGGACTCTTGTACTCAGAGTGTAGAGACCCCAAGCCTGGTGCCACCAGGAGGTTGGTTATACCTCTGAAGTTCAGGGGCTTCCTATTGACCCTAGCCCATGACATTCCTTTAGCAGGTCACCTGGGCCAGAACAAGACTTGGGACAGAATTGTCCCTCACTTTCACTGGCCCCACATGTCTGAAGACACCAAGGAGTTTTGTCGCTCCTGTGTAACCTGCCAGGCCAGTGGCAAGGCAGGTGGCACTACAAAGGCCCCCCTGATACCACTACCTGTGGTGGGGGTTCCCTTTGAGAGAGTGGGGATTGATATTGTTGGTCCCATGGATCCCCAAACAGCATCTGGTCAAAGGTTTATCCTGGTGGTAGTGGATCATGCCACCAGGTACCCAGAGGCTATTCCCCTTAGGACCACTACAGCACCTGTAGTGGCAAGGGCCCTCCTGGGAATTTTCTCAAGAGTGGGCTTCCCTAAGGAGATTGTATCAGACAGGGATGCAAACTTTATGTCTGGATACTTGAAAGCAATGTGGAAGGAGTGTGGAGTGACTTACAAGTTCACCACACCCTATCACCCACAATGCAATGGTTTAGTTGAGAGATTCAACAAAACCTTGAAGGGCATGATTAAAGGGCTCCCAGAGAAGCTTAGGCGAAGATGGGACATACTCTTGCCCTGCCTTTTATTTGCATACAGGGAGGTGCCTCAAAAGGGGGTTGGCTACAGCCCTTTTGAACTTTTGTTTGGTCACCCTGTCAGGGGTCCATTGTGCTTGGTGAAGGAAGGATGGGAGTTACCTCTCAAGCCCCCAAAGCAAGACATAGTGGACTATGTACTTGGTCTCCACTCCAGGATGGCCGAATACATGAAAAAGGCAACTAAAAACCTTGAGGCTAGCCAGGAACTGCAAAAAGCCTGGCATGACCAAAAGGCTGTACTGACTGTTTACCAGCCAGGACAGAAGGTGTGGGTGCTGGAGCCAGTGGCCCCAGCAGCTCTCCAAGACAAGTGGAGTGGACCCCATACCATTGTTGAACAGAAGGGTGAGGTTACCTACTTAGTAGACCTAGGAACACCCAGGAGTCCTGTTGGACTTGGCCCTTTTGGCAGGTTCACCCCTAAACTTTTTGCCTGTCTCCTAGCCTTTTCCCTGTGTAGTGTTGGTGGTTTTAGGCCTCTAGGCACTTTAGCACTGTGGCCCAGTGTAAAGTGCGTGCGTTCTCTGAGTGCGTGTGGTGAGATTGTCCTGCCCTCCCATAGGAATGCATGGGGGATATGTGTGTCCATGGTAATTCCTGGTGTGAGAGGAGTGCAGGGGCGAGTTTAGTATGTGCGAACTCGTGAGAATAAATGCTGCGCAATGGTGTGCGCAGATTTATTGTGACTAGTGGAGAAGTGCCACTTTTAGAAGTTGGCATTTCTGTGTGCTGTGTGTCTGCCTGCCTGATGGGAATTGCATGTCTGGCTTTGTGAGTGACAGGGGCTGGGAGGTGTGTGTGGCTCCAGGAGGGGCAGGGTGAGTCAGTGCAGGGCTGAATAGAGGGATCTGCATCTAGATGGGAGGGAGGAGTTGCACCTGGGACCTGAATAGGGTTGTGCCTTCCCTCCCCAATGCTGGCTCCGCCCCCTGTGGTGCGTCTGATGTCCCTAGCCTACCCTCTGAAAGGGAAGAGGAGCTTGGGCAAAACAAAGTGCTCCAAAGCTCCCCCAAACCAGTTCTAACTGGTATCCCCAGCCCTGTGCTGTGTCACCAAGAAAAAGGGTGTATAAAAGAAGGGGCTGTGACCCCATGAAAAGTTGTTCTTGTGCTTACTTGGACTAGCGGCTGGCTGGCTGCCAGCCTGCCAGGAGGAACCGCCGCTGGGGGTGGACTTGCTGCCCTGCTAGGCAGCTGATGGTCTGCTGGCCTTGGAGCCCCCAGCGTGCTGGCCTGCCTGTGTTTTTATGTGCCCAGCTTTTGCCCTTATCAAGCTCCAGGACGAAAGGAGCGCGTGGGCTCCGCAGCGCTGAGCTGCTCATCAGGAACAGGGAATCCCCGGCGTAGGGATTCCCCCGCATTTGCGTGAGCGGAGCGGGAGCCTACCCCGCACTGGTGTTGATTTTATTGAGCGGAAGCCCACCCCGCAGTGGTTTTTATTTATGCAGCGGGAGCCCATCCCGCATCGCCGCCGAGATCGGAAAAACCCGGAAGTCAGGCGTTGCCTCTGCCTGGTTGTAGGAGGGGCCTTGCGGAAGCGGAAGAGTTGAGGGAAGAAGTCGGTGTCTGCCAAGCAGGGCTCCCGTGTCCCGTGAGAGCCCTGCGTGTGGCGAGTACTTGGCCAGGAGGGAGGACGGAAGCCTACCCCGCCTCCCAGGGAGTCCCGAGCTGAGGGAAGGAGCCGGCAAGTCTGCAAGGGGCTCTTGTGAGCTGAGAGAGCCCCGCCCGCAGCCCCGGACATATGGAGCCTCGCAGGCTCCTTGCTGAAGTCCCGGTCCCAGGAGAGGGACCGGGTGAGGAGCAGAGAGGTCCCGTGGAAGTCCTGAGGAGCAGTCAAAACCCCGGTGAGTGGGGCTGAGGCCGTTCTTTTCTTTTTGTTGTAGGTGCGCGAGGCACCAGGGGCAGTGGTGTTTGTTTTCCCTGAGCGCCCCCGCAGAACAGCGGGCCGCTCCAACGGTGCCACATTTGTTTTTAGGGCCAGTGGGGTTCCAGAGGCACAACGGTGCCCGTAGTTGGCCACTCCACAGCTGCCCCACTTGACAGAGGGCAGCTGCAACGTTGGGGGATCCATTTCCTCAGTGGCGCCGCCGTAGCGGGCCACTGCAACGATTACGCAGTTTCTATTCAGAGAGGCCCAGTGGGGCTTGGGGGCAGTTTTCCTGAAGAGCCCTAGAGAGGGGCTCCTAATTGGCACATTCTTTGGTGTGGAGGGCCCCAGAGCGGGGCCCCAGGGTGCCAGTGCCCCCCCCTTTCTTCCCCCAGTTGCGCCGCCGTAGCGGGCAACTGCAACGTGTGGCCTATCTGTTTTGAGGAGTCCCAGTGGGGCCCCCAGAGGCACGCGGGTGCCAGGGCTCATTGTCCCAGCTGCCCAGCACTTAGAGGGCAGCTGCCACGTTTAGGCCTGAACTTTTGCGTACTCTACTTTTGCTGCATGTGCAGCCTGCCCTGACACTGTTGGACATAGGGCATTGGAGCCCGGTGAGAGGCCAGTTGGCCTGGGGCCAGTTTTGAGGTGTTGTGCCCCCGCCTGGGGCACACTGTGTTTATGATGGTAATTACATGATGTTTTATACCTAACCTGATGCCTAATGTGATTTATGCGTAATGTATTTATGCCCCTGAGGTTTGGGCAGGAGATATTTGATTCCTAATGTGTAGTGTATTTATGCTTAGGATGTTAGGCATAATGGGATTTATGCTAAGTTGATGATGCCAAGTTCATTTCTTCTACCAGTAGCGACTGGTTGTTATTACTGATTGACTACATTTATTATTTTGTGCTACAGTTAGTATATGTTCGACATTTGCTAATTTCCCTTTGTGATGGTCCTGACAGGGGCCCAATTGGCCCTGTCAGGTGTATATAGTCCCCTGTAAATACTGCCTGGTGCCAGTTGGCACAGTGTACCTTGTGTGATTATGATCTAATGTGTTTATGACAATACAAAGGCTATTTTTTATATAACCTTGTGTGGAGTTCCTTTTGTGGTGTGCCTAGGGTGTTGCTGCTGTGTGTGTGTGTTGCGCAAACGCTTTACACATTGCCTCCGGGATAAGCCTGACTGCTCGTGCCAAGCTACCAAGGGGGTGAGCAGGGGTTATCTTGGCGTGTAACTCCCTTGCCCTGACTAGAGTGGTGGTCTCTGCCTGGCTTTGGCGCAAGCCTTAGCCAACCAGAGATCCCATTTCTAACATTGGTTGTCAGCGGTGAGGATAGGACTTGCGTTTGCGCAGTACCACAGCGACAACTGGCTGCACTACAAAACTCTGCATTTAGATAATCACGTGTTTGGGGATTATTGTTTCCGAGTTTTAGTTATTTTAATTCTTCTCCTAAAAGTGTCATTTGTAAATTGTATACTCTTGCTTCAGCTCAGACACCTAGGTCTCCTGTGTTGCACGTGTCCCTGAGCGTCCTGCCAAAATGGAGTCTGCTTTTAATTTTTGTGGTCTGTTTAGATACAGTATGTGGGAGTTAGTGGAGTTCTGTAAGGAGAGAGACAGAGCAGTGAGTGGGTCAGACACCCAGTCAAAACTTAGGGAGAACCTGATCCAATGGCAAAAGGATGAATGGGACTGTGAGCGCAATGAGGAGAAGAGGGCCCTGGCCGCACGCCAAGAGGGTGGTGGGTCTGAGGGGGGCCCTGAAGAGTCTGAAGAGGAGGAAGAAAGTGACAGGACAGGGACGCCAGTAGATAGTGAGGACCCCATGGATAGGGAGTCCCTTGCTGGGTCCAGTGTCGGGGGCAGTGCCCCATCCCTTTCCCTATCCCCAGAGGAGTGGGTAGATAGGAGGGAAGAAAGGGAGTATCAGCTGGCTTTGGAGAAGCTCAGGTTAGAGCATACCAAGGAGATAGCGCAGCTGAGTGTGGAGGAGAAAAGCTAGAGACCGAGAGGGTCCTAGCACAGGAGAGGATGGCGGAGGCTGAGAGGGCCTTCACCAAGGAGAAATTAGCTCTTGGTACGTCCTCTGAGTGTAGTTTTAGTTGTCTGGATTCACCAGTAAGGGTGGGATCCAGTGGTGGCAGCAATATGGAGTCCAGTGCAGGAAGTCCCATTCCCAGTTCCCAAAGTATGGTACCTTGTTCCCGAGAAGAGGAGTACAGGTTGAAGTTCAGGGACAGTACGAAACTGTCTCACCAGTCTTGGGCGGATTTTTCGGATGAATGTAATGATGCACTGGCTGATTGGGTAAGGGTTAACACGGAACAGGATTTTGAAGGACTGTTTGTTCTGGTTATCAGAGAGCACCTGCTCAGTTGTTGTTTGCCGGGGTTGCGCCAACACCTGTTGGAGGGTGGGTTTTCTGATCTATGGGAGTTTACACAAGAGGCAGACCTCTGGGAAAGTGCCCGAGGATCTGAAGAGGCATTGGGGAGTGATCCCAAAAGTAGTGGCTCGGGTATCTTCCAGTCCTGTATTGGGGAAGAGGTTCAGAGTAGCCCAGCTAGGTCCCAGTGTAGTGGGAGGGGTGTAGGGGCTCACGTCCCTGTCTCAGTGGAGTAGGAGTGAGTGTGGGACTGAGTGTCCCCAGGTGCCTGAAACCCAGTCTCAGAACCTGGATGGTTTCTTCAGGGAACACCAGGTTGGGAGCCTAGGCTGTCCTGTTAGTCCATTTGAGGAGGATCTCCTAGTGTCTGGAGAACCTGGAGCGTCTGTAAATAGAGCTCCAGTGGTTCTGGTGTCTGGCGGTGCCGCTCCAGTTGGGAGGGTACAGAAGTCCAGAGAGAGGGGTGACATGGGGCTGTGTTCCCCAGTGGAAGAGCCAGTGGGTCAGGGACCAGCCAGAAGGGCTGAGTCTCCTAGAAGTGACCATGGTGACACCACTTCTGTCGTGGGGGACCTCTGCGCACAGTCAGATGGACAGGGGTCGGGAGGTCTGCGCCACGCAGACTGTCACGCAACACATGAGTCATGTGTTACCCTCGGGGGGCTGCTGTGTGCGCCCCTGGAAGTCCTGGTGTGCCAGGCAAATGCTCAGCCGTGGGGTTCAGCCCCAAGGTTGGGAGGCCAGGTTCAGGATCTGCCTGACCTGGAGGGAAGGACGTCTGTAACCAGTGTCCTGACCGGTTCATCTTCCAGGCGTACCGCTCCAGTTGGGAGGGTGCAGAACTCTGGAAGGGAGTGCAGAGGGAGGGAGTCCTCGCCTCTGACCCCGGTGCAACCTGAAGGGTTAGACCCTAGGTTGGGAGACCAGTTGTGGGAGAGAGGTCCTGAACTGGTGGGAGAGTTGTGTTCTGAGGGTGCTTCTCCAAGGAGGAGAGGGCGGAACCCTAGAAGGAGAGGTAGGGGGAGGAGAGCCTCACCCATGACTTCTGGTCCGCCTGAGGGTGCAGACCCTAGGCTGGAAGATCAGTGGCAGTCTAGACCTGCCCTGATGAGGGGAAGAGTGGAGAATGGCTACTATGTGCCAGGGGTTACTACCCCCCACTCTGTGAATGGGCAAGGACCAGTGGCATCTGGGTGGCCTAGGGCCTGGTCCTGGCCATGGACAGCTAGGGAGTACCAGTGGGTTAGCCCAGTTGCGCCGGACAGCTTTTTCAGAAGGAACCACATGGGTTCACCGTGGCGTAGAACAGGAGGGTGTCCCTGCAGTTGCGGGCCCGCATCCGTGTTCTATCGCCCCAAGCAGGGAAGCCCATCACAGTGGTGATTGGTCTGCCCTGCGTTTTGGCTGGAAGGGGGTTGTGTTGGACTTGGCCCTTTTGGCAGGTTCACCCCTAACCTTTTTGCCTGACTCCTAGCCTTTTCCCTGTGTAGTGTTGGTGGTTTTAGGCCTCTAGGCACTTTAGCACTGTGGCCCAGTGTAAAGTGCGTGCGTTCTCTGAGTGCGTGTGGTGAGATTGTCCTGCCCTCCCATAGGAATGCATGGGGGATATGTGTGTCCATGGTAATTCCTGGTGTGAGAGGAGTGCAGGGGCGAGTTTAGTATGTGCGAACTCGTGAGAATAAATGCTGCGCAATGGTGTGCGCAGATTTATTGTGACTAGTGGAGAAGTGCCACTTTTAGAAGTTGGCATTTCTGTGTGTTGTGTGTCTGCATGCCTGATGGGAATTGCATGTCTGGCTTTGTGAGTGACAGGGGCTGGGAGGTGTGTGTGGCTCCAGGAGGGGCAGGGTGAGTCAGCGCAGGGCTGAATAGAGGGATCTGCATCTAGATGGGAGGGAGGAGTTGCACCTGGGACCTGAATAGGGTTGTGCCTTCCCTCCCCAATGCTGGCTCCGCCCCCTGTGGTGCGTCTGATGTCCCTAGCCTACCCTCTGAAAGGGAAGAGGAGCTTGGGCAAAACAAAGTGCTCCAAAGCTCCCCCAAACCAGTTCTAACTGGTATCCCCAGCCCTGTGCTGTGTCACCAAGAAAAAGGGTGTATAAAAGAAGGGGCGGTGACCCCATGAAAAGTTGTTCTTGTGCTTACTTGGACTAGCGGCTGGCTGGCTGCCAGCCTGCCAGGAGGAACCGCCGCTGGGGGTGGACTTGCTGCCCTGCTAGGCAGCTGATGGTCTGCTGGCCTTGGAGCCCCCAGCGTGCTGGCCTGCCTGTGTTTTTATGTGCCCAGCTTTTGCCCTTATCAAGCTCCAGGACGAAAGGAGCGCGTGGGCTCCGCAGAGCTGAGCTGCTCATCAGGAACAGGGAATCCCCGGCGTAGGGATTCCCCTGCATTTGCATGAGCGGAGCGGGAGCCTACCCCGCACTGGTGTTGATTTTATTGAGCGGGAGCCCACCCCACAGTGGTTTTTATTTACGCAGCGGGAGCCCATCCCGCATCGCCGCCGAGATCGCAAAAACCCGGAAGTCAGGCGTTGCCTCTGCCTGGTTGTAGGAGGGGCCTTGCGGAAGCGGAAGAGTTGAGGGAAGAAGTCGGAGTCTGCCAAGCAGGGCTCCCGAGTCCCGGTGAGTGCCCGCGTGTGGCGAGTACTTGGCCAGGAGGGAGGACGGGAGCCTACCCCGCCTCCCAGGGAGTCCCGAGCTGAGGGAAGGAGCCGGCAAGTCTGCACGGTGCTCTTGTGAGCTGAGAGAGCCCCGCCCGCAGCCCCGGACTTACGGAGCCTCGCAGACTCCTTGCTGAAGTCCCGGTCCCAGGAGAGGGACCGGGTGAGGAGCAGAGAGGTCCCGTGGAAGTCCTGAGGAGCAGTCAAAACCCCGGTGAGTGGGGCTGAGGCCGTTCTTTTCTTTTTGTTGTAGGTGCGCGAGGCACCAGGGGCAGTGGTGTTTGTTTTCCCCGAGCGGCCCCGCAGAACAGCGGGCCGCTCCAACGGTGCCACATTTGTTTTTAGGGCCAGTGGGGTTCCAGAGGCACAACGGTGCCCGTAGTTGGCCACTCCACAGCTGCCCCACTTGACAGAGGGCAGCTGCAACGTTGGGGGATCCATTTCCTCAGTGGCGCCACCGTAGCGGGCCACTGCAACGATTAGGAAGTTTCTATTCAGAGAGGCCCAGTGGGGCTTGGGGGCAGTTTTCCTGAAGAGCCCTAGAGAGGGGCTCCTAATTGGCGCATTCTTTGGTGTGGAGGGCCCCAGAGCGGGGCCCCAGGGTGCCAGTGCCCCCCCTTTCTTCCCCCAGTTGCGCCGCCGTAGCGGGCAACTGCAACGTGTGGCCTATCTGTTTTGAGGAGTCCCAGTGGGGCCCCCAGAGGCACGCGGGTGCCAGGGCTCATTGTCCCAGCTGCCCAGCACTTAGTGGGCAGCTGCCACGTTCAGGCCTGAACTTTTGCGTACTCTACTTTTGCTGCATGTGCAGCCAGCCCTGACACTGTTGGACATAGGGCATTGGAGCCCGGTGAGAGGCCAGTTGGCCTGGGGCCCGTTTTGAGGTGTTGTGCCCCCGCCTGGGGCACACTGTGTTTATGATGGTAATTACATGATGTTTTATACCTAACCTGTTGCCTAATGTGATTTATGCGTAATGTATTTATGCCCCTGAGGTTTGGGCAGGAGATATTTGATTCCTAATGTGTAGTGTATTTATGCTTAGGATGTTAGGCATAATGGGATTTATGCTAAATTGATGATGCCAAGTTCATTTCTTCTACCAGTAGCGACTGGTTGTTATTACTGATTGACTACATTTATTATTTTGTGCTACAGTTAGTATATGTTCGACATTTGCTAATTTCCCTTTGTGATGGTCCTGACAGGGGCCCAATTGGCCCTGTCAGGTGTATATAGTCCCCTGTAAATACTGCCTGGTGCCAATTGGTACAGTGTACCTTGTGTGATTATGATCTAATGTGTTTTTGACAATACAAAGGCTATTTTTTATATAACCTTGTGTGGAGTTCCTTTTGTGGTGTGCCTAGGGTGTTGCTGCTGTGTGTGTGTGTTGCGCAAACGCTTTACACATTGCCTCCGGGATAAGCCTGACTGCTCGTGCCAAGCTACCAAGGGGGTGAGCAGGGGTTATCTTGGCGTGTAACTCCCTTGCCCTGACTAGAGTGGTGGTCTCTGCCTGGCTTTGGCGCAAGCCTTAGCCAACCAGAGATCCCATTTCTAACAAGTCCCCACAGGGTTCTCCATGTCAACAGATTAAAACCATATGTGGACAGGGCAGACATGGGCTTGCTCATGGCTACTGATGAGGGACAGGAGGAAGAGAGTGACCCACTCCCTGACCTGCTCTCACAGAACCCTGATGATGGGTCAGTGGATGGTGTAGCCTTGGCAGTCAGCCTCACTGCCCAGCAGCAAACTGATTGTAGACAGGTGCTCAATCAGTTCAGGCACATATTCTCTCTGACACCCAGTCATACCACCTGGTGCACTCATGAAATGGACACTGGGGACAGTCTGCCTATTAAAAATAAGATTTATAGGCAACCTGACCATGTCAGGGACTGTATCAGGACAGAAGTCCAGAAGATGTTGGATTTGGGAGTTATTGAACCCTCAGATAGCCCTTGGGCTAGTCCAGTGGTCCTTGTGCCAAAACCTCACACCAGTGGTGGGAAAAGAGAGATGAGGTTTTGTGTGGACTACCGGGGTCTCAATGCAGTCACTAGGACTGATGCCCATCCAATACCCAGGGCAGATGAGCTAATAGACACTTTGGCCTCAGCCAAGTATCTAAGCACATTTGACCTAACAGCTGGCTACTGGCAGATCAGGCTAGCTGATGATGCAAAGCCAAAAACAGCATTCTCAACCCCTAGTGGGCATTATCAATTTGTGGTAATGCCCTTTGGTCTGAAGAATGCACCTGCCACTTTTCAGAGGTTGGTGAACACAGTCCTTACAGGCCTGGAAGCCTATAGTGCAGCATATCTAGATGATATTGCTGTCTTTAGCTCCACCTGGGAGGATCACCTGGTCCACCTCAGAAATGTTTTGCAGGCCCTGCAGAAAGAAGGCCTAACTATCAAGGCCACAAAGTGCCAGATAGGGCAGAGTCAGGTTGTGTACCTGGGCCACCTTGTGGGTGGAGGCCAGGTTCAACCATTACAGAGCAAGATCCAGACCATCATGGACTGGACTGCTCCAACTACCCAGACTCAGGTGAGAGCCTTTTTAGGCCTGACTGGGTACTATAGGAGATTTGTCAAGGGGTATGGATCAATAGTGACACCCCTGAATGACTTAACTTCCAAGAAAATGCCCAAAAGGTTCAGTGGACAGTTAGCTGTCAAAAGGCATTTGATGACCTGAAGCAGGCCATGTGCACTGCTCCCATTCTACAGAGTCCGGATTACTCCAAGAAGTTCATTGTCCAAACAGATGCATCTGAATTGGGGGTAGGGGCTGTACTGTCACAATTGAATGATGAAGGTCAGGATCAGCCAGTAGCTTTTATTTGCAGAAGGCTGACCCCTAGAGAGAAACGTTGGTCAGCCATAGAGAGGGAGGCCTTTGCTGTGGTTTGGGCTCTGAAGAAGTTGAGGCCTTACTTGTTTGGTACTCACTTCCTTGTTCAAACAGACCACAAGCCCCTCCTATGGCTAAAACAAATGAAGGGTGAAAACCCCAAACTGCTTAGTTGGTCCATTTCCCTACAGGGGATGGACTTTACAGTGGAACATAGACCTGGGAGTAACCATGCCAATGCAGATGGACTCTCTAGGTACTTCCACTTAGAACATGAAGACTCAACTGGTCAAGGTTAGTTTAATGTCCCTACGTTTGGGGGGGTTGTGTAGGAGAGTAGGATCTGCTTCACATGGGTACCCCCACTTTTTGCTGATGCTTCACTGTTTTTCGACTTTAGTCTGGCTGGGGCCCTGCTAATCAGAACCCCAGCCTAGCTGCTTCCTCTCTAAAATGGTTTCCATGTGCCCTAGGTGTAGGAGAGTAGGATCTGATTCACATGGGTACCCCCACTTTTTGCTGATGCTTCACTGTTTTTCGACATTAGTCTGGCTGGGGCCCTGCTAATCAGAACCCCAGCCTAGCTGCTTCCTCTCTAAAATGGTTTCCATGTGCCTTAGGCACATCACTGATTGGGATCTGGAGTGCCCTTATAAGTCCCTAGTATATGGTATACTATGTACCAAGGGCATAGGTACCTCAGAGGCCTGCCAGGGGCTGCAGCAGGTATTATGCCACCCCTGGAAGGCCATCCAAACTGACACCACAGGTCTGCTACTGCAGCCTGGGTAAGGTGGTGCATGCACCCCTTGCTGTGATATAGGTTACCTATATCACTAAATACATACACACATATAAACCTATAAGTCACTCCTAAGGCAGGCCTTATCAATCCTAAAGGCAGAGTGCATGGTTCCTATGTGAGAGGGTGCCCCTGCATGAGCAGGGCCCCTCTGCAGCGTTCGGAGACCATCTCTGATGCTGTTTGTAGTGCAGCCTGACCATATACTCTTAAGCGCATTATAACCTTGCGGTAAAATGCTAACTTTGGAATGGCTGCACCTAAACATGTCGTGTTTGGTGTCAAACATCTTGGAATACTACCCCCCCGCCAATTCTGGCAGCGGGGGTAGCATTCGACCCTTCTAGAGGGAAAGACATGTTAACTCTGACTAACCCGGTAACTTCTTTCCAAAGCCCTGGCATCACAGAATGGATGCTGCTGCCACAGACACGAGTCTGGCCTCCTGCTGCTGGATGAAACTCCGGCAGGGGAGGCCTGGACAATAGGTTTCCTGTCCCAGGGAGGTGTGACCACCTCCCCAGACAGGATAATGTGTATTGGGGCTGGGCGGGAGCACCATCTGTGTGCTTTGAAGTCCTGCACTGGGGGCACATTTGGTGTCCCTGTGCATACCCCAGTTCAAACCGGATCAGGGGCTTCCAGCCCCTGCTTTGGCGCGAACTGGACAAAGGGAAAGGGGTGTAGCCACCCCTCTGCCCTGACCCACCCATAGGTGGGGCCACAGAGTAGTCCAACCCCTATCCTTAGTATAAGTATAGGAACCCAGTCCTTAGGACTTTAGATTATCCCTGGACGAAACTCTGAAACAGAATCCTGGACCTTCGACGCTCTACTCACGATTAGAGGACAGAAGAATCTCCCTTGGGGTCAAGGAGTGACTCCCCTGCTTGGCAGGCACCAAAGAAGCATCTGTCCAGTTCGCATTTCTGAAGCTCCCGTCGGACGCCGAAGTCATCGCATCACCAGAGGTGGATTCTCAGACTTCCCCGAGGCTACCCTGAGTCCCTAGCAAAGCTGAGGCCCGTGGCTATCGTGGGTGACTTGAGACCGTGACCCCTGGACACCAAGCACATTTGCAAGTGCATCCTCTTCTGGGTCTCCCAAGAAGTTGTGCTTTGGGATTCGAGTAGCCCTAGTCTCCAGCACCACCTGCACCGAAGATCACTGGCCCCCACTCTACGAGTGTCCTGTAAGCCAGCTCCACGTGCAGCGTCACGAGGCTCTTTTGCGGTCGCTAACCCGTTAGCTAGTAGCCCTTAACGAAGGCCAATCTTTTCCTAGCTTGGTATCCTGGTTGCTCCAGGGCTGCCCTCACTTACCCTTGCTGGGTGAGTTCCCCAGACCTTGCTGGTCTGCACCATCGACGATCTTCCTCTACATCAAGACTTGCCGTTGCCAAGGCTTGTTGGGTCCAATCCGGTCGCCGACACCTCAGCACTCGACAAACATCGTGTACCAGCCCGAATCCTGCTCCTGGTCACCGACAACGCCTCCTGGACCTCGTGGCTGAAGAGTCAAGACGACCATCAATGCACTTGAAGCACTCGACATCGGTGGGCATCTGTCCATCGCCTTCCTGGTCACTGGCTAGTGACCCAGACTCTGTCCCTTCTGCTTTCAGGTTCTTCCGAACTCTGATCCACTCTTGGATCCACCCGGACACTTTTCACTTGGTCGCCAGCAGCACTTTGCAGCAGATCGCCATTCAAATCGACGACGAAACCCGACCCCGAAAGGCACCTATGCACCCGGCTTCCCTGGGTGAGGTAACACGAGTACTCCGGTGCTCCCGTGGGTAGAGACTCTTCAAAGTCCTAGATCTCAAAGGGTTTGGTCCAAGTCCTCTTTTAAGTGTCCCTTTTCTCTAATTTCCCGATCACGACTTTCTCCATAGAAGTCAACGGCGTATCGCGGTTGTGTATTTACACTGCACGCGTCTCCCGTGGGTCCCCTGTGTCACTACCTTGGGTGGTTCCTTGTGGTCCAAGCACTTCTAGAGGCTCTAGGCCTAGTGTCTAGTTCAGTCGTGGTTCGCATACCACTTTATTGGTATATGGTTTGGTACGCCCCTAGGGCCCAAACGTGTATTTGTGCTATTACTGTGTTTAAATAACTTCTAACTTATGTACTTCGAACTCTAGCCTCATAAAGAGACTAGAGGGGTGTGTTTAGCAATAAATACATATATTTTGAATATATACCTGGTGTGGTGCTCTTTCATTTGGTCACTCAAGAGATTATAGACTGGTAAAACAAGCTGCTTTACATTCCTTCAAGACTTAGCCTGAAGGCTGCTCTCCATAGCTACCACTAGGATAGCTTTCAATAAGGTTGTCTTTAACCTATCTCCAATAAGGGGTTGTTTGGACTGGTGCAAGGTGCCCACTATAATTAGTGGACAGCATATGCCAGGCCAACTTCTCACACTAGGCACATCTCTGATTGGAATCTGGAGTGCCCTTATAAGTCCCTAGTATATGGTATACTATGTACCCAGGGCATAGGTACCTCAGAGGCCTACCAGGGGCTGCAGCATGTATTGTGCCACCCCTGGAAGGCCATCCAAAATGACACCACAGGTCTGCTACTGCAGCCTGGGTAAGGTGGTGCATGCACCCCTTACAGTGGTATAGGCTACCTATATCACTACCATTGCACACACATATAGACCTATAAGTCACTCCTATGGCAGGCCCTACCAATCCTGAAGGCAGAGTGCTTGGTTCTTATGTGAGAGGGTGCCCCTGCATGAGCAGAGCCCCTCTACAGCGTTCGGAGTCCCTCCTCTGATGCTGTTTGTGGTACAGCCTGACCATATACTCTTAAGCGCATTATATCCTCGCGGTACAATGCTAACTTTGGACTGGCTGCACCAAAACATGTCGTGTTTGGTGTCAAACATCTTGGAATACTACCCCCCCGCCAGTCCTGGTGGCGGAGGTAGCATTCCACCCTTCTAGAGGGAGAGAAATGTACACACCGGGCTACCCGGTAACTTCTTTCCAGAGCCCTGGCATCACAAAATGGATGCCGCTGCCACAGACACGGGTCTGGCCTCCTGCTGCTGACTGAAACTCCGGCAGGGGAGGCCTGGACAATAGGTTTCCTGTTGCAGGGAGGTGTAACCACCTCCCCAGACAGGATAGTGTGCATTGGGGCTGGGTGGGAGCACACTCTGGTGCTTTGAAGTCCTGCACTGGGGGCACATTTGGTGTCCCTGTGCATATGCCAGTTCAAACCGGTCGCAGGGGCTACCTGTCCCTGCTCTGGCGCGAAACTGGACAAAGGGAATGGGTGTAACCACCCCTCTTCCCTGACCCTCCCATAGGTGGGTCCCCAGAGTATGTCCAACCCCCTAACTTAGTATAAGTATGGGACCTCTGTCCTTAGGACTTTAGATTACCCTGGACGAAACTCTGACATTGAATCCTGGACCTTCAACGCTCTACCTGAAGATTAGAGGACTGAAGAATGTCCCTTGGGGTCAAGGAGTGACTCCCCTGCTTGGCAGGCACTTAAGAAGCAATTGTCCGGTCTGCATCACTGAAGCTCCCACCGGACACCGAAGGCTTTGCATCACCAGAGGTGGATTTCCAGACTTCGCCGAGGCTGCCCTGAGTCCCCAGCAAAGCTGAGGCCCATAGCTGTCATGGGTAATGTGGAACCGTGACCCCTGGACACCGAGTACTTTTGCAAGTGCATCCTCTTCTGGGTCGCCCATGAAGCTGTGCTTTGGGCTCCAAGTAGCCCCCGCCTCCAGCACGGACTGCACCGAAGATCACTGGCCTCCACTCCACGAGTGTCCTGTGAGCCAGCTCCAAGTGCGTCCACTCGAGGCTCCTTCGCAGTTGCTAGTCTGTTGGCTAGTGGGCCCTCCCGAAGGCAACTCTTCTTTTGATTGGGCTTCCCTGGTTGCTCCAGACGTGCCCTGATGTACCCTCACTGGGTGAGTCCCCCAGACCTTGCTGGTCTGCATCAACGTCCTTTCTTTGTTTCTACAAGACTTGCCGTTGCCAAAGCTTGTTGGGTCCAATTTGGTCGCCGACACCCCTGCAATCGACAGACATCGTGGAACAGCTCGAATCCAGCTCCTGGTCATCATCGACACCTTCTGGACCTCGTGGCTGAAGAGTCAAGACGACTGTCAACCTACCTGAAGAACCCGACATCGGTGGGCATCTGCTCATCGCCTTCCTGGTCACTGGCTAGTGACCCAGACACTGTCCCCTCTGCTTTCAGGTTCTTCAGATCTTCGATCCACCCTTGGATCCACCCGAACACTTTCGACTTGGTCGCCAGCAGCACTTTGCAGCAGATCGCCATTGAAAACGACGACGAAACCCGACCCCGAAAGACACCTATGCACCCGGCTTCCCTGGGTGAGGTAACTCGAGTACTCCGGTGCTCCCGTGGGTATAGACTCTAGAACAACCTAGTTCTAAAGGGGTTTGCTCCAAGTCCTCCTCTAAGTGTCCTTTTTCTTTAAAACTCCAACCGTGACATCCCCCATAGAAGTCAACGGCGGCTCGCAGCTGTGTTCTCACACTGCACGCGTCCCCCGTGGGTCCCCTGTGTCACTACCTTGTGTGGTTCCTTGAGGGCCAAGCACTTCTACAGGCTCTAGGCCTTGTGTCTAGCTCAGTCGTGGTTCTTATACCACTTTATTGGTATATGGTTTGGTACGCCCCTAGGGCTCAAACGTTTATTTGTGCTATTACTGTTGATAACTGACTTGTAACTTATGTACTTCGAACTCTAGCCTCATAAAAAGACTAGAGGGGTGTGTTTAAGACTAAATACATATATTTTAAATATATACCTGGTGTGGTCCTCTTTCATTTGGTCACTCAAGAGATTATAGACTGGTAAAACAAGCTGCTTTACATTCCTTCAAGACTTAGCCTGAAGGCTGCTCTCCATAGCTACCACTAGGATAGCTTTCAATAAAGGTTGTCTTTAACCTATCTCCAATAAGGGGTTGTTTGGACTGGTGCAAGGTGCCCACTATAATTAGTGGACAGCATATACCAGGCCAACTTCTCACAGCCACTGGCCTTGTTGTTCACTGCTGTTTGACCCTTGCCTGTGCAGCTTCTCATGTACCTCACCTGCACTGTGTGCTGGCCACTGGCCTTGCTGTTCACTGCTGTTTCCCCTTGCCTGTGCAGCTTCTCATGGACTTGATCTGCACATTGGACTGGCCACTGGCCTTGTTGTTCACTGCTGTTTGACCCTTGCCTGTGCAGCTTCTCATGTACCTCACCTGTACTGTGTCCTGGCCACTGGCCTTGCTGTTCACTGCTGTTTGCCCCTTGCCTGTGCAGGATCTCATGTACCTCACCTGCACTGTGTCCTGGCCACTGGCCTTGTTGTTCACTGCTGTTTGACCCTTGCCTGTGCAGCTTCTCATGTACCTCACCTGCACTGTGTCCTGGCCACTGGCCTTGCTGTTCACTGCTGTTTGCTCCTTGCCTGTGCAGCTTCTCATGGACTTGATCTGCACATTGGACTGGCCACTGGACTTGTTGTTCACTGCTGTTTGACCCTTGCCTGTGCAGCTTCTCATGTACCTCACCTGCACTGTGTCCTGGCCACTGGCCTTGCTGTTCACTGCTGTTTGCCCCTTGCCTGTGCAGCTTCTCATGTACCTCACCTGCACTGTGTCCTGGCCACTGGCCTTGTTGTTCACTGCTGTTTGCCCCTTGCCTGTGCAGCTTCTCATGTACCTCACCTGCACTGTGTCCTGGCCACTGTCCTTGCTGTTCACTGCTGTTTGCCCCTTGCCTGTGCAGCTTCTCATGGACTTGATCTGCACATTGGACTGGCCACTGGCCTTGCTGTTCACTGCTGTTTGACCCTTGCCTGTGCAGCTTCTCATGTACCTCACCTGCACTGTGTCCTGGCCACTGGCCTTGCTGTTCACTGCTGTTTGCCCCTTGCATGTGCAGGATCTCATGTACCTCACCTGCACTGTGTCCTGGCCACTGGCCTTGTTGTTCACTGCTGTTTGACCCTTGCCTGTGCAGCTTCTCATGTACCTCACCTGCACTGTGTCCTGGCCACTGGCCTTGCTGTTCACTGCTGTTTGCCCCTTGCCTGTGCAGGATCTCATGTACCTCACCTGCACTGTGTCCTGGCCACTGGCCTTGTTGTTCACTGCTGTTTGACCCTTGCCTGTGCAGCTTCTCATGTACCTCACCTGAACTGTGTCCTGGCCACTGGCCTTGCTGTTCACTGCTGTTTGCCCCTTGCCTGTGCAGGATCTCATGTACCTCACCTGCACTGTGTCCTGGCCACTGGCCTTGCTGTTCACTGCTGTTTGCCCCTTGCCTGTGCAGCTTCTCATGGACTTGATCTGCACATTGGACTGGCCACTGGCCTTGTTGTTCACTGCTGTTTGACCCTTGCCTGTGCAGCTTCTCATGTACCTCACCTGCACTGTGTCCTGGCCACTGGCCTTGCTGTTCACTGCTGTTTGCCCCTTGCCTGTGCAGCTTCTCATGTACCTCACCTGCACTGTGTCCTGGCCTCTGGCCTTGTTGTTCACTTCTGTTTGCCCCTTGCCTGTGCAGCCTCTCATGTACCTCACCTGCACTGTGTCCTGGCCAATGGCCTTGCTGTTCACTGCTGTTTGCCCCTTGCCTGTGCAGCTTCTCATGGACTTGATCTGCACATTGAACTGGCCACTGGCCTTGCTGTTCACTGCTGTTTGACCCTTGCCTGTGCAGCTTCTCATGTACCTCACCTGCACTGTGTCCTGGCCACTGTCCTTGCTGTTCACTGCTGTTTGCCCCTTGCCTGTGCAGGATCACATGTACCTCACCTGCACTGTGTCCTGGCCACTGGCCTTGTTGTTCACTGCTGTTTGACCCTTGCCTGTGCAGCTTCTCATGTACCTCACCTGCACTGTGTCCTGGCCACTGGCCTTGCTGTTCACTGCTGTTTGCCCCTTGCCTGTGCAGCTTCTCATGGACTTGATCTGCACATTGGACTGGCCACTGGCCTTGTTGTTCACTGCTGTTTGACCCTTGCCTGTGCAGCTTCTCATGTACCTCACCTGCACTGTGTCCTGGCCACTGGCCTTGCTGTTCACTGCTGTTTGCCCCTTGCCTGTGCAGCTTCTCATGTACCTCACCTGCACTGTGTCCTGGCCACTGGCCTTGTTGTTCACTGCTGTTTGCCCCTTGCCTGTGCAGCTTCTCATGTACCTCACCTGCACGGTGTCCTGGCCACTGGCCTTGCTGTTCACTGCTGTTTGCCCCTTGCCTGTGCAGCTTCTCATGGACTTGATCTGCACATTGGACTGGCCACTGGCCTTGCTGTTCACTGCTGTTTGACCCTTGCCTGTGCAGCTTCTCTTGTACCTCACCTGGACTGTGTCCTGGCCACTGGCCTTGCTGTTCACTACTGTTTGCCCCTTGCCTGTGCAGCTTCTCATGTAAATACTGTGCATATTGAAATGCCCACTGGCTTTGCTGTTGCCCAAATTTGTTGTCTCAATATGCAAATTGTGAATAAACACAGTTGGTCCTGCTGTGAGTTGTGTCAGTGTCCTTCCTGAATAAAGTTGTTTCTGTGTGTGCATGGTTTACTGTGTCACATGCTCAGTATGCCACTTGAACACTGCCAATGTGTTGTCTCACATTTCATTTTTTTTGCAGGGGTGGGAGGCACTTCATTTCTACCTGACTGTGATACTTATGGGTGCAATGCAGGTGGTTGGCAATGAATTCTTGTTGTCATCTTCCTTCTTTGCTCATGTTTTCTATGGTGGACACATGTCAGATTTGTGGGCAATGGCAGCACAGGGTGGGAGTTTGGGCACAGGCTTACAGGCAGGCAGGCCAGGGTCATGGGGTCTGTGTGAGCTTCCTTTCTGTGTGCCAATCAGTGTCGGTGTATGGACATCTTGTGGTGATGAGTTATCCAGGTCCCATGGCTTACTTCCAATGTGTGCACTTGGGTGGTGGAGAGGTGTATGGTGTGAAGGGGGTGACTTTGTTGTGACTGTGGATGTGTGTGCACCTGCATTGTCAACTACTGCCATGTGTCACCATGTAGTGGTGTGCCTGTATGTGTACTTGTTGAGCCCTGTGGTTGTGTTTTGTGCACATGGCAGTATTGTGTGGTGCTGTTGTGGGAGGAGGTATGCGTGATATATCCTACTTGTGCTTGGCTGTCATGTAGTGTGTCACTGGGCCCTGTGTGTTGTGCAGCAGACATTATCTTGTCCAGTATTTGGATGCCTATGTGTGGCTGGTCAGTGTTTGAGTTCAGGGCCTTCCTTACATCCCTGTGCCTATACATGGCTGTCTCCAGGAGTTGTTGCATTGGGGTGACCGTGGTTTGTGTTGACTGACTGTGTCAGCCATGTGTGCTGTGATGGGCTGTGTGTGTTCTCACATGTGTCTTGTCTTGCATGAGCATCACACATGCTTGATGGTTGTGTCACTGCCCTTCCATATGTGGGCACCTCACTGGCTTTCCTATTAGTTGTCCTCCATTACTGCTGGCATGTGGTGTATGTATGTAGCTGTGAGTCAGGGTGGTGTGTGTGTGTGTGACTTGTTAGGTAGTGTGTGCAGTGAAGTGTTTGGTCCTCATCTGTGTGTGTGTACATTTTGTGCCTGGCCTCAGTGTTCTTGGCTTGTGTGTGATGTTGTTATGTGGTGTGTGTGTTGGCTGGGGCTTGGGCTTCTGTGCTATGTGTTCCTGTGCAAAGGGTCCTGCTGTGGCTGTATATGCAGTTGTTGGGACGTGGGGCATGGTGTGGCTGTAGTTGTGTGGTTGTTGTACAGGAGTGACACTTGGGAGGCACATGCTGTGGCCCTTCAGGGAGGTAGCTGGTGTGTTGTGGATGGAGTTGTGGCTCTGTGCAATTTGTACGGTGCCCTTGGCATGCGCTGGCCCTGGGCTCTGCATTGTGTGCATGGTTTCCTGCACACTGACCGCGGCGGTGACGTGACCGGGACATTTGTTGATGATGGCGGTACATGGGTGGGCAGTATGTGGCGAGGTATTTTTGTCACAGGTGGGACATGTGTGTGTGCAGTGATGGCTGTGTGCCTGTCCCCACAGGGGTGTGTGGTGTTCCCATGCGAAGTTTCTCCACCCTGGAGCTGTGTATTGTGTTACTTGCACTGTTGTGTCTGTACGTACCTGCGGAGGCGTCCGCGGCGGACGATGACTTGCAGGTGGTGTATCATGTACAGCACCGGGAAGGCGTGTAGGGCAGGATCCATTGCGGTGTGTCCCGGGTGTCTCTTTTCTGTCTCCTCTGTGGTGTCTCCGCCGTCTCTCGCTGTGCGGTTTCTCCATCGCGGTGCACTGCCATGTTTCCGGCATCGTGATATCTTCGGCGTACGGGACGTCATTCCCCACAGTGGTGTGTGGTGATTGGCTCACTCCGCCGTGGTGGCGGGCGCACTTTGATGGCGGTCGGCGTCGCACCGCAGCGGTCGAAAAATGGGCAATGTGTGGCCATCCTAATATGGCGGGCGTGAAGTCCGCTGGCGGCGTGCGGTAAATGGGTGTTGACGCCACTTCCGGCACCGCGGTCGTGTCTACGCCCGCCATCGTAATAGGCCCCTAAGTTTTTACTTGTATTTGAATATAGCGGCCTATTACGATGGCGGTTGGAGAACCTCCCCGACCGCCATGGTAGTGGAAAACAACCGCCCGCCGGTACCGCAGCAAAACTGGCGGCCAGATTAGGATGTCCCGCCAAAAAAAACCGACCGCGGCGGTAAGAGCCACCGAAAAAACGCTCGTAGCGGGCGGAGAAGGCGAAAACCCGTCCGCGGCGGTCGGATTCTCGGAGGAAAAAAATCAAACCGCCGCCACGACAGCGGAGACACCGCACGGAACATTAGGATATCCCTGATGTGACCGCGGTACGTTCCGCTGAATCCGACCGCCGAAAACGCCAACAGTGATGAATGGGAGAGCCGCCAGAAGAACTGCAGCATAGCCACCGTTGCGGACGCTCCGTGACAAATATGGCGGTCGACAGAAAAAAATCACAACAAGGTCACAAAGTGCACACAGCAAACTAGCCATGCACCCAAAAACATATAACACACCCCAATGACACAACCACATGGCAACTACAAAAATCCAAATCCCAGGACAACACACCTGACAGCAATACCCCATTTGGACACACCCACATAGCTGGGTATAAAACCAGCCCCTTCCCTGACCACAATCCTTTGCTATACTCCACAACTGAAGGGCCCAACACCAGAGCACAAAGGAGAGGCAAATCTGCACTCCATCACTACTCACACCACATACAGCACCACCACTACTTACACACCTGCACCTCTAACCCCTCTGCACATCACACACCATAAACATCACCCCCACCCCCACCACTTACACATCTGCACCTCAAACCCCTCAGCACATCACACACCATGGCACCACAGAAAACGCCAAAATTCACAGATAGTGAGTTGACAGTCATGGTAGATGAGATAGTCAGAGATGAACCACAACTGTTTGGTAACCTGGTCCAACAAACACCATTAGCCAGAAGAAATCAAATGTGGGCAAGGATAGTCGATAAGGTCAATGCAGTAGGGACCATCCCACGCAACAGACAGGAAATCATGAGGCGGTGGCATGACCTGAAGAGTGTTGTCAAAAAGAAGAGGAGCAAGAACCATGAGCTGGCTCAGAGGACTGGCGGTGGCCCTCCCATTACACCAAGAACATTCACTGCATGGGAGGAGAAGGTGCTTGCCATACTGCATCCAGAGAGTCTCACAGGTATCCCCGGGGGAGTGGAGGCTGGTAAGTACAAACAAATGTAGACCATTACACAGCAATGTACTGTCAAGCACAACTACAAAGCTACATCTCAGAGGCACAAGTATATCCATATGCACCACAATATGCAATACATGTCCCACAGATGTAACATCCACTACATCTGAATCATCCCAAAAGGTAGCCAACATTTACAGGGTTGTATGTGCCCAGGCAAATAGCACTACAACTCCCACCAGGCCCCCTGTCCCACCCCTGAGCAGGATGGAGCACTCCACACCCAGAAGCATTGGGAAGTCATTGTCTCACTACAAACAAACTAACAGCTAGCTAGCCATCTTCCCTGGGAGGGCTGTTTGGGGGTGGGAGGCCTGCACAACAACTCCCACCATGTCCCCTGTTCCCCAGCACATCATGATGGAGCACTCCCTCCCACCCAGATGCATGTGTCAGTCATTGCACTGTCCACTTCAAACTAACAGGTAGGTAGCCATCTTCCCTGGGAGGGCTGTTTGGGGGTGGGAGGCCTGCAGTACTACTCCCACCATGCCCCCTTGTTCCCCAGCACATCAAGATGGAGCACTCCCTCCCACCCAGATGCATGTGTCAGTCATTGCACTGTCCACTTCAAAGTAACAGGTAGGTAGACATATTATGCCCTCTTGTCCCATCCCTGAGCAGGATGGAAGCCTCCACCACACACACACATAGATGTGACACAAATCCAACCCAAATGTGAAAATAGAACAGGTAAGTAGCCAGTACATGCACCCAACCATTCCTCCCAAAAAGCATGGTGCCATATGACAACACCAGCCCTCTCATCACACAAAACTACACACAGACCCAATTGCCACTCACAGTGTGCAGACAGCTAAGCAAATGTAACTGCCACAGCAACCAAAGTGTGACACACCAATTCACATGTAGAAGAAAGTCTGTGCACAATCATGCACAGCACTGAATGCCATGTGTAAGTGCCATGTGGCCAGAGCAGCAAGGACCTTATGTAAACAAAGAAAGCCTGGTGGTTGGTACAAATTTATATTTGCACATGACACTACAAAGGTATGCATGAGATGACAATGGCCAGGACATGCTCAGATGTAACGTCTGCCAGGGCAGAGTGACCAACAAAGAGGCGCCACAGAAATGCTTTGTTGCGCCAGTCCCTAGATGGCAACATGTCCCTGTAATCACAAAGCATGCACGTGGCACATGGTATGTTGCGACACCTCACACCATGGACAACTAATGCATGTACCTCAACATCATCTCAGGAGGCACAGTAGTGCGCATACAAACAATGTGATGACGAGTCAACTGTGTGGTGTACAAACAGTGAATAATACACAGCCAACACAAAGCTTGTGGGGTGCACTACAATGACCATTTCTCATCTATCCCACAGGTGACCAAGAACTGACTGCAGAGGACAACACCAGCAACCTGCAGAGCCAGTCTCCCCCCCGGAACATGGACTCTCGGATGTTGACTACAGGTATTCAGAGGACGATGACCCCGGAGCCGGCCCATCTGGTGTGCCAGGGTGCAACCGGTCCCAGGAACCCATTTTCCCCCCCACCACATCTGTAGCAACACCAACAGCTACGCAGACCCCTGCTGTTATGACCTGTGTGTCCTACACCACCACCACCACCAACACCACCACCACCAGTGCTGCCTGCAACACCCTCCCTGTCCCAGAGGATGACCACCCCACACCACCAACCGAGGTGGGCAGGGAGAGGATGCGGGTGCCTACAGTGGTGATGCAACAGGTCCGTGGCAGCAGGGCAGGTGGGAGTGGCAGGGTCACTCACAGACAACCAGAGCCTGGGACCGAAGCCCTGGACAGCATAAACAGAGTCCTTGGGGCATATGAACGGGCCCAGGGACGAACGGCCCGGGCAGAAGAAGATTCCCGCGAGCTCCTCCTGCTGAAGAGGTCCATAGACACCCGCATGGGACAAATTGTGGACCTCTTGGGCCAGATAGTGGCGGCACTGAGGGACAGGCCTGCGCCACAAACAACACCTCCACCTCCCCCTGCTGAGCTACAGGATGACAGTTCAACATCCTCCCCTGCGGCCACAGAGAGGGGTGAGTCCTCAGACCCCACAGGCCCCACAGCAGAGGCCCCCCCTGCCAAGCGACGAAGGGGCCGTCCCAAGAAATCCCTGGGAGTTTCCCGTGGCAAAGCACCTGCCAAACGTCAGTCACGGAGCCAGCCATGAAGGCAACACTCTTCACTACTGCATTGACTCATTGGACTGTCCTTCCCCACACTGCCTTGTGAATGGCATCTGTCTGTTGGACTGGGTCACCACATCAATGTGGTGACTACTCGATTCTCTCACTTACCATGACTGTCAACTCTCTGCTTCACTAATCACCTCAATGTAAATGTTCACCCCCTCATATGTCACCATTGTAAATAAAACTCCTTACACACATGTTGTTTCTGCTCCGTCTTTATTCCAGGATGTGCAGTCATCACCATGATTAAAATGTACTAGGAGTATGGAATGTATGTAGGCAAGGAGAGGCTGAAGGGACCTAGGAAAACACAACAGAACAAGATTCACTAGTCTGGGTGTGGCATCACAGACATCACACAACACATAACATAAAGCTAATACAACATGCACACATCACAATGAGCAACAAGTGCCAACATACACATCCTGTAGATGCTCAAAATTACCCTCTCCCATAAACATTGTCAGCCACCACTGAGTCAACAACCGGCTGCAGTCACAAAGCTCACATACACCTTCACAACAACAGCAACATCATCAGACAATGGGTCCGTTTTACATTGAAACTCACCTTCAAGTGAAGTAGCGGCTGATGAGCTGTTGACGCAGGTCAACACCATCCTCCTCTCCACTGTCCTCATCACTGGACACGGGTTGGTTTGCAGGTGGGGGCCGTGGCTGCTCATCAACATCCAGGAGCAGGGGGATATCCTTGCGAATGGCTAGGTTGTGGAGCATGCAGCATGCCACAGCAATCTGACACACCTTCCTGGGCGAGTACATGAGTGCACCTCCCGTCTTGTCAAGGCAGCGAAATCGTGACTTCAGGAGACCAAAAGCTCGCTCCACCACACGACGTGTCCTCCCATGGGCATCATTGTAGCGTACATCAGCTGGTGTCCTGGGATTCTGCAGTGGGCTCAGCAACCACAGATGGTTGGGATATGCAGAGTCTCCTAGGTGTGAGAGACACAGATAAACCTTGTAATTATACTGTGGCAGAGGACAGCATGTCACACACACAGCACGCTACTGGACTCTTCGTACTCACCCACAATCCATGCACGCTCAGGAAGCAGATTAGCCATGAGCTGTGGTACAATGCTGTTCCGCATGATGTATGAGTCATGGGCTGAGCCTGGATATTTGGCACACACGTGCGTGATGATCATGTCCGCCTGGCACACCACTTGCACATTTATGGAGTGGTAATGTTTTCGATTCCTATAAATGTGCTCCCGTGCCTGTGGTGGAACAAGCACAACATGGGTGCAATCAATGGCCCCAACAACATGGGGGATGTGTCCAAGGGCATAAAAGTCTCCCTTTACAGCCGCCAATTCCTGCACCCTGGGGAAATGGATATACCTGCCCTTTTATATCATCATGGCGGACAGGACATCACGCAGCACCATGCTGAACATGGGTTGCGACATCCCACCTGCGCTGGACACCGTGTACTGGAATGATCCAGAGGCAAAAAAATGCAGAGCCGCCATCACCTTATATGTTGGGGTGAAAGCTGTTGGATATGTTCTGCGAGGCTGAAGGTGGGGCTCCAACATAACACAGAGGTTTTGTAGGGTGGCTCTGTCCAGATGGAACTTCCGGATGACCTCCTCATCCTCCATGTCTGCCAGCACGGTGTAGGGACGATGCAGATTTGGTCTCCTCCTAGTTGAGATGAAAGTGGACACATGTCAATTCAATACACCCTGAGACGTGTACAACATCTTACGTTTTGACTGACACAACGCCAACAATGACTGTCATCACAATTGAGTTACAGAGCAGCTTACACGTAGGGACACCTTCAGCCACACTACTCGCACACTTGTCCCCTTTCACACAGCAAGTACATCCAAAACAACATCTGACTATGCGAATGCACGTAGGGATATGGCCACATCTAGCATGAGCAGGCCTGAGGGTATTTCATACAGCATATGTGTAAAACTGCAACACCACTGTCTCATACCTAGCTGCTGTACCTGACAACTTCAGGCGTGAGTTGAACATGGCACACATCAACAACACAATGACCACAGGCTGAGCGTAAACAACAAGTGTGTGCATGATCAAAGAAAACAAGACAGTCAAATCTGCACATTCTACATTAAGACATACATCACTGTGATTTTCACAGCACGTTCACACATTAACATGTGCACACATTTGAGAGTCCATAACAAGTACAACACTGTTCTGTGTACATGCCCATCAATATCACTAGTGACATGTGAGTGAGTACATGCAAATGTACTACATGTCATACACAAACATGGCATGTGTAGTCAGCAGTGTGTTAAATGTTACACTGGCATTGTGTGCACAATGATGTGCCATTAATCATGTGGCCACTGTGCACTGTTGATGACTGCCCATTGGCCATTGACACAGCATGATGTGTCCCTAGGTGTTGACAAAGTGTCCCGCCACCCTAATCACGATCACTCACGTTAATGTATGGCACCCAAATCACGGAAGCTACCACCTGGCACCAGCGGTGTGTCACCACCAATCTCTAGAACACAATGGCGGTAGTGAGAGATATATATGTATTGACAAATGGCGGTTGGCATGCTCCGCCACCTAAATCACGGTCACAGGCACCAATGTATGGCACCCAAATCACGGAAGCTACTGCCTGGCACCAGCGGTGTGTCACCACCAATCCCTAGAACACAATCGCGGTAGTGAGAGCTATATATGTATTGACAAATGGCAGTTGGCATGCTCCGCCACACAAATCACGGTCACAGGCACCAATGTATGGCACCCAAATCACGAAAACTACCGCCTGGCACCAGCGGTGTGTCACCACCAATCCCTAGAACACAATCGCGATAGTGAGAGATATATATGTATTGACGTATGGTGGTTGGCATGCTCCGCCACCCAAATCACAATCACAGGCACCAATGTATGGCACTCAAATCGCGGAAGCTACCGCCTGGCACCAGCGGTGTGTCACCACCAATCCCTAGAACACAATCGCGGTAGTGAGAGATACATATGTATTGACAAATGGCGTTTGGCATGCTCCGCCACCCAAATCACGGTCACAGGCACCAATGTATGGCACCCAAATCGCGGAAGCTACCGCCTCGGCACCAGCGGTGTGTCACCACCAATCCCTAGAACACAATCGCGGTAGTGAGAGATATATATGTATTGACAAATGGCGGTTGGCATGCTCCGCCACCCAAATCACGGTCACAGGCACCAATGTATGGCCCCGGAATCGCGGTAGCACCCGCCTGTCCCCTGCGGTGTGTCACCGCCATGAACCATGCCCTTACAGCCGATGGGAACCGCAATCGCGGTAGCCTGATGCAATTTTGAAAATCGCGGTAGGCGTGCTCTGCCACCGCGGAGCCGGTCATTGGATGTATTTGAAGAAGGCAGACCTGGAACACCAATTGCAGCAGCTTAGAACCACTGAAAGCGAGACCCAGGGGGCTATATATGTATGTGAGAGCCACACATTTACACAGCTCAGAGCCTGCTGCCTGCCACCCCTCACCACCAACTGCTTCTGCTGCTGCTGTCTCCAGGGCCTGCTGCCTGCCACCCCTCACCACCAACTGCTTCTGCTGCTGCTGTCTCCAGGGCCTGCTGCCTGCCACCCCTCACCACCAACTGCTTCTGCTGCTGCTGTCTCCAGGGCCTGCTGCCTGCCACCCCTCACCACCAACTGCTTCTGCTGCTGCTGACTCCTGCACACAGTGATGGCGAGGACTGAGAAGATCCGTGCCACTCCCTTCACAACCGAGGAGCTGGAGGTCCTGGTGGACGAGGTTCTCACCCAGTATCCGAGGCTATATGGTGCGCCAAATGTCGTGGTAAGTCTCTCAGAGTGGGAGTGAGAGTGCAGGGGGGGCACACATGAAGTTGATCTGCTGCAGTATATGCGTGAGAGTGTGGGGTTGTGTCATGCACTGCCTAGCATGCTGTCCCCAGGGGGAAGGGGTGTTTAGCCTATTCCACACGTTTCCCTGCCTGCACATCCAGATTTGAGAGACATGTTTTGTCTTGTCAGTCATACAGTGATGCAGCAAGTTTGGAATGCAGGAGTCAGGACAGTGATTGCTAGTGTGAATGTCTGTGTGGGTCCCTGATGTCCTTCACAGGCCCATCTGTGGCATTATCTAGGGTTGTTGTCCAGAGGGTAGTGATGGAATTGTATATGACTCAATATGTGCCTCATCTCTAGTTCTGCACTATGCTCAGGACCTCAATCCCCGAGGGTGACACTCTTGTTGCTCATTCACCTATGACACTGTAGATTTCCACATTATGGTGCACAGACCATTCCATCACCACCAGCATGTGCACATACTCGCATGTGTTGGCACTGTTTGTGCTTCCAAATTGTCCCTTCATGTAACAGTTCAGATACCCCACATTGGAGCTCTGTGTGACCCCACCTGGCCTGCACATTCACCGCACAAACTGACAGGGACACATCACTGAATGTACAGTGTCAAATTTGTGCTTTTAATCTTGACTCTCCATCAATGATCCATTTCAGCCATGTAGTTCAAGCACGACAGGCCTTGTGATGAGGGGTTGCGTTTGTGAGATCATGTACCTCAATGTGACCTCCATGACACAGTGAGCCAGTTAAAGCGCAAGTGCATTGAGGGCTGTGCAGTGTTGGACCCAGTGAGTCTACCCCCATACATATGTTGATATGTGATGTATGTCTTGCTCTGCATGAAAATGGATAGTAGATGTGGACAGACTACCCATGGCTTAATATGCTGACATCCTGCAGGTGTATGAGATGGGCAGGTACTGTGTCCACCCTCACACCTGCATGCATTTACGTGTGGTTCTCCCATGCTGATGTTCCATGTGAGATGCATTCTTGTCTCTGTTAGACATATCTGTGGATTTGGGATGAGTTAGTATCATGCTCCTCTACTGAGAGATATTGGTACATAACACTGTGTCACTGATGTTTTCCCCCTCTTGTCTCCCATGCCTGCAGCTCAAAGTACACCAGCATAAGGGCGTGTGGAGGGCCATTGCATGCAAGGTGCGGGCTCTGGGTGTCTGCAACCGCTGGCGCACCCACTGTCACAAGAGGTGGGATGACATCTGTCGGCTGAGCAAGAACGTGGCCGAGATGACACTGGGGCTGATCCCTCGGGCCGGAAGGTTGGCGCGGCGCAGCGCAGCGCAGCATGACACCACTCATGGCACGCATCTTAGCTGTGACGCAGCCAGGACTGGATGCACGTCTGAAGGAGCATCAGCAGCAAGCTGGGGGTGAGTATTCTGGGAGTGTGACTTTGGGTGGTGAGTGGCTGCATGTGTTCCAAGCCTGGGCCAGTGCAGGGCTCTGATGTTGCTAGTGTGATGCAATGGCTTGTAAGTGGCCTCGTGTTGGGTGCAGCTGTCATGCATTCTCCCTACATGTACTTTCCCATGTCATTGGTGTAATGGCCCTTGGATTCGCATTTGTAGTTGTGGCCTTCTGGTACCATCTTCATTGGGGTAGTCAGGGACATCCCATGGCAGTGAACGGCAGAGTGCTTCATCTGAGTGTGCCATCATCAATGTGTGCATTTCCTGACGTCAGATTTGTGAGGACTACACATCTGGCACCAATGTGCAACTGTAGTTGTGCCCCAAGGTACGACATGGTGGATGGCATGTGCTCATGGCCATTGTGGACTGATATTTTGGAGGCTGTCCCTGTGTTGGCCACTTCTGCTGGCTCAAGATGTGACAGTGGCAACATGTTGGGAGGAACATCTTTTCCCCCCTCAGGGCCCTAGGTGTGTACAGAGGGATCTGTGTGTCTGGTTACACGGAGCCACCAACAGGCTATTTGTCTGTGTGTTCATCACATGGGTGACTTATGCCAAGTATGCATGATGCCACGAAAGATTCAACTTTTGGATTGAGGTTGCACAATGTTACTGCCCATGGTGTTGTGCAACATGGAGAATTCATCATCTTTTGTGATGCTTTGCTTGCATATATTTTTAATGTTGATGCCAATGTACTGATCCTATATCTCTCTCTCTATCATGCAGCATCTCCCGTGGGCACGGAAGGACAGGGGACGGACACCAGTGGTGAGGGATCCAGCACAACTGCTGCACACGAGCATAGTGACACGGATGTCACCAGCGCATCAAAGGGGGACAGGAGTCTTCTAGAGGAGTCGCAGCCAGAGACGCAGACCTCAACGTCATCTGACGATGGTGGAGACGCATCTATGTTGTCGGGCACAGGGAACTGGGACTCTGCCTCCTCGTTGACCACACAGTGTCCAGTGCCCACCCTCCCAGCTACTCCCACTGTTGCTGCCCATGTCTGCACCACCAAAAAGGGAAGGGTGTCCTTCACCCCAGGCACCGCTGCCCCTGCCCTCCCTGCTGCCATCGGTGCTGAGTCTGTGGAGCTTTTGCGCCAGCTGTGTGTGGGGCAGACAGCTCTCATCAATGCCTTCATAGACCACGACAAAAAATTGGCAGAGCTGGTTGCTTACGTGGAGGGTGTTCATTCAGACGTGGATGGGCTACACCGTACTGCACAGTCTCTGTCCTCTGCGGTGACGGCAGCCATTCAACTGGCCCAATCTCATGGTCCACCTCCAGTCCCTAGGTCCACCACCCTGCCAGTGGCCACGTCTCATGATAGTGACCACACACCCCACACATCAAGGGAAAGATACAGCACACGCAGCACATGATAGCAGCAGCCCAAGCAGTCCAGGGCGCAGACACCATCCCCACAGAAAGCTAAAGCCACCCCAGACCGCAGAGGCAAAAGCCCTTCAGGCGACACCCAGGGCAAGGAAGCCAAGAAGCATGCCTCAGGATCACATGCCTCAGAGGCATCCCCAGTCAAGGACTCACCTGTCCCAAAAGTGTCTCGCAAAGACAAGCAGACAGTTTCCGTGCCCAGTGAGAAACAGGTGCCTGTTAAGAGTACACGTAAAAGAGCTCCAAGGGAGGTTCACCCACAACATCAACTCCCATCCAGAGCCCTGTGAAGCAGGGAAAGGAGCCCACTGTAGGGGGTACACCTGGTGAACAGGGGATGCAGGGGCAGAGGCAATCCCGGGCCAAGCGCACTGCTGAATCCAGCACATCCCCAGAGGGAGGGCCACCGTCTGCACATGATCCTGCTTTTGTGGTGAGTGTGCCTGTTGTGTACACATCACTTGGCATTAATCCCAAGACAGGGGAGCCATTTCGAATCCCAAAGAAGTGGAAGGGCACCCCTCCAGTATCTCCCACACGCACTGTGTCTAAGGGCAGCATGAGTCCACCTCCACGTGCCACCACCCCACCTGGTCCTAGCAGCCCTCAGGCTTCCCAAACCACTGATGGCTCAACCCCAGCTGGGCCTCTCTCTCCCCGGTCCAGTCCCCCAACTGTCCCCGACACACAGCCACCTCCCAGTCAGACTGTCAGCCAAGTCTGAGTGTTAGTCCCCCTCACACACATGTCTCTCCCACAGTGGTGCCATGAACTTCCCATTGTTGACGCCCTGAGTGTGTTGCTGACCATGGCAGGGTACAGTACCACCTATTCCCAGTGCTGGATCTCATGTACTTACTCTGCACTTTGTACTAACCACTAACCATGTTGCTCCTGGCTGTGTTCATTATTCCCTGTGCAGCTTCTCATGTACCTCACCTGCACTTTCTCCTGGCCACTGGCCTTGTTGTTCACTGATGTTTGAGCCTTGCCTGTGCAGCTTCTCATGTGCCTCAACTGCACTTTCTCCTGGCCACTGGCCGTGCTGTTTACCCCTTCCCTGTGCAGGATCTCATGGACACAGTCTGCACCTTGTACTGGCCACTGGCCTTGCTGTTTACCCCTTCCCTTTGCAGGATCTCATGGACACAGTCTGCACCTTGGACTGGCCACTGACCTTGCTGTTTACCCCTTCCCTGTGCAGGATCTCATGGACACAGTCTGCACCTTGGACTGGCCACTGGCCTTACTGTTTACCCCTTCCCTGTGCAGGATCTCATGGACACAGTCTGCACCTTGGACTGGCCACTGGCCTTGCTGTTTACCCTTCCCAATGCAGGATCTCATGGACACAGTCTGCACCTTGGACTGGCCACTGACCTTGCTGTTTACCCCTTCCCTGTGCAGGATCTCATGGACACAGTCTGCACCTTGGACTGGCCACTGGCCTTGCTGTTTACCCCTTCCCTGTGCAGGATCTCATGGACACAGTCTGCACCTTGGACTGGCCACTGGCCTTGCTGTTTACCCCTTCCCTGTGCAGGATCTCATGGACACAGTCTGCACCTTGTACTGGCCACTGGCCTTGCTGTTTACCCCTTCCCTGTGCAGGATCTCATGGACACAGTCTGCACCTTGGACTGGCCACTGGCCTTGCTGTTTACCCTTCCCTGTGCAGGATCTCATGGACACAGTCTGCACCTTGGACTGGCCACTGGCCTTGCTGTTTACCCCTTCCCTGTGCAGGATCTCATGGACACAGTCTGCACCTTGGACTGGCCACTGGCCTTGCTTTTTACCCCTTCCCTGTGCATGATCTCATGGACACAGTCTGAACTTTGTCGTGGCCACTGGACTTGCTCTTGTCCACTTCTGGTGCCTATCACTGTGATATGTGAATAAAACCAGTTACTCCTGTTGTCTGCATTGTCAGTGTCCTTCATGAATAAAGCGTTATTCTGTGTGGGTATGGTTTACTGTGACACATGCTCTATATGCCACTTCAACATTGCCAATGGTTTGGGTCACTTCATTCTGGGTTTTACAGAGGTGACATGCACTTCAGTTCTTCTTGACTCTGAGGCTTGGGGGTGCAATGATGTTGGTTTGTGATGGACTTCTGTTGTAATGGTCACTCTTTGGTCAGCTTAGCTATATTGGACACATGTCATGTGTGTATGCAGTGGCAGCACAAAGTGGGATTCTATACACAGTATTGCAGGCTGGCAGGCCAGGGTAATCATGTCTGTGTGTGCTTTCTTGATGTGTGCACAGCAGTGTTGGTGTATGCTCATCTAGTGATGTCCAGGCATCCTAGTCACATGTGTTAATTTCAATGTGTGCACTTGGGTGTTCATGAAGTGTGCAGTGTTAAGGGGTGACTTTGTCAGTGGGGTTGGTGTGTGTGTGCCCCTGCATTGTCAACTGCACACGTGTCACCCTGGAGTTGGGTGCCTGTTGTTTGTATTGGTCAGCCCTGTGCTTGTGACTGTGTGCACATGTGTGAGTTGTAGGTTGTGCACTATGCAGTGTGTTGGTGTGTCCTTGCACTTGTGGGGGACAACTACTTGTTGTTGGTCGAAATTGTGAGTATGCAGAGTGTGTGTCTGGCAAGTCAGTGTTGTGTTTAGTTGATCAGCCATGTGTCTTGTAACTGTTTGTGCTCGCTGTGCATCCCTGCTCAGCCACACTGACATTGTGGCTGTGTTTTCTCATGCATTGCTGTCACTTAGGTCTGATTTGGAGCCATTACAGCATGTGGGGTGTGGAGTAAGACCATTGCCTATCTGTGCTTCTGATGCCTACCCATTGTGTGTGTGCCTTGCATCTATATTTGTATGGGGCACTCCTCACCTGTCCACTACTGGTGTACACACCACTTCACTCTCATGTCAGCTGTCCCCTTGGTTTGCCTGTGTGTGTGCCTCCCCATCAGTTCATTGGCTTCACTATGCTTTGTGGTGCGGATCTGTGCACAGGACCAATGTGCCACTGAGGACAGTTGTCCAATTGGTTATATGTGATTTTCTTGTTTTGTTTTGCAGACCTGTTTGCTCATTTGCAGTTCTGCTGTTTGTGCTGCACAGTCCTCTAGTCATGGTGTTGTCACCTGGGAGTCCCACACTTCTGCATGTGTAGGTGTTGTATTGGCTGTATGTGTGTTTGCTGTGGTACTGCTTCACTTTCTGAGTGTGATGTTGTGTCAGTGCTGTGTTGATTGGTGGTGTGTGTGTTCATGTTGTGTCAATCATATCTGTGTGGTACTGGTATGTTTCTTGTGCACACACTGCTTGTCATGCATGCAGTGCTGTGTGTGTATGTTGCCTTGTCCTTGCCTGGTGTGCACCCCCTGATGTCCTGCTGTGTTAGCAATGTGATGTATTGGCATGTGCATCTGTTGTGTGTTTGATGTGGATGTGTGCAGTGTTTGGGCTGTGTTGTCTCTTGCAGCTGACAGATGCTCTGTATGTGATGTTCTTTTGACATGTCAGTGTGTGTGTTTTATTAGTGTGTTGTGATTCATTCAGATGTGTGTTTCCAGTGTGGTGTGCATTACTTGTGTGTCTGTCACATGCACTTAGGGCTATTCTTCTCCCTGGGCTTGTTTTGGGTGCATCCTGGGGGTTTTCTCCTCTCATGTGGGAGCTGTCATTTGTCACGATTGTGCATTTGCATGCAGGTGGTACACTATGACACCATGTTGACTTGATGGGTGGTGTGGTATGTCTGTCTGTGTTTCATTGTAGGCCCCTTGGTCCCAGTTTGTGTCCATGATTGTTTTGAGATGATGCACTTCTTGTCTGTGTTGGGGTATGTTGTCTGTACACTGTTGCTGCGTGATGATGTTGAGTTCTCCTGTTCTGTCTGTGCTCCCATTGCCTTTCTTCAGTTTTGCTACACAGGTCAGGTCTGGTCTTGTTGTACTCCTCTGTGTGTTGTTATTGATGTTGGTGTATGGCTGTTGTTTTAGTGTCAGCATTGGTTCAGGCATCCCTGAGTGTGTGTGATGTTTGTGTCTGCCCCCCAGGGAGTGTGATTGTGTGTCAATGTATTGACTGGACATTATTGGCCCCCTTATGTGTGTTTGACACTGGTGTTGTGTGATGTGGGTGTGGTTTGGGTGGGGGTATGTGTGGAGGATCCTACTTGTGTTTGACAGTTGTGGAGTTTGTCAATGGGCCCTGTGTGTGGTGCTGCTGACCGACACCTATCAAGTATTTGGATGCAGATGTGTGGCTTTTGACTGTTTGACTTCTGAGACTTCCTTTCATTCCTGCACCTATACATGTTTTGCCTTGCTGTCTCCCTGAGTTGTTGCAAATGGGGTGGCTGTGGTTTAATTTCACTCACTGTGGCAGCCATGTGTGGTTTGATGGGGTAAGGGTGTCGTCAAATGTTCCTTATCTTGCATGTGATGTACAAATGCTTAGTGGTTGTCTCCTTGGCCTTCCATTGGTGTGCACCTCACTTTTGCTTTCCTACTTGTGGTCCTACATTGCTGCTGACATGTGGTCTGTGTATGTGGCTGTGTGTCAGTGTGGGGTATGTCTGTGTAACTTGACAGGCTGTGTGTCCAGTTCAGTGTTTGTTCCTATTCTGTATGAGTGTTCATTTTGTGCTTGGACTCAGTTTTGCTGCCATCAGTGTAGTGTAGGTGTGGTGTGAGGGTTGCCCTGGCCATGTGTTTCTGTGCTGTGTGTTCCTCTGCAGCCCTACCTGCTGAGGCTGCCTCCCTAATTGTTTGGAGTGTGTGGTGCAGGCTGTGGGGTCACCTGGGTGGTTGTTGTACATGGGGTGGCACAGGTGAGGCACATGGCATGTCCCTTGAGGGGGGCCTAGTGTGTGGAGGGTGGAGGTGTGGCCCTGTGATCTTTGTGCACAGTCCATGCCTGGCGCAGGCCCTGCCTTCCTGAATTGTGCGCATGTTTTCCCGCGTCTTCACCGATGCGGTGACATGACCGGGACATTACAGCAAGATTGCGGTAGATGGGTGGCCTGGATGCGGAGGGGTGATTTACTGACAGGTAGGACATGTGTGGGTGTACTTGTGATTGTGTTCCTGTCCCCACCAGGGTGTCTGGTGTGGACAGGAACCCTATGTCATCCCGGGAGTTGTGTGTTGTGTTTGTGGGCGGAGTTGTGTCATTGCGTACCTGCGGCGGCATCCGCGACGGTTCATGACTTGCTGGTGGTGTATCACGTACAGCGCCGGGAAAACATGTAAGGCTGGGTCCATTGCGGTCGTGACCGGGTGGTAGGGACCGTGAATCTGGTTGCGCTCGCTCCGCTGTGGTGTTTCCGCCGTCTCTTGTTAGCCGGTTTCTCCGCTGCGGTGCGGCTGGCTGTTTGGGGCATCCTGATTTGTACGGAGGACGGGACGTCATTCCGCATGGCGGTGAGTCTCCATTGGCTCCCACCGCCGCGGTGGAGGGCGCTTTTAGATGGCGGTTCATGTCGCACCGCGGAGGACGGGAAATGGGCTATGTTTGCCCATGCTAATATGGCGGCCGTGAGGACCGCTGTTCGCGTGCGGAAAATTGCATTTTCCACCCCCACCAGCACTGCGGTGGTGCCTCCGCCCGCCATCCTAATAGACCCCATAGTTAGGTGGTAGGTAGTATGTGTAGAGTTAGGTCATTGTGTTTTTGGTGTGTTTTAATTGTTAGTTATGTTTTAGCGAGATGTTGAGAGTTTGTGTTTGAGGCCTAGTGTAGAGAGGGTAGGATATGTATAGAAATGTGTGTATATGGTAGCTAAAGTGTTTTTACATGCAATTTATTATAGTGTATGTGTATGTTTCTGTGGGTGGGTATGTTTATTTCCATTTTTACAGGTTTCGTTATCCGAATCGTGTTTTGGAGAGGATAGCGTTTTTTTTATTAAGAAGTGTGTATTAGTATTTAATACTAATATTTATTTAACACTTTCTTAATTTTTCGGGTTTTCCTGGAGCGTTTCTTTTTAAGAAATATTTTCGGGTTTTTATGGTTTAATTCCTTTGGATTTATCGACCCTGGATTTACCTTTTGGAACAGTTGTATTTTTACATTTTTTGGGGGTTAATTTTAACATTCATTTGGATTGAGAGATACCTGTCTGGATTAATGATGCTTGGATTACGTTTTCTTCAGCTACAGAAACCGTAAGTAATTTATTTTATAATTGTGGGAGGGCAATGTTGAGGATAATATTTTATATATGTGTTATTTTTTGTAAAATGTAATTAAGATGTCAATATATATTTATATTATTAAATTAAATATATATGACAAATTATTTATATTTTACAAATTTAAGAAAAATTATATGTACAGTTACAGTTTGTGTTTTGTAAGAAAGCTATTTTCAATTATTTTAGATTAGTAATTTAAAGTATCGTTTTAGCTATTAGTGATAGGTATTCTAGGCCTCTTGTGGTTGGGTATAGTGTTACCTGACTTTGTAGTAATTCGTACATTTTTTGGTTTGCTTGGTGAGTTTAGGGCCTATTTGGGTCACAGATTGTTCCATTCGAAGTTCCTGATAACTTTGTTCTTTTTGGAGGGCTTGGAGTAGTTTATGTAGGGGAGGTATCCCTCTCCCTGTTGTTGATTGGAAGGCATTATGCCATCCTTCAACAGGATTGTTGGTTTTGGCTTGTTTGTTTAGTGTGCTCAAGTTCACATTCCACCATGGAATGTGGAATTTGGGTAGTCTTCTGTGGCCTGATCTGTGGAGTCTTCCCACCCAGGTATCTTCGAAGTAATCTAAAAGTGGGCTTAGTTTTTCTTCATTTTTTTTATAGTAGGGGCTTTCTATTAGGCGGTTATAGTGTTCTGTTACCTCAGTTACTGGGACATAGGCCAGTGCAATCAGTTTTTTTATTTGGTATGCAAAACTACTGTTAGTTGCATATTCCACACTTAGGGTTGACTTTTGAAGATGTCTCCATAGACATTGATTAAAATGGTAATAGCAACCCTGGATTGCTGTATGTGGGTAGCATTTTAGTATAGTATTAATCATGGCTTGCTCAAAATCATTATTATTTTTTGGGGAAAATAATTATTGGTTTTATCTTTTATTTGGTTTAGAATTTCAAGGTAGTTAGCTTGTTGTTTATTGGGGAGTAGAGTATAGATAAATGGAATATTAGTATTTTGAAAAAAACCATGTATTGTGTGCAACTGATAAAATGGTTTGGGACAAATTTTGAATGTCCCATCCATCATCCAGTTGTTACATGGTTGTAATTTAAGTAAATTGTTTGCAGTAGCAAACATAATAATTATGTTATCTTTGCATTTATTATCAAACAGTATAAATGGTTCATTACTGTGTGTTCTACTTAGTTCAGGGGGAATCTCTACCTCTTGAAAGGTTTTAGGGGTAGGTGTAGTAGTTGTAGTGGCTTTCTTTTGTCTAGCTATTGTCCTTTTTAAAGAATCAATAGAGGGTAATTGGCTAGATGCATGTTGGGGTACTCTTAGTAACTGCTCTTTTAGTATTTCTGTGGTAGGTGTAGCTGTACTAGTGCTAGCTTCTTTTATTGTTTCAATAGCATCTCTTACTTCAATCTCAGTTACATTTGGGGGGTGGTTATGTTCTTTTACAGATTCAACAGTAGTTTCCTGTGTAATAGCTCTTCCATAGCATTTATTAGAATAATATTTGCTGCATTTCCAAAATACTTTTAAACCAGTTTGTTTTTCTTGTGTGTATACATAACCCATATAACACAATAACATTTTCCCTTTTTGCGACGTAATAAATTGTGCGCCTTCAGTCATGGTGGTATTTTTAGTTCTAAGGAAAATATTTATAAAAATTAATTGAAATAATACAGTATAGTTTTTAAGTAAATACATATACATTTCTTTGCATATACTTACAATGTTGCTGTTGATGTCAGTAAAGATGGTGTTGAATATTTTTAAACTTCTATTTTCGTTTTCTTGAAGATGTTTCTGTTGGGAAGAAAAATATAATGTTAATATTTTTGTTCTATTGTGTTGTAGGTGATGGGGACATTGTGGATAAGTGGGGTTTTGGGTGGGCATTTTAGGGAGTTGCTCAATATAAAATTATAATATACTTACTTTTTTGGTACATTTATTGTTGATGCAGTAGAAGTCGTTTTGGTTCCTTTTTAGAAGGTATCTGTAGAGGAGATATAAGTTTAAGAGAGATATATTAGTGAATTATATTTTTATATATTTTTTGGTGAAGACTATAAGTAGTGTTTTATTCTAACTGAAGTTTTACTTACTTAGTGCAGTTGCAAAGCTTCTTTCTGTAATCTAAGTCTGTGTTCTGGAACTAATCCGGCAGAGTCTCGTCTTCTTTTTTTCTGTAGAGTTGTAGTGTATATTAAATGTAACATTTTGTTGTTTATATAGTGTTTGTTTAATTGATAGGTTTATTTCATTGGTGTATTTTATTAGTGTGAGGTTTTCATTCGTTGTTGTTAATTTTTTTTAGTTTTTGGCAGTTGTTTTCCATATATGGGAAACGCTATTTAGAAGTTGTTAGTGCTAATTATTTTTTTAACAGATTTCTTTGCTTATGTATGTTTTACATTGGTTATAATGTTAAATGTTGTATGTGTTATGTTTAATAATATTTTATTTAATATATATTAGTGTGTTTTGCTATTATTTTATGCTTTTATATGTTTATATGTTATAATAAGATTATATTATAGTTATAATGTGTGTAATGAGTGTTTATATTGTGAAAATACATTTTGGGGTCAAGATATCTTGTTTTTAGTTATTTTTAAAAAGTCGATATTTGTATAAATTCGATAAATTTGCTGTCTATATTTTAGTATTCGATATTTAGGACATATTGTATGTTTTTAAAGAAATGTCGATATTTTATTTAACGATATTTGTGTGTTCGATAATGTTGTTTACGATATTTATTGTTGACGATAATATGGATTCGATATTTGTGTTATTTCATAAATATGTATTGTTAGTCGATAATAGTGTTTTCGAGAATTTTGTGCCGATATTTTTGCATGTCGATATTGTGGTTGTCGATATTATGTCAGTGATTCGAGGATTATGATGGCATCCAGGCCAGTGAGGTGGGACCTGGAGAAGGATGCCTGTAATACTCCTGCCACTCTAACTGTGGTGGGTTGAAAAGTTCCAGACGCCAGCTTGTGCAGGACAGCCATTAGTTTGGCCTACGGATGGATGTTGTTGCAGTGCTGCAATGTTGGCTGCATCTTTGGTGCAATCTGGTATAGGAGGCGGACAAAGAACTCACTCCTGAGCCAGTAATGGTCAATTACCTCTTTCTCCCTCAAGTTAATGAGGGTTATCCTCTGGTGGTATGTTCACTCCCTTCTCCTTTGCTGCCTCTGTGGTGGTGGTGGTCTCCTTGGTGCTCCTAGCTGCAACAACAGTTGATTTATGGCGTAGCAGAGCTTGCCAAAGTGATCTGGGTCTGTTCTGCTTTTGTATGTGCTAGCGTCATTTTTAAGACCAGCTTTTCCCAAGAGGAAAAAACTGCCGCTAATGGGACCTAGCTGCAGTTTTGGAAAAATAGCGGTGTTTCGGGAAATCCTTGTACATATGGCAGTTTCAGTTTTGTGAGTGTTTTTCCGAGGGAACACCTACCTTACATGTCATTTTCGGAAAATGCTGCTAGCCGAAGTGGCGTTGATAAAAATAGGTGGTAGCAATGGAAAAGTGACGCTAAAGGTTTCTAGCATCTCTTTGTAAATATGGCGCTAAAAAACACACTGCAGCGTCAAAAAAGTGACGCTGTGGCAGCATTAAATGCTGTAAATATGCCTAGAGTGGCTATATCATGAAAAACAAAGCATCATGGTCTCTCTATCATTTTTAATCTGTGTAAGCTGAACTCCAAGGCCAATCAAAAACCTGAGGCTTACTCGTGTTTCCTCATTAAAAAAACAACATACACTGATAATTGCATACAACACTGCTGGTATCATTTTGGTTCAAATGACAACTCCCAAATTTCAGTTAATTTTACACTGTTCAGGTTGACCCTGCTATTTCCCAACTTCTAGGACATTTGCACTGCCACCACAGTTGGGAACAATGTCCTTGGTGACTCAGGAATACTTAGTTGCTCAGATATAATTCTCCAAGTCTGCAGTGAACACAATAATTATAACATGAATATTGGCACAAGGAGCTTGTTTTACCACTTGTCCCTATTACCCTTGTTTCCTCCTTTTTGTGCTTGAGCAAAGTAAATAACCTCTTCCAGATTAATGATAAAGTGGCCTGAGTCATCATCCTCTCCTAGTGCAATTGTAGCACGGCCATGCAATACATAGCATATTAGTAGACTTACACTCTGAGGTTCCTATTGGCTTCTATCAAGCCCCTCCATGCTGCCCATACCCTTGGGCTGAAAAAGGCTAAAAGGAGATTTATCCTTGAATGATAGTTATGCTTGCTCTGTTGCTCTTTTTAGGATTAAATGGCTGTCTCAGTACATCATAATGTCTGCTATTCAGCTGGGCAGTCGATTGGGCTCTGCAGTCTCCAAGGGGCAACCCCTGCCGACATCTTGTCTCACTCTGTACATTTCCAAAACTGTGGGGCACATGCATCAAGCTTTTTTCCGGTCACAAACGGGCCTTTTCTGATGCATGTACCTTTTTCCATTCGCAATTTAGGTAATCGCAATTTTTTGCAATTCCCTAATGCCGATGCATGTAGCCTTTCCTAAATGCGAACTGTGCATTTAGGAATTGCTAATTACCATCAACTTCAAGTTGATGGTAATTTGTGCATGCTTTGAAAAATGCATTTTTCAAAGTGCCATGTAGCGCGCACATGTGCACACTTACCTTTTTTGGGGGGTGCTTGAGGGGGCTTAGGCCCCCGGGCACCCTTGGATTTGCATTCACAATTTGTGATTAGCAATTTGGTAATCGCAATTTGCGAATGCATTACCATTCATTCCTATGGGCCTGTAGGCCCATAGGAATGAATGAAGTCACATTAGCTAATAGCGATTCGCAATTTCCGAAACGCTACTAGCCAATGTTAAGGAATCGCAAATTTTATTGCAATTCCTACATGCATAGGCGTTTGCGATGACCAAATAGCGATTCCTTAATAATCGCTATTTGGTAATCGCAAATTGTGACCTTGATGCATGTGCATCTGTATTCCTTAATAAGCTGCTGAAGAGTTTATTCAAAAAGACTTCCAGGGCACCAGCCCATGTTGATACCAGCAGCTCAGCCAAATGTACATTATTCCGTTAAGCCACCGCTCTAAACCATAATTCTTCTTCCTCCTTGTTAGAGTTTTTTCAATGTCATTCAACTTTTAGCCATTGTAGCTGTTGTATCATCCATGAAGCATACCACCTGTTCAGCCTTATTCATATAGCTAGACTTGTGTTCTATTTTATGTTGCAGACTCTTGACATTTTGGATTAGTATATGACCTTTAGATACCACTCACTCACTGTTCACTTGATAGCCTTCCATTTCTTGCTTCCTCACCTCTATTTCCTCCTTGTTCCTCAAGCAATTCTAGGACTTACACATTTATCTTTTAATGAATTAACTCTATTTGGCCTATTTTTAGGTCTTGCCTGTGACAGCGCATGTGATGCATGCTCTTTTGCTGTGAGAAAAATTATATACAATAAGGGGCTTGCAGCCAGCCCAGTGCTTACCATTTGTTGGCTTCATTGCCACTCTTATTTTCTGCCTTCTAATTGACAAGTGTGTGATGGCTTCACTTCCTCTTCTTTTGACTGGAGCTTGGACCAAGTACTGATTGCATCAGCTTGATTGGTGTCCTTCTGTTGATCGCGCTGTGATTGAAGTACTACTTTAATTTTTCTTCTTCCCTGTCATCCTTGTTGAACCTCTTGCTATTTGTAGCTATGTTTTACTATGCGCCACACACTCCAAATAAGCCCTTTTCTCCTTTGAAATGGTTGTTTATTGTGACAGATGTTATAGGCTTCCAAATGTATTTTCACAAGGACAAGGACTCCATTGCTTTCTTTATGTGATAGGATTTTTGCCAAATGTCATCTTTTTTTTCTTTTTAATGCTTGGGGAGATTAACTGGCTTATTCAGAACCACAGGGGTGTTGTGCCGAGACCTAACAAGCATTGGCAAAGCTAGTAGGTTTCACATTTGAGGCTATTGGCTCTGCAATTGCCTTTTGTTCATGCTGTACAGCATGGACATTGCCAACTTTGTCAATGATTTGTAGCCATGCTGTATAGCAGCATGACTAAAAGTAATAATTAAAAAAGACTAGGATGCAATGTGCATTAATGCACCTTCAAAAAATGCATTAGCCTTCGTTGCATCATAGCTCTTTTTTAAATTATTTTTAGTTAATTTTAGTCACATTACAAAGCATCCATGCTGCTGTACAGCATAGCTACAAAACCTTGCCAAAGCCAATAGCACTCATAGGTGAGACCTATTAGCTTTGCCAATGCTTGTTCCAATGTGATCTTTCTTTTAGCTTAGTTTTATTAGAGTAACGGGTCATAAAATATAAATTACTGCTAAGTGACCTTATTATTCAAAACTTACATTCAAGATATTCAGTTATTGCAAATCATAGAAGTATGCTTCCAGTTGCATTGAACTAAGTAACTCCATTCTTGTCATGTCACAGTTGTGTTGAAGCCAAATAAAAGAATGTCAGGTTATTTGGTGGATCATTAAGTGTCTTTGGGAGACTGGAAATGGTCATGAATTTCTATGTCAACAGTCTAGTATTTATGTATTTGAACTAGTCTCTGCCCTGATACTCACACATTCTGCATAAAACATCATTTTATTCCTTTCAACATGAGTATTTACTACACCAAGTAAACCAGTGGCCGGCTCTTTCGTTGTCAGGCACGTATATGGTGCTATATATACTGGGACATCTCTAGGTGCTGGTCTAAACACTGTCTAAACACAGTTAGTGGCAGAACAGGTGGGTGGCTCTTTTAACCCTCTTGATGCTGGTTCAAGACATATTGCCAGTGGAAGGGAGTTCTGGACCTTTACTTTTGGTTTAACAACCTCCTTCAGGCTTTAGAGGTCAAGCAAAGGGTGGGGGGCTGTTTGTGCTGGCCGCAATTAGTGGATCTTAACTAGGACACAATAATTTTTGTATGTCTTCTAGGACTTTCTCACTTCTGAATTATTGTATTATTCCATTTTGATTTGTTTTTTCCACCAACCTACATTTTATGCATTTCTTTCTGACTGGAGACTCGTTTGAACCAAATTTGCGTTATGCACATAATTTTCATGATAATAATGTACTCAACAAATGGAAAAATACATAATTTGCCTACTACTAATCTTTGCTATTGTATCAAATTATGATAAAACTCACACTTCTATGCCATTCCTACAGCTTGGGGTGTCCCGCAGTAGTCCAAAATTCCACACTTCTTTAAGTGTGAAGATTAGAATGTAATGCTTGTAATAACATTTAGCAGCAGTAGCTGGTGCCAGTGGCCATAGACTCCTTGGGTGTTGCCACTTATATTTTTACATATTAAGCACTTGGTAAAATAAAACAATTGTTAATTGGTAGTCTGAGGTTTACATTAACATTACGCAAAATGATAGCTGCAAATGCGCAAAATAGTCCATGTCAGTGAAGTGACAGTGGAGCACTTGTACCGAGCAGTAGACGTGTAATTCCACGAAAAAAATACATCTAGAACTCAGAATAATAACACGGAATATCTGCAGCCTTAGCTAAGAGAAACAGGAACCACACTGATATAAAAAAAATAGGGCCAGATGCATCAACAATCCATTTTGCGATTTCCTAATTGCGAATTCTTGCGATTCGCAATTAGAAAATCGCAAAATGGAATGCATGAAAGTGTGTTTAACACTTTCTGCGATTCCTAGGGGATCGCAAATGACCTACCTCAAGAATATTAATGAGGTAGGTCGCAATTTGCGACCCCCTAGGAATCGCAAACATCACGGGGATGGTGGCCTGTTGGGGTCAGCAGACCAACATTTCTGTGATTGCTTTTAAATAAAGCAATCTTTTTTTTTTTGCAAAGCAGCCCGTTTTCCTTAAAGGAAAACGGAATGCTTTACAAAAGTGAAAATGAAAACTTTTCCTTTCATTTTCTAAGAGCAGGCAGTGGTCCTTGGGACTACTGCCTGCTCTTAGAAAATGCATTTACAGACATTCACAACGGTGAAGGGATCCCTTGGGGACCTCTTCCCATTTGCGAATTGGTTACCATCTACTTGAAGTAGGTGGTAAAATGCAAATGTTTTGCGACCGGTCGCAAAACATTCCTGCATACCTATGCAATTCGGTATTAGGAAGGACGCCCTAAACACGCCTCTTCCTAATAGCGAATCGCAAACCCATTTTGCGATTAAGTAAAAGGTTACCGAATCGCAAAATAGGGTTTGCAGCATTAGAAAGGCATTTTTTTGCGTTCGCAAACGAAGGCAAAAAATGCTTCATGCATATGGCCCATAGATTCTGGTCTCCCTCCAGCAATATTCTGGTGATGTAGACAGAGAGAGACAATATTTAAGTGAATATTAGATTGCACACCCATGTGGCTAAGGGGAATGGCGTGGCACGTTCATAGCCGGAGTGATCAGCTGCCCCTAGGCACCAAAAGACATTTCATAAATGCACATGCTCAAAGGTGAAGCAGAATATGAAGCAGAAATCATTATGCTAGGAATCGCTAATTTCTACACTGACTGACCTATATTAAGTGGGACACACCAATTAACAAAATATGCAAACACTATGAGGAAGTGTCTCTGGTCAGGGTCTCAGATGCACATAGAGAACATCTAATGAGACCATTCACAACCACCGAATTATTAGAGACGATTTAACGTATGAAGGGCAGCAAAGTCCCAGGAAGTGACAGTCTTCCTGCAGAGTTTTACAAACAATATGCTGAAATTATACCTCTCGAATTTAGTTTGAGTGTGCTAAAAAGCATGTGGGAAGAGTTCTCTCCCTTCTACTTCACAATAATTCTCCTGGCAGTCCTACTAAAACTAGATAAACAAATATAATTCATTATAGCATGCTCATTTCTAAATATCAGATAATAAAATTTGCAAACAATATTAGCAGGTTTATTACTGCCACTCAGGCAAAATATAGTACTCCCAGAACATTCAGGAATCGTCACAAGGAGATCAACAGCTCTTAAATTATTTACACTGGGGCCCATCACAGTGTCGGTGGGACTGACACTGACGTGCCATCGATATTGGTCCCACCGACATTTTTAACCGCGATCAGACCGCCGCATTACAATCCGGTCGGTCGGACAGCATTGCCCCAGGGACCAACTGCCAGCTTTCGATGGGCACAAGGAGCCCGTCAGGAGGTCAGTCGGATCCCATTCCCCACAATGGGGGCAGTGCAGTCTCAGGCACCACTGTGGAGATTTCGATCCCCCTTTCCGCTAGCCATTTCACCTTGTTTCTTTCGACGTGAAAAGGCTTGCGGAAAGTCTTTTTTGAGGTGCCTAGCAGGGTCCCTGTCCCCCGTAGCCCTCCGCTATGGGCCCTGGGGGCACCTGTGTTGCCCCTCTAAAAATCCCTGCATCATGAGGCAGGCACCGCATGGTGCCTGCCACAGGGTGCAGGGATGTTTAAAAACATGCCTCTTTGCATTTGGGGTTTGTGCTACTGCCCTTTTCTGGGCCACAGCAAAAGCCTCAATTCAAAGAGATATGTTTACAACCGCCTCCATGGCAGTTAGATCATAATCTGGCGGGCAGAACTGCTGACTACCTGTCGACCAGTCCCGTTTCTGCAAAGATGTCCAACCGCCATCATAACCAGCCCCATTATTTTCAATGCTACTTTACCTTAGACTAGATATACAGGGAGGTCCTGGCTTCCTGGTTGCAGCCAAGGCTTTTCATTCAATTCAATGGAATTTCCTAATTGCTGTGTTAGAGAGCATGGGACTAGGTTCAAACTATATGCAAAAATTATATTCACAACCCATGGCACACATAAAATATACAACATACTCTCCCAACTATTTAAAAATATTCATCAGAACAAGCTCAAGGTGCCTAATGTCCTCACTCATATTCGCCATAGGGTTGGAACCTTTCACATGCATGCCCTAACAATAGCAATCCTACAAGAGACTATGGGGCATATTATCAAGGGCCCATCGCCGCTTTAGCGGCACTTTTTTGCCGCTAAAGCGGCGATATTTGTATCGCCCTATTAGCAAGCTGTCGCTAACAGCCGTTAGCGACAGCTTACTGGCGATAGCGGGTGTTTTTTTTATCGCCTTGCATGCCAGCGATATTTATCGCTAATGACATGCAAGGTAGGCGTTCTGTCTCTAAACTTCAGAAAAACGCCCGCTAACCGCACTTCTCCCTATTAGCAAGGATGGCCCGGACCCGCGAAGCGATAAAAAAAGTGTTGCTAAGGCCTGTTAGCTGCAGGAATTTAAGACCTTAAAAAAGCAGGTCTTAAAAATGCGGATAAGACTTGGGCCCACACCTATGCATGTTTTTGGTGCTGGACTGCACTGCAAGCAATGTTGCAGCGCTGCCCTGCGACAAAAATATAGGGGCAGATTTACAATCCCCTTGCAACATCTTTACGACACCGTTGCGCCACTTATGTGATGCAGCGGCGTCGTAAACAATGCGCCACTATGCGACAGATTTACAACGTGACTCATCTAGTGAGATGCGCACGTTGTATAGCCCTGCGCTACATTATACCTGCGTCAGGTATAATGTATGCAGGCTAGGCGTTCCGTCACAAGGAAGCCCCGTAAAAGTGACGCAGTGAAATCTACAAGATTTCACTGAGTCACTTTTACGTCCCCACTGCGTCAAAACCTTACGCCTGCTTGTAGCAGGCGTAAGGAGTGACGCAGTATTGCAAGTATAGGATGCCCCTGAGCAGTGCTGGAGTAGCGTCGCGCTTGCGACACAACTCCAGCACTGCATCACCTATACGCTGACAGATGCGTCACGCATCTGTCTCTCCTTGCGCCACGGTGCGCTGCATTGTAAATGCAGTGCATCCATGGTGGTGCAAGGGGTTCCTAACGTCACACAAAATAACTGGCGCATCCCTGCTGATCTGCAGGGATGTGCCAGTTATTGTAAATCTGCCCCATAGTGCAAGAATGCGCACCATCACTAAGATAGTGTGCATTCCTGTGCCCCAGTCATGAAAAGTGTTGATGCGCTGCGACAAGACAGCGTTGCAACACTTCTCATCATGCCTCCTTGCAACAGCATGGATGCGCTGTACTCACTGGACAGCGCTCCATGACGCAAGTAACGACAGATACGTCAGGAATCCTGACGTATCTGTCTGCACTAAAGTCATGCATTGCTGCAGTCGTGTCACAACCATGACGCAACTCCAGCAATGCATGGGGCCAGCCCATCCCTGTGGCACAGCATCACCCTCATGCCTGCCATCAGGCAGGCGGAAGGAACTGCCGTTCATGAGGGGTGCCCGAATGTCTGCGATGTTGGAGATCCATCGGTGGTGGTTGAGTGCTGTAGTGTCATTGTTTGGAAGCATTGGTGGAGTGTTGGTGTGGAGGGAGTCGATGAGACGTTCTGCGGTGGGCTGGATCCAGCTGCGACGGGGTGCGATGTTGGTGCTGGCGTCCGGTGGGCCAGGTGAAGACGTCATTCATCCAATATGGTAGTGCAGGAGAGTCCGGTGTTGTGGCTGTAGTTGACGTACCCGCTGGCGGAGGTGACGTGCCCGACTGTGTGTCCTGCTATGTGGCCTGTTGAGGTGACTTGCTGCTTGCGTCTGATGTCGGTGACCTTCCTCAGGAGGGGGTGGTGCTCTGGTCACTGGGGTTGCCCAGGTGGAACTTGAGTGCACCGAGTTGGATGTCGTTGGTGGATGGAAGACCCTGGGGTGCAATGAGGTCCTAAATGGGATTGGAGTATGGGGGACCACAGCCCGGGGGCCTGCACATGAGGGTGCCGCAGAGGATGTTCTTGGGCTTGGTCCGGATCTGGGAGTTGACGTGGTCCATGGTCACCCTTGGCACATTAGAGTGCGTGGTCAGTCAGAGTGTGCCCCTGTAGGTGACGTCAATGCCTCCTCCTTGACTGTCGGGGTGCTCGTTGTGGGTGATACTGCAGCCATCTGTGATGGTGAAGGCAAAGTCCGGTACGGAGCAGAGGTAGGTCCTGGCAGGCGAACTGGAGTCCAGGGTTGATGGCGAGGAGGGTGCAGGCGTGGTAGAGGTGGAGTGGCCAAGGGGAATGCTCCTTGGTGCTGAGAGCGGTCCAGGGGCTGACGGACGCAAACGGCGTAGCCTATGGGTTGCCTTTGGCATGGGAGACGACCATTACAATGCAGGCAGTACATCGTGAACAACACAACTCTGACAACGCGGATGCCTTAACATCACATTCGATTACAACGCATTGTGAGGTCAGTTATGGTGTAATTTTAACTTTTTCATGTGTGAATGTGTTTTGGATGTCAAAAATTAAAAATGTTGTTTTTCAGGGGGTCAGATTTGAAAAATGGGGTGTGCTTTTGGGGTCAAATATGAAATTTGGGGTCTATTTGGGGTCAAATATGAAATTTGGGGTGTGTTTTGGGGTAAAATATGAAATTTGGGGGTAAAATATGAAATTTGGGGTGTGTTGTGGGATAAAATATGAAAAATGGGGTGTGCATTTGTCTCAAATGTGATTTTCCGGTGTGTTCTGGGTGTTCTAAAAGGGATTCAAGGGTTCATGTTAGGTTTTGTTGTGCAAAGGTTAGTGTTGGGTTGCACTCACTGAAGTGGGAACAGTGATCTTGATGTCTCCACCATGCAACACCTACTCTACTGTTGCAATGTGCCTAGTATTAGTATGCATTGGAATGGAATGCGAGGTCATGGCATGCGTCGCAACTACATATGTGCCTTTGGCACACGAGTGGTATGCCCGCAGTGCATGGGCGCACAGCGGACAACAGTGAGAAGTGCGGGGGGGTCTGGACAGCTGTGGGGTGGTAAACGCCGGAAAGAACACTGGATGGTGCATGGATGCGGGGATGTGTGTGTGTGCTGATGTTGTGAAAATTTATTGAGGGAAGTCTTACCTCCAAGCCGGGTTCCGTGTCTTCTTAGCTCCTGCTCTCCTACGTCTGCTTCCAGGAATAGGAAGTAGCCAGCCAGGCTCCCTCCCCGGAGTCAATCACAACGCTGCAATGCAGTGGTGGGATTGGTAATTGGCAACGGGACAAGTCATGCAGCCCGGGACCGGAGGGGTGGACATGTTCTCCATGCAGGCTGTAATGCAGCCTGCATTGCGAACAGAAAAGTGTGCATGACTGCATTGGTCAGCCTGAGTGGGCCGAACAAACAGTTGTTGCGCACTTGAGTGGGCATGCCAATCCGCCCATGCCCTGCTCCGTGTTTGGAGCAGTCCTACCCACCCTCCCCCCGAGGATACATAGCATGATTACATCAGTTAGTTAGCCCTTGTGTTCCCCCTTTATAAATGATTTTTTGGCTTCTCTGAGCCCACACTTCCCGCTTCCCGCCGCTGCTGCCCCTGTGGCCCTGCACCCATGTCCTCGTCCATTCCCGCCTCCCAGCTGATCGATCCTCCACCCTCCCCTCATACATGGCAGACGCTGCGCGATTGCGCAGCGGACACGCGCCGCTGATGCACAGATGGCGTGCCTAATACAAGCCTGTCTGCGCCCGTCCGCAACCCAACCACGACCAGCGCCAGGGACCCTGGATCACGGGCCACCCACTGCTACAGCACAGCCACCCTCCATGCACTCAACCCTGGAAAAGTCAGAGACTGACAACAGGCCTCGGCTAACACGACCCACGGCCAGTTCTCCTGCCTCCACTGCCGCCAGAGCATAATCACCACCCCGCACTCCAACACAGCCGACGCCAGCACCGGCAACACCCTAAGATGCATCCTCCTCAAAGTGTGCTCCGTGCACAAACACGCCGTGGAAATCTGGAACCTACTCGACTCTCTCTCGCCCGACATCACCTTCTTCACAGAGACCTGGACCAACGCTTCCTCCGCACCCGACATCAACCTCACCATCCCGAATGGATACAAGATCCAGAGGAAGGACTGCCACAACCACCCGGGAGGGGGCCTCGCATTTGCCCCCAAAACCACCCTCCGCCTCACCACCGCCAGCAAATCCTTCCCCACCGCCGAACACCTGCACTTCCAGATCCAGACCAACCACAACTCCCCACTCCCAGGAACCCTCATCTACAGACACCCCGGCCCACGGACACACCAGCCAGCCCACCTCTCCACCTGGCTGCCAGTCACAGCCGAAGACACCGCCTCAACCATGAAAGGCATCCACTCAGGGGCGCCCACCAACCCATGTGCTCCTCACATCTACCACGGAGCCACGGACGCCATCACACACGAACTACAACGCACCATCAACCCCACCTTCAAAACAGGCACCTACCCAGACGACTGGAAGCGTGCAGAAGTCTGGCCCCTGCTCAAAAAAGACCACAGCTGACCCCACCGACCTCAAGAAATACCGGCCCATCTCGCACCTCCCCTTCGCGCACAAAGTTGCAAAGTGAACAGTCAACAGGGAACTGACACGATTCATTGATGGCAACGCCATCCTCGACCCATCACAATCCAGATTGCGAACCAATCACAGCAACGAGGCCGTCCTACTCACCGCCACAGACAACATCCGCACCCTCCTGGACCAAGGACACTCCGCAGACCTCATCCCACTCAAGCTTTCAGCGGCCTTCTACACCATCTCCCACCGCACACCTGTCGCAAGAATACACGACGCTGGCATACAAGGTACAGCCCTAGACTGGATCCGATCATTTCTCCCCGGAAGAAGCCAAAGGATCAGATTGCCACCCTTCCTCTCCTATCCCACGTAAGTCACATGCGGACTCCCACAGGGGTCATCTCTGAGCTCGACCCTATTCGACATCTACATGGCCCCCCTCGCCGCCACCGCCCAACAACACGGCCCCAACATCGTATCCTATGCTGATGACACACAGCTCATCCTCTCCCTCACCAGAGACCCCACCGCCACCAGACTCAATTTCCAGGAAGGAATGCAGAACGTCGCAGTCTGGATGACCAACAGCTGCCTGAAGCTCAGCGCCGTGAAGACAGAAGTCCTTGTCCTTGGAACCACCCCTTCAGCATGGGACAACACCTGGTGGCCTTCGCCCTTGGAAGCCCACCTACCCACTCGGACCACGCCAGAAACCTAGGCATCCTACTCGACCCATCCCTCACCATGAGCAGACAGGTCTATGCCGTCACCTCCAGCTGCTTCAACACCCTCCGCATCCTCCGCAAGCCCTTCAAATGGATACCCCCAGAGTCAAGGAAGACAGTCACCCATGCACTCATCACCAGCAGAGTGGACTATGGACACGCACTCTACGCCGCCATTTACAAGTCCCTACTCCGCAAAGTACCGACATTACAATACACCGCCGCCATGACTCATCCTCAGCATTCTCCGGCACTAACACATCAGCCAACGCCTACGTAGACTCCACTGTCTCCCCATGGTGTAAAGAGTGACCTTCAAAATCATCACTCACACCTACAAATGACTACACATCAACGTAAACAAATACCTCAACGACAGAATCAAATTCCACGTACACAAATGAGACATCCGATCTTCCAACCTCGCACTGTCCGAAACCCTGCACATCCACAGAGCCAGAGCAGGCGGGAGATCCTTCTCCCCCATTGCATCCAATACCGGGAACGAGCTACCGGCAGACATCAGAGGTGCCCCCTCCCTGTACACCTTCAGGAAGACCCTCAAGACCTGGCTCTTCGGCGAACAGATCAGCGGCACCCCACCTCAGTGCCTTGAGACCCTCATGGGTGAGTAGAGCGCTTACAATTCCCCTGAGTGATTGATTGTGTTATCATCATGTGATGATTGTTCCTCTTCTGCACTGCTTGAGGTGGTGGGGCAACGCTCTTCCAACATAGCGGTAGAGCTGCCACTGGGTGTGCGTCATCTACATGTGATAGGCATGAGCAACTCCCCCCCGTCCCTCCTGCACTAAGCGTCCCACCTTCTCCTTACCTTTACGTTGACCCTGTGGCGCTGTCCACTGCACTCTCTCCAAATCTGTGACTCAGCCAGCAGGAGCCTGAGCCAGGTGTGCTTTCACTGGGCTGGGTACAGCAGTCACTGTGTTGTCCGCTGGTGGACCACCCGATGCAGTTGATGCAGCAGGGCTCCCTTAGGCGTGTAGTTGCAGCGCTCAGACCACACAAGTGCAGCGTAGCACAGGGGCTCACCCTCCAGAGCATCCGGCCAGCCCAACATCATCCGTCCTGTGATGCAGGGAGACGGCACCCACCATTGGTGATCCCCTCCGTGCACCCCGGTGTAGTGGTGGATTGTAGTATTCGATGCGGACCCCACTACGTTGGTGAGCATGAGCGCCTCTACCATTAACTGCTCCAAGGTGAACAAGGCGGACTTCTCACACAGGTCAGCAACGTGTCTCCATGCGACCTGCCAGACTTCACCACCAGGTAGGGGTGATCGTCGCACATCAATATCTCCAGCCACGGCTCATCGACTCCACGGCTCCTCCACATGCCACTCCAGGCTCCAGACGCAGGTCCAGTGAGGCATCCAGGCACCAGACGCAGGTCCAGCAAGGCATCCAGGCACCAGATGCAGGTCCAGAGAGGCATCCAGGCACCAGACGCAGGTCCAGCACGGCATCCAGGCACATTATGCAGGTCCAGCGAGGCATCCAGGCACCAGACGCAGGTCCAGCGAGGCATCCAGGCACCAGACGCAGGTCCAGCAAGGCATCCAGGCACCATATGCAGGTCCAGCGAGGCATCCAGGCACCAGACGCAGGTCCAGCGAGGCATCCAGGCACCTGACGCAGGTCCAGCGAGGTATCCAGGCGGACATCCTGGTCATCCTGGATGTTGGGTGGCTTGAGGGGGTTGTTGATGTGTGCTGCACTTGGCCCTGGAAGCTGCATTGAACTTTTTTTTTGTGCATCTTTTGTATGGGAGGTGGACTGATTGGCTATTTTTTCCACACTTGCTGCTTAGCGTGCGTTTTTTTATCGCTGATTGGCTTCATCGCTAGATTCCGCCCGCTATCGCCTATTTCCCTATCGCCATCACTCTGCGGTTAGCTGCAGTTGTCGCCGCTGATCCCTGAAGCTATCGCCTGTTAGCGACGTGTTGGTAATACGTCGCTAACATGGCGATAACTATCAGGGATCGACGGCGATAAAAAAAATGCTGCTAACCTGGGTTAGGAATAATTATCGCCTCTTCTTGCTAATATGCCCCTAAGTTTCACATCTCCCCGCGTCCTTATCTCTCTATATGCTGATGATATTCTATTCTTTATTAAAGACTCCACCATCACCCTCTCACCAATTATCAGAGTTTTTCCGAGATTTGGAAATATACCAAGCTTGACTATAAACTCGTATAAATTGGTGCTCTTTGCCTTGACACCTGATACAGAAAAATGTGATGTAGACTTACTATTGGTTTGGTGATACTCCTCGGTAAAGTACTGAGGTATCCAAACACACCACAATATAGCCTCTGTACTTAAAGGTAATTACAGGACAGAAACTGCAAATTCAGATGGATAAGTCGATTGCTGGATTAGACTCCCTTAACAGTGATTGGGAATATTGCACTGATAAAAATGGTTATTCCTCGCCTATGGCTTGGGCCAATGATTAGGGTTTAGGGCCTTTAACAACTGGTATAGCCCTCAGCAGCGGGCTATAAGGCTATAATGTAAATCTCAAGTAGACTTGAGATATAAGTCCTGTTATCTGCAATGTAAAACTCAAATAGACTTGAGATATAAGTCCTGTTATCTGCACAACTATTGCCTGGAAAACATTGGGAGGCGGTAGAAATGTATTCACCTTATATACCAATTAGAGAAATCCATACATTTCACCCACAATGGAACTCAAAGCATGCCAACAACTCCAAAACCTGGAAATACAAATATGAGGGGACCTTTACAGAAAAAGCCAATCATCCAACTGAATGAATTTGTGGCACAAGAAGCACCTGATACCTTCCTATACTACAGGGTTAGATTGATATTGAAAGCTAGATAAGATACCTTCCCGCACAGTGCTTTAAATGGGCCGGTACTGTCCGGTACTGAGTACCAGCACTTTTTTATTTTGAGAGGGAGAGTACCGGCACTTTTGAAGAGAATTGTAACACTTTTAATTGGAGAGTACCTGTACTTCTCAGAAACAACCTGCACTTCTATTTTTCCATTTCAAGCATTATTCTACCTCATGAACTCCCCCATGAACTCCCCCAGCCTGAAGCATATAGGGGGCTATTCACAATGGTAACTTACGCATGTGAGTAACTTACGCCTATGAGTTTAAAATTTCACTTTGTAGTAACTTTACTGGGTTATTCACAAATCCTGAGTGTAAAGTTTCACAAAGGTGCAGACTTACACATCTCCTCCCCCTTAAAGAGGGGGTAGAGCAACATTTACAATTTACCATTTCTTTCCAAGATACTAGAGTTTGAAATATAACATACCTTGTAAATAGATTTAACGCGCTATGTCTATGATAAAGCCGGATTCCACTATAAAGGTTTACTAGGAACCCTCGGTCGACTGGACCTTTATTACCTGCTGAGAAGTGTAAAGGGGAGAAACAACGTATTCATAACAAACTAGCATATTAATTTAAGTAACACTCGGAAAAGATCACTGACTCCAAATTCCAAGTTTAGGGGTTTATTACAAAACCAAAAATAACTGAACATACAAACACCTCAGGACGAGGTTGAAAAATACAAAGGCACTAATACAAAGTCCATCCTACGAACCAATCGAATCCGATACAACATAAAGAGAATAAGCAATTCCAAAAATACTAAACAAGCAATAATTGCACCAACATCTATATTAGTCTTCATTAGTGGCGGTAAAGGAAATCCATTAATCTATCCCAACACTATCCTAAAGTGGCATCCCTACTTAACATTTTCCAAGCAAGATCAAGAAAAGATGTCAGCTCGTGAAGACTTCCTAAGAAGTACACTCACGTTGTAAAGGTCAGAAGCCCAGATTACAAAATCGTTCCAAGTCTTCATTCTAAGAATCGATCCCTTCCTTCTACCCTCTAACGGCTCTCTGCTCACTCTGCTCACTCCTCCCTCGGGGCACTGTCCCTAATACAAAATGCACAATTAATAAACACGCCCCTGAAACACCTCCTCTGGCCAGGCACCTCTCGTAGGTAATATTCCACCAAAACTTGTACTCGGTCCAACGACGGTTGGTGTGTCCTTGGGTCTCAGGCTTCTTCAGCGAAAGAAAATATCAGCTCCCAATTATCGGCATTCCTGTATACTTTGTAACAGGTCTCCTCCCTACCTAACTCCTAAAACAAAAGCTTTATTATAACTAACCAGGACGATGTCCTTGCACCTGCAACGGAAACATGAAAACAGAACAACCTTGCATGCACATGAATTTCGCTGACCACCTCCAAATGAGAGCCTCACCAGGGGAAAATGCATTTCAGGCCTACATAAACCAGCTAACATAAGGAAAACGAATAGGCCTTTCTTAGCACGAATGAGTAAATACTCCATCTAGGCCTTTGACATCAAATTAAACACACATTTAAAATGTTACATCTATAAGCACTACATTTCATCACATTTAAACGCAATTAATCACCTATAGGTGTGCAACTTCAACATGATGCACGTTTAAATCTAATACATTACATTACACATAAACTACTTCATTAAGCATTTGCAATGAACATCGAATATTACATGATTCCCTCTAACTGCCATTTTACGTTTCTTGAATGGCACAACTCATCCTAATATTTCATTTACCACTGATTATTACAACACATATTCAAACTAAAATTAATACACACATAAGAATATATGCGGATACTGACTATTCATGAATATAATGTACCCGTACAATTTTCAGAATACCACTGCGCTCTATCAGTTCCCCCCTCTGATGACTAGTGTCATCAACAAAATCACAACTCCCTGGAGAAAGAACCGACCTAAACAGAGCTTGTAGCAACTCTTCCCTGTCGGAACCTTTCCAAATTCTTGATATTCTCATAATGACTGTCCTGCAGTCTAGTCATCCTTACCTCTCTCGTCCTAAGGGATCTTTCGACTTAAGTCGCCTTGTACCACTGAAAAGCCCTCACAAAACCCCACAGGCAAACCATACAGACCACGATGATAATGATAGGTCTCAGAATATAACCAAGAATACCTTTTCCCAGGCTCACAAACCAACTCCCCACTCTACCAAACCCTTTTCCAACTTTCTCCCAAACTCCCTCTTCAGTCAGATCCTGCATCTCATGATGAATCTCAGTTATGTTACTTATATACTTCTTCAGATCTTTACTATTATCTAGTATATAAGTACAGCACTCTTGCACCTTCAGCATTTTACAGACTCCGCCCTCTTTTGCCAATAAGACATCCAAAGCAAGACGGTTCTGCTATCACCATCGCCCTTATCAACAACATCTCCATCAACAAGCAATAGTGATTTAGCTGTATTCGTTGACAATTTGTCCACAACAGTCGCCAGCTTTCTAATCTTTACATCATTCAAAATCACTCCCAAACTTGGTATTATAGCTCCAAAAATATCTCCAATCACTCCTCCTGCACTTGCATCTCTCCTTACTCTAGGATGCATTCCTCCTCCAGGAGTTCTAGCTCCTCTATATGGTAAATCTTGGGGAAAACAGCTGCCAGGTAACAAGTACCGTACCAATTGGCAGGCAATCTCACATAAGCGTTTTTCCCACACACTAAGTATACTGTTGGCACCACTTGTACCGGACCCTGCAAAAAGTTCTTTGCTGACTCTTCCATGGTGAAAACGTGATCACATGCACTCTGTCCCACATAAACCTTATCATAATAAGTCTGGACACGTTTCACACACAACTTCCCTTTTTGCACTTGATCTAATGCTATAGGGCCATAGCTCACTTTCGTTCTGTGAGCCATCTCCTCCTGTGTCCAATCTAATGGACTTTCTCCAGTGTCACGTGTTTGTGTTAGTTGTCTATATCTATCCTCCACTTGATCTACAAATTTATTTTCTATCTGTGTTAGTGAACACGTCAAATTATGTCTATGTGCATAAGCGGTATCTAATGTTGTAGTCGGTATGAAATACTTCCCAATCCTATCCTCCTGCTTATAATAATCATACTTGTTCAGGTGCTTGTATGCCGGAACCTCTGAAAGCACCGCTTCATAATTGGAAAAGAAGTATTCATAATGACCTCTCCCATAAAACATGCTAAGCAACAAACTACATGAAATCCCATAAGTCAACGTAAGATCATGATATCTAATGCCCTCATCCACTGATGCAGGCAAATGCATACACACATAACAATCTCTCACATCCATCGTCTCAACATACTCATATAGCAGCTTGGCATACGCATTAAGCTTAAAATCACCTCTAGACAAATCTACATGCAATCTACGACTATTCTGATCTAGCATAGCCTTCTCAGCTCCTATGGTATCCTCTTTCTTGCTAGAAGTACTGGGTGTAGGTGTCCCTTTCACCTCCACGACTTCTGCCTCATGTGGAATACTAATTGACACTATAATAACTATGACTATTAAGACTATCACTCCCACTATGGAAGTACCTATCACACACTTGAACCTACGGTTCGGATTTCCAGACTCCATCTTCTCTTGTCACAGCAGTTCAAATAAGAGGATACACAAAAGCCTATTCTTTCCACCTCAACTTGCTGCTTAACAGGTCAAAGTTCATTGAAATCCTGGAAATTCGTTCAAAGTTCAGTTCTTCTGGATTTATTTACACCGTCCAAAAAGACTTCCCTAGCCTTCTTTCTTCTTCTATTGAAAAAACCCTAATTTTATTCTTTTTCCACTCGGTCCTAGGTTATCTTCCTGAAAAATGCTTATTTACGGATCACAGTTCATTCGCAAACTACGATAAGTTCAGATCCAATTGCAGCTAAAACATGTTGCAAAATTTCAAGACGAATATCTACCATTTCATGAGGTGGGGGTTCAAATCCAAACGTCGGGAAAACTAATTTATGCAATATCAGAATTCGCACCCTGCTCAAAGCTGGAGGTTTTGGGACCGTGATTGTCAACACTCCTTCAACTTCAAGTCCTGGAACTATCAGTCCCACATCAATTTACAGTAGAGGATTCCTGCTGATCACTTGCATGGACCTCAGCCTCCCGGAACTCACTACTCCCGGCATCAGTTACTACGTAAGTCCACTCCGGGGCAGCGTATCTCTGGCAAGGCACTCTTGTCCTGCTCGACCTTCTCAGGCCTCCTTGGTCTTGTTCTTCTTCACTCACTTCTGATTCAGATGTCTCGGACACAGGGGCAAGATCTCTTTCAGGGGCCAATCTTAGATTCAGCCTTCTCTGTCTCTCAGGCCACGAATCTTCTGTTCGGTTAGCCCTTTTGCTTTTCTCTTGAACCCTCTGCGCACCACTTCCTTTGGCTGAGTCTGACTCTATATCACCCGCTACGTTACCTTCTTCCTCAGAGTCAATATCTGGGTTGTGTGTAGCGTAACCCTCCTCAGCCTGGTCTGGTGAGCAACCAGCTCGTCAGCAACCCTCACAGCTTGGCTTGTCCTCTCTCGTGGCCCTGCCGCCACAGCTGGATTTTCATTCTTGAGAGGAGCTATTTCTTCCAAGGGTTCTGAAACTCGGCGGGTGTGGGAAGCGTGAATCCAGTTTGGCAACCCTCCGCACCTCACCGCTGTGTTCGTTACCAGTATCACCTGGTGGGGGCCTCGCCACAGAGCATCCAAACAGCTCTTCCTCACGTGCTTGCGGACAAGCCCCTTGGCACAAGTCGTGGCAGAGATCAGCAGCTTCCACCTGCTGGGACATAGAACGGACCACATCAGCTAGTCCTTTGCAGCAATCAAGGATTAAGTCATCAGTGATGTTTATCAAGGCTGAGAATGATATTGCTGGCAATCTCATTGCCCTCCCCATAAGGATCTCATGCGGGGAAAGACCGGTCCTCCTATCTGGGACACTGCGAACACTCATCAACACCAGAGGCAACGGATCAGGGCACTTCAGAGATGTAGACGAACACACTTTTGCCATCCGTGCTTTCAAAGTTCCATTAATCTGCTCCACTATCCCAGAAGCCTCTGGTCGATAGCTACAATGGAGTCTCTGATCAACATTTAAAGCAGCACAAAGAAATTTCATGATCTCGCTGTGGAAGTGTGTTCCTCTATCCGACTCCAACGAAGTTGGAAAACCGAACCTAGGAATCAATTCCCTCAATAATAGCTTCGCTACTGTAAGGGTGTCACACCTTCGTGTTGGGTAAGCTTCCACCCACCGTGAAAAAACACATACCACCACTAGAATGTACCTCAGTCCATTGCACCTAGGCATTTCGATAAAATCAAGCTGTATCCTATTGAAAGGTCCTCCCGACCTCCCAATGTGACTCAGTGCAACCACAGTTTTCTTCCCAGCATTCATTTGTTGGCAGGTAACACACCTATGACACACTGCTTCAGCAAACGCACGAAATCGTGGATTGTACCACGTTTGTCTGAACACTCACCCCATCGCATCTCTTCCTAGGTGCACAGCACCATGAATCTGCCTTGCCATTGGGCTCAATAAGTCATCTGGTAACACTGCTCGACCATCACTTGAAACCCAAATGCCAACATCTCTGTTCTCACATCCCGATCTGATCCATACATCCGTTTCCTGACCTGAAGCTCCTTCCTGCAGGCTCTTGAGTTCCTCCCAAGTGTCTGCCATGGCTAGCATCATGCTGAGCTCGGTTCTTTCTTGACTCTCTCCAGTGTAAGCTCCGGTAAATATACACCCTTGTTCAGCGCAAAAACGTGCAATTTCATCTGCGTACTTATTTCCAATGGAAACAAAATCCGTCCCCCTCCCATGTGCAGCGCACTTTACCACTGCTATCTCTCTGGGACGTTGCAACGCTTCCAACAGTTGTCTCACATATTCTCCATTCCTGATGGGAGATCCAGACGATGTCAGGAAACCCCTCTGCGACCATAGCTGTCCAAAGTCATGAACCACACCAAACCCTTACTGGCTGTCGGTGTAGATTGTGATTCGGATCTGATCAGCTGCCAAACAGGCACAAGTCAAAGCAATGATTTCGGCCACTTGTGCGGAGTATACTCCTTCTAAGCAAGCAGCTTCAACCACTCCAGTAATGGTACATACAGCAAACGCTGCTCTCAAATGACCCACATTGTCTCTTAGACATGAACCATCGACAAAGAAAATTTCATCAGGGTCAGACAGAGGTTCATCAACAATGTCGGGTCTCGGTTTGGTGCAAAGTTCAGTCACATCAAGACAGTCATGGTCTTCACAATCTTCATCATCTACATTTGGTAATGGTATCAATGTAGCAGGATTTAAAACAGAACACCTTTTCAGAGTCACATTCTCCGCGGCAAGTATGACTTGCTCGTAGCATGTGAGTCTATTGTTTGTCAAGTGCTGTGTTTTAGTCCTTGTCATCAAAAGCTCAACAGAATGCGGAACATAGACAGTTAGTGGGTGACCCATAACAATGCTTTCACACCTTTCAATGCTGACACCTGTTGCAGCAACGGATTTGAGACATCCGGGCATCGCTAAAGCTACTGGATCTAAAGTAGCTGAAAAGTTAGCAACTGGTCTACGGACACCTCCATGACTCTGAGTCAGGACTGACAATGCGCAACCTTCTCGATCATAACAGAACAATGAAAAGGACTTGTTGTAGTCAGGCATTTCCAGAGCCGGAGCACGACATAGGCCCTCTCTCAACTCCAAGAACGCAATCAGACAATCGTGGTCCCATGGTACCGGATCACTCACATCCTTATGCGTCAGCCTCTGCAAAGGCTTCGCCTTCAGTGAGAAATTGGGAACCCATTGGCGACAGTAACCAACCATTCCCAAGAACAATCTGACTTCCTTCTGAGTGGTAGGCACAGTCATGTTCATGATCGCCTTAATTCGATCTGGTGACACTTTTCTCTTGCCTTTCTCAATTCGATGACCCAAGTACTGAACCTCCTCAGACAGTACTGTAACTTGTTTGGGGACACCTTGTGTCCATTCTCCCCTAAATGATTCAGTAAGGCAATCGTATCGAATCTGCAAGCATCTTCCGTTTCGGACGCAATGAGGAGATCGTCAATGTACTGCACGAGAACAGAATTCTGTGGCAGTACAAGACTCTCGAGATTCTTTTTCAAGATCTGATTGAAGATTGATGGACTCTCCGTGTACCCTTGAGGAATACGGCACCACGTTAACACACGATCTTCCATCCGGAAAGCAAACAAAAATTGGCTCTCCTCGTGCAAGGGTATCGAAAAGAATGCTTGGCACAAGTCAATCACCGTGAACTTCTCGGCTTCACATGGAATCTGGAATAAGATCACTGATGGATTCGGTACCACTGGACAACACGGAACCACAATCGCGTTGACCTTTCGCAGGTCTTGCACGATTCTGAATTTCCCACTTGGTTTCTGTAATCCCATAATGGGTGAGTTGCATGGACTGCCCATTATCTCCTTCAGAATTCCCTGCTGAATCATGGAATCGATTACAGGTTTAATCCCTGCGATCGTCTCAGGTGACAGATTATACTGGGGCATTCTCGGAAACTCAACATTTTGCTTAACCTGGATCTTAACTGGCTCAACACCTCTGATCAATCCAATCTCTTCTCCTGTAAAATCCCACACATCCAATGAAACAGAGTCTCCTAGGTCAAGTGGAAGCTCTTCCACTGTTAACATAGGGCACATCTCTATGCAGAAATGCTGATTTGCAACCTTGAAGGTGGCATCATCATCATTTGTCTGTAATTCCACTCCCTTGGGGGTGCAATAGATGGTACAATTCAGCTTGCACAAAAGGTCACGTCCTAGCAAACAGACTGGACTTGAGTCGCACACCACAAACTGGTGTCGATCTCAGAAAGTTCCTATTCTCACAGGAATCGGCTCGGTCAATGGGTTAGTCATCTTTTTATTCACCACTCCTACTACTTGGATTGATTGTCCCGAGAGGGGTAGGTTGGGAACTACTGCAGATCTCATAGTAGAACGGGTAGCACCAGTATCAACCAAAAAGGTGGTGGGATGACCGTAAACATCCGCCTCTACAAACGGTCCCCTCTGGTCTACCTCTAAGACTGCCCCAAGAGTGCAGTCTTCCTCCCCCCTCAGGCACCGTCATTTCAACGGGTCTGAGCTATACTCATCGCAATCCTCGAAAAGGGGCATCTGTTGGTACGTTCGATTTCCCTGTGGAATTCTCGGAGGTTGCGGAACTTGCACCTGCGGGCACAATGTCCCCCCTTGCATGGACCTGGGTCTCGTCACTGTATTGACGACCTCAGATACCGGCACCGTCTCTTCCTCTTGTTGCACTTGGTTTGCTGGATTCAATCTACACTCGCGCTTCCAATGCCCGATCTTGTGACAAAGGTGACACGCAGTGGTCTTTTTCAGTGTTGCCACATCCATCCCTTTCTTAGGGTCTATAGGTTTCCCCCTTCCCGGACCCTGCACATTCTGGGTCCCTCCTTGATTGTTTCCCTGTCTTCTCCCTAGTGTCCCTCTACTTGGCTGTGCCTGAACTTCCCTGCCAGCGTTTTGCATTTGGACCAGCATTAGCTTATCCTTAAGCTTCCTGTGTTTCGAGTCCACTTCGTCGCTGCAGTACCTGGCGTACCGCAGTATCCCGTCCACTGACTTGTTCTGCCAGCAGATCAAATGCTGCTGAATCATGAAGCTGATTTCTGGTCTCAGACCCAAGACGAACTTGGAAACGAACTGTCCCATGTCTTTGGGGTCTAACGTGTCTAGCCCACTGTACTGCTTAAAGGCTTGTAAGAGCCTCTCGTAATATTCATGTACGGACTCTTTTGGTTCCTGGACAGTTCGATCTATCTTAACCCAATCAATGTCTTGTGGTGAGATTTTGGATTTCAGCCATGTAATTACTTACTCAAACCTTTTCATAACAATAGGTGAAGGACAATTGGTAGCAGAATCCCTGTCTGGTTCGGAAGTCGGCCAATCAACTGCAACTTTACAAGCTGCCCACAAATCACTTGGTACTACGATATCAAACAATGTGTTCAGGTCAACCCACAACACCTTCGAGATTTTAACAAATCGGTCGACCTGCTTGTACCACTCGACAGGCTTCTCCCTCAGCCGAGGAAATTCGTTTGTAAACGCTGCCAAATCACCTCTACTCCAAGGCACATGCACATACCCTCCATTTTGTACCTCTCGCAATGGGAAATTCCCCACTCCTATCATCCCCCCTCCTGAGGCGGTGTCTCTCCTATGCTCTTTTTAGTGCTCTTCTTTTTGGACCATCTTTCCTCCCACTTGTCAAGCATGCTCCATGCACGTATCTCTATAATCAATTCTCGAATGTGAGTTTTCAGCCCTATCACTCTCTTCTCTTCCAGTTCCTGGTCACTGTACTGCAACCTGTGACTCCCCTGCAACATCTTTGTCTTGGACAGATCCACCTCGTATCTCCTTGCCAAGTCTATCAGTTTCTCATGCGCTGACCTCGCCTTGCGACTTACATCTTTTGCTACAAACAGCAAATCATCTGGTTCATAAAGCTCCACTCTTTCCAAAGGCAGGTTCCCGCTAATTATCTCATCTACCTCAGCTTTTAATCTCATCACATCCAGCATCTTGGCTCTTATCGCAGGTCTAAGAATTCCTCGGCTTGCTGCACCACTCGACTCTTCATTCTCACTGCTCTGATCCCCATATCGGTTCCCTTCCACTATGTTCTCTAGGACTCGTCGGCTTCCTGAATTCCCTCGATCCCAGTCTCCTGTCATCCTATCATTAGGGCTTCTCACTGAGGGTTCCCACATCCTTATGTCAGATCTTGAATCATCCAAAGACCTCGGTCTCGCCATTCTTACGTCTCCCTGTCCCCTAGAAGAGTCTGCAGTGGCTGGCAAAGGCGTACTCGATCTTCATTCCATGGGCCTCAGAAGTAGACCTATTCCACTCACTATGCCACTCCCTCCTGAGCCAGTCCCTTCTCCTGCTACTGACCGTGCTAGACTTCCATTTCCTGCCTGATCTGGGTCATATACTGACACTATGGTGCCGATGGTACCGGCACTGTAAGAGCATCCGGTAGCCTTGTAACAACTGTAACTCCATTAGCTTCGATGCTTGCTGGTGTCTGTGTTCCCATCCCTTCTGTCCCTGTTGAGATTCTTCCGACTGCTCTTGCACTAGGTTGAATCTGCGATTCTCCAGTTCCCTCTGTTGATACTGCTTTTCCCTCTACGGAATCTGGATTATATGGCGGTGGTCTTTCTGATAGCAGTCTATCTAGCAAGCTGTCATCTGTGTCACTATCGTCTTCCTCACCCCACTTCTTCTGAGCCTCTCCTACTTTTATCATCAACGGGAATAGCCTGTCCCCTTCAATAGTTTCCACCCTCCATCTCTTCTCCAATGCATCCCATCGCGCATCTTGAAACGCCCTAATTGACTTTTTCACCCTTTCCTGGCTTCGGTCTCTTTTCCTATCAAGTGCTGCTCTTATCCATGCATGTAGTGCCTCAAACAGTGTTGGTCTGGGTAAAGGTCGCAATGAAGACATCACTGTTTTCAATTGGTACAACACTTCCAACCTGAAAGTGCCATAACGCGGAAAAGCCGATTCTCCCTCATTTTCTGTCATTTTATGCCAATTTTCGAGCCAAATTATAGTATGCAACCCCACTTTCGTAGCCATATAATGGGCTGGGGTATCCTCGGGTGGAGCTTCTTCTCCTCCTCGAGTAACCACTCTTCTGTCTTCTCTACACATGTCTCGTAAAACCTTAAAACATTTCATTATGAAATCAACGTTTTCTTCACTTGTTTTCACTCGACTTCCTGATGACAGTCCACCAATACCAGCGCGGCTTCACACCAACCGACCTATCACAGCGCGACACTCTCTGACGTCACTCTTCCTCCTCATGCAGCAGTTCCCCTCCTTTACAATTCGTCTCTCGCACACTCACGCGTCTCACTCATACTCTGAAATAACTGTTTGTCCACCAAACGACCGAACAGTCACTTCTCTGACTGTCTGTCCACCAAACGACCAGACAGTCTCACGTAATTGTCGACCTCAACTCTGGCAACCGCCTGTCCACGAAACGACCGGACAATTGCCCCAGACTATCTGCCCACGAACGTCCGGACAGTCATGTACTTAATCAATAGGATCCAATCACTCAATGTTCCACATGCAGTAACCCACGACCTGCGTCGGTTACTCAGGCACTCACACACACGTTTCCCTATCACCAGTGGGTTAGTCAACAACGTCTCATGACTCCCACAATCTCTGGTCAGACAATTTCAACTCTGGGTGTCTTCTACACCACAATCTCTTATCCCGGGATATCAATAAATCAAATCTCATGGACCGCACGCGTTCAGCCCAACCACAATCACTCAACTCTCATCCCAACTCCGCAAGACATCACACAATCAAAACAACACCGCAATCTAACAGACATACATCCCTGTTCATACTCACTCCACCACGAACTGCTGTTTCGGCTGCACCGTCACTCGCCGTCGGTTTCCATCAAACGCCGTCGTCCTCCGCTCACAATCCACTGGATAACCATCACTTGGGCTCTATGGGGACTCAATGACTACCCTTCTCTATGTCTTCCCTTACTACAGAGGTAACCATCCTCTCGCTACCAACTGATAAAGCCGGATTCCACTATAAAAGTTTACTAGGAACCCTCGGTCGACTGGACCTTTATTACCTGCTGAGAAGTGTAAAGGGGAGAAACAACGTATTCATAACAAACTAGCATATTAATTTAAGTAACACTCGGAAAAGATCACTGACTCCAAATTCCAAGTTTAGGGGTTTATTACAAAACCAAAAATAACTGAACATACAAACACCTCAGGACGAGGTTGAAAAATACAAAGGCACTAATACAAAGTCCATCCTACGAACCAATTGAATCCGATACAACATAAAGAGAATAAGCAATTCCAAAAATACTAAACAAGCAATAACTACACCAACATCTATATTAGTCTTCATTAGTGGCGGTAAAGGAAATCCATTAATCTATCCCTACACTATCCTAAAGTGGCATCCCTACTTAACATTTTCCAAGCAAGATCAAGAAAAGATGTCAGCTCGTGAAGACTTCCTAAGAAGTACACTCACGTTGTAAAGTTCAGAAGCCCAGATTACAAAATCGTTCTAAGTCTTCATTCTAAGAATCGATCCCTTCCTTCTACCCTCTAACGGCTCTCTGCTCACTCTGCTCACTCTGCTCACTCCTCCCTCGGGGCACTGTCCCTAATACAAAATGCACAATTAATAAACACGCCCCTGAAACACCTCCTCCGGCCAGGCACCTCTCGTAGGTAATTTTCCACCAAAACTTGTACTCGGTCCAACGACGGTTAGTGTGTCCTTGGGTCTCAGGCTTCTTCAGCGAAAGAAAATATCAGCTCCCAATTATCGGCATTCCTGTATACTTTGTAACAGGTCTCCTCCCTACCTAACTCCTAAAACAAAAGCGTTATTCTAACTAACGAGGACGATGTCCTTGCACCTGCAACGGAAACATGAGAACAGAACAACCTTGCACGCACATGAATTTCGCTGACCACCTCCAAATGAGAGCCTCACCCGGGGAAAATACTTTTCAGGCCTACATAAACCAGCTAACATAAGGAAAACGAATAGGCCTTCCTTAGCACGAAAGAGTAAATACTCCATCTAGGCCTTTGACATCAAATTAAACACACATTTAAAATGTTACATCTATAAGCACTACATTTCATCACATTTAAACGCAATTAATCACCTATACGTGTGCAACTTCAACATGATGCACGTTTAAATCTAATACATTACATTACACATAAACTACTTCTTTAAGCATTTGCAATGAATATCGAATATTACATGATTCCCTCTAACTGCCATTTTACGTTTCTTGAATGGCACAACTCATCCTAATATTTCATTTACCACTGATTATTACAACACATATTCTAACTAAAATTAACACACACATAAGAATATATGCGGGTACGGACTATTCAGGAATATAATGTACCCCTACAATTTTCAGAATACCACTGCGCTCTATCATCTATCACTTCTATTATACTTATAATATATGTAATTGCAAATTTAACTGCTCAGTGTTCAAAACTTAGGAGAAACAGGAACAACGAGTTTAATGTGTTTCTCTGCTTCCTCAAAAGTGCTACATCACCAGCTGCGATTGACGTATGAAGCACATATTGTTGTCAGGCAGGGGCATATTAGCAAGACCGGCGACAAAATTATCGCCGTTTTAGCTGCAGCAAACTGCCGCTAAAACGGCGATAATGGGCTTGCTAATATGCGTTATAGAATTCCAATAGAAGCCCAGGTTAGATGTCCTGCACATCTAACCTGGGCTTCTATTGGAATTCTATAACGCATATTAGCAAGCCCATTATCGCCGTTTTAGCGGCAGTTTGCTGCAGCTAAAACGGCGATAATTTTATCGCCGGTCTTGCTAATATGCACCGCAATTCTAAAAAAAAATATACGAGGATTAAAATTGTCCTTTATTTTTCATCAATGGCTTGTACTTTAGACAATATAGCGCATATGTGATTTTTGGACGATTCGGCAGAACTTTGATAAACTGCAACAGAAAAAAGCTTTAAAAATACCCGCCCGCTAACAGAAGCACTTTACATCAAATGATAGTATTTCATCTGGTAATGGTCCAATTTTCAAGCCATTGGCTGGGGACTGAAACACTACACCGAGTCATACCAGAGCCCGTCCGAAGCTGATTCACTTTGATGCTGCCGAGATGGAGAAGACGAGAGCTAATGGGATTTGAACCACCACCGGATAGCTGCACCAGGAACACGTACACAGAGTACTGAAGCAATAGATTCGAGGAGGCACCTGCTGTGGGGCAATTTTCAGCTTTTCCTTTTTCTAAGCAATGCTATATTTGCAACCGGCACTTAAAATGATGCGATGGATATGTCATGGGAATATTACGTGAAAGTCATGATTTCATCCGAGAAGGATCCAATTTATTTTAGAGGAAGCCCGAGGTGTAATGTGTTTGCCAGTCATTTCCCAGGAGCAGCTAATTCAATGACACATCTCTTGTTATGGTTTGAAATCTCAAATAAACTGCTTTACCCTGAAGAGCTCGGAATGTATAGTGCGCGCGGCCAGAGCCAGTAACCGCGCTTGCGGCTGCGGCGCCCATGAAATATTCACACGGTTAGTGCTGTCATGTCTGATCCGGGCCAGAGTATAGTTGTGCATATCACCGTAAAGAAGACAAGCAAACACAGAACCAAATTAAGAGCAAACTAAAAGCATTATTAAGCTTCTTTAACGAGCTGACACTTACTATATGAATGCCGTGCGTAAATTATAAAGTACGTAAAAGGGGACACGCCATCCATAACAATATATCACAGAAGACATAATAAAAAAATCCCGCCGCCTCTCTAGTCAAACCACACTTAATCGATGAAAGACAATATGAAACGCGACGCCGTGGAAGATTTGCCGCTAGAGGGCGATAGCACACTAATTTAGCTGCCTCTGCAGGGCTCATTTCTGAGACGATGAGCGGCTGAAATTCAAAGCGGTGGAAAGCTTTGCAAAATGAGAAAGAATCAAAGATGCCTTTCTGCGCGAAAAATGTCCTTTAAGGGTTTATATAAAAGATCCCACCTCAAATTAATAGTGCTCGCAGCACATTTTTCGCTTTATCTTTATTCTTGATCATAGTGTGCCGGAGATTAAAACCGAAGAACATCTATTAAAATGCATTTAGGCCTGATGTGAAGTATAATTCAAGCGATTATTTGCCGATCGATCGATATAGCGTTTTGGATAACTGCTGCAGGTAGCTTATTTATAATTGTGTGTGAGTGTGTGCAGGGATGAAAACAACGCACAAGAGTGGGCTAAAGGGCCTGGTGGTGGATTAAACAGGCATGTGGTGGAATAAACACAGTGCAGCATTGGAATTCCACACCCGACCTTTGATGGTACCAGTCGCAGTCTTCTGTCCAAAACATTGGGTGTTGCCATTTATTATTTTATAAATTTACCACTGGAATTTGTGAAACTATCATAAACTAGCCATAAAAACAAACGTTTTCTATTCTGAAAATGCATCAAAAATGTCCCACTTTGCTTAGCCTTAATTGGCTCCATAAATCTGGGATAAGACAACAAAGAGCAAATCGCTGCCTTGCCTTACTCTTCCCTGGGAAGGCGTTCCATGGGTGGCGTTTGAGTGTTCCCACACAACTCCCATGGTTTTTTATGCATTCCCAGATTTACCAGAACTTGTAGACCTGGGAATGTGCCACAAAGATATGCCTTCCCAGGAGAGGTGTAACAAAGAGAAATATCTTTATTTCTCCTCGTTACTTCCTCTTTTTTATGTGTGCTGCAATCTGCAGCACAAGTAGAAAGAAGATTATGTGCTGGAAGTTGTACCTCCTGCATGCAACACAGGCACCCATGCGCCATAATCCAAGTCAGCTAGGCTGCCAAAAGGGTCCAAGTGCAGGGGAAACGGCAGGAATTTGCTGTATTGCCTTAAATACTGCGCAATCCTTCCCTGTCATCCAGTGCCGTGCAGCAAGGTGACTTGCTGTGCTGCACTGCGTGACAACTTTGTATATAGGCCCCTATATACCGTGCAGTGTTTTGCGCCAAGGTGTGAAGACGACCCAAACAGATTTACATTAGGGCATGCACTTGAGGTCCATCCTCCAGGGAAAATTCCTAAGTGAAGACAGTCACAGAATGGCAAGTTTTATTAGATGTACACACATTTCACATTTTGGTTCCATATGCAAAATACCGCTTGATCACTTGTTTGCATGTGGTTTCACATACGGATAGGTTTTGTTGCAAAGTCAGGTCAGGTCATTATAGTTGCTTTGGCTTTATGTCAGAATCTAGGGATGTTTACGCAGGTCTGCCTCAGACACATATCCTATGCATTAATTAGCAGAGAGTCAGTCATTCATGGCAAAAAGTGGTTTTGGTACTGTGCAAAGGTCAAGTTTCATTGCTAAGAAACTTCAGCATATAATAGTTGGTCTACGCTGTTGTTTTTTACCACTTTGCATCATGCAAGATCCTTGGCAAACCTAAGAACCTAAGTTCTGGGGTAGGTCCTGGTGGGGCAGCCTTGGTTACTAGTATCAGTGGACTGGACTGTACCAGGGACTACAGGAGGGCTCAATCATCCCCAAATCCAACATCTTGGAAACCTCATCCTTGTTCTGGCTGTCACTTTGTTTGACAATCTGTAGATCACATTCTATACAGTCATGTTGTTCCTGTGTCTGTATCATGGGTACACCAATCAGTGAGCTCTGGGGTAAATGAGAATAAAGAGGCAAACTGCTCCTACAAATTTTGATGCTCCTTCTGTTGTTCTGGGCTTAGAGTAGGAAAGAGGACACCTTCCACTGACCCATCTTGAGCTTGGAAGGTCTGGGAGGGGTTCACTCTTCTTCTCCTCACCAACATCTGAATTAAGAGCATGGAGACTTCAGACCTTTCAAAGTTGGCCTTGAGATAGTTCACATGTATGACCCTTAAGGGGTTCCTAGATGTCTTGAGGTCCACCAGGTAGGTGTCCTCCCATTTACACACCTTCACCTCACAGGGCCTGACCCACCGGTCCTTCAAGGCCTGGGGTTCCACAGGCTCCATTACCCACACCTTTTGGCCAGGCTGATACTCCACCTGAGTGGCCTTCTGTTCCTAACAGTGCTTCATGACTTTCTGGCTGGCTCCGGATTCTCTGTGGCCTCTTTCTGGAAGCACTTCATCTAAGACCGGAAAGCCACCATGTAGCTCACTACATCTTGAGGGGGATTAATGGAACATTGCTCCCACTCCTCCTTCACTAGCCTGAAAGGTCCAAACATAGGTTGGCCATACAGAAGTTCAATGGGACTGAATCCCACTCCCTTTTTCCAGCATTTCCTTGTATGCAGCTAGCAAGCATGATAATAAGATGTTCTACTTACATCTCATGGGTTCTGGTAGGTCTATAATCATGCCTTTCAGGTTCTTATTGAATCTTTTAACAAGCCTATTGGTTTGGGGTGGTATGGTGTGGAGAACCTGTAGGATACCCCACTTTCATTGCACATGGCCTTCATGTATGCAGACATGAAGATGGTACCTCTGGCAGACACAGCCTCTTTGGGGAAACCCACAAGAATGAAGATCCCCATCAGTGCTCTGGCCACCTCGGGCACAGTCACTGACCTCAGAACAACGGCCTCAGGGCGTCGAATGGCATGGCTCACCAAGACCAGAATAAAACTGTTGCCTAAGGAAGTCTTGGTGTCTACAGGCCTAACAATATCAATGCCCACCCTTTTAAAATGGGTTCCCATTACAGGATATAGAAGCCTTCTGCTTTACTCCTGACTTCACACCGACCTGGCAGGTTAAACAGAACCTGAAGTATGCATCTAACTGCATCCTAATCTGGGGCCAATACCAGTCAGTTAAATGTTTTGGCCTGCACCAGATGACCTGCTACGGGGATGTCATGATCCAACTTCAGTAGGAAGGTCCGGTACCACATGGAGACAACCAACACCATACTGCAAACAAATGAGGTGATCACCAGAGGTTTTGCCATCTGCTTGGGACTAGGCCTGGGCGGTGAATTCCGCTTCGTTCGTGGAGATTGCAGAGTTTTCTGCACTACATGCTCCGTGGAGCTCGCGGAGTGCAGAAAACTCCGCTCCCAGTAGTGCAGGGGAGTTTTTTCCCCGCTCACACTCGCCAATGGTAAGTTTGCGAGTGTGAGCTGCCGCTCGGGTAGAAATTCTACCCGAGGGGCAGGAAGATCAGCGCGAACTGCATTTCGCACCACACTCCTCCACGAACTACACCCAGGCCTACTTAGGACTCAGCCTGCTGCCAAAGAACCTCAAGAGTGGGAAACTCCTTCTACATCTTGCAGAACTCTGCCTGGGATGTCTCCCTTTAGTTTGCAACCCAGCTAACTAAAGGTAAGTCTCCAAAAGCAGCAATGTCTTCCCATTCCAACTGATTGTGGCAAGTCATGCTTTGTGCTTTGTGTCTTCCCCTGTAGGTTCCAGGTGTCACCCTAGGGATCGACCTCCTCCCAGCCCGTGGGAATTTCTGGAGCAGGCATCACCCTGAGTATCTGCCTCCTCCCAGACCATGGGAGTTTCTGGGGCAGGTTTGTCATGCCCCCTGTCCTTCCTCTTCTTGGCAGGCACCTGGGCCACTCTTTTGGGCTCCATATCCTTTTCACTCCCCTTATCGACTGCCATGGACAGTGTGGTCAGGCATGCCCTCTCAGGCAATCTCAACAGCTCCAAGTGGAACCTGAGCTCCACCTCTGTCCATACGGTGTGCTCTATGCCATTTCTTGCAAGACAATCAACAAGCATGGCTGGACTCTTGCAGCTACCTTTTAAGGAACCTGAGATATCCCCATTTAAAGGAAATTAAAGCTCCTAGATAGTGACTCACCTAGTTGTCAGCTGTCACAACCTGGTGGATTACATCAGAGACTACCTTCTCTGAGTACACAAGATGACATCTAACAGTAGTCATACTGGCTCCTGTGTCTCTCAGAGAGTCAGCCCTCTGCCCATTGATGGTGAGCCACTGCCTATGTTTTTGTTGAATTCAATGAAAGGGGCAATCCTCTCATGCCCCACACTGTCGCACTGAAAAAAGTGGGATCTACTCCCCAATAATGTCCATTTCGTTCAGGTACTCCACAGTAAATCAATATAACCAATATGTATTCCATTCCTTGTTGCTCCATATACTTATTTTCTTTCATCACGCCGGAGACAGTCTAATTGCATCTGCAGTCTTTATTTAAACACTTCTTATACCAGCTGCATGTCACTCCAGACTTTTTACAACGGTATGTGCAGATAAATACGATATGAAGTAGGCACATCATTTTAGGTACCCAATGCATTTCGAGCCTCCTTGGGCTCTTCGTCAGGGGTTTCTACAACAAAATAGAATAAACAGCTTAGCTGACCCAGTCATTGTGAAAAAATGCTTAAATTCAAAATTATAAATTAACCATAACCCACAGCCCCATTGCATACCATACCCCTGCCCTCATCCAATACGATTCCTGTGCTGCTAGTGAAATTGAAACACCCTACTCCAGCCCTTCTTATATTCAATACATACTCCCATTGCCTTAATACGTGGTTCTCCCATTTCGCCTAAGACTTGTATCTCTCATCATCCCTCTTCCCCCACCTGCACCACCTCCTTCGCTCTTAGTTCTTAAACCATATGCCTCACTGTTAGTTCGTAACCAAACCACCTCATCCAAACTAACCTCCTCGTGCTGCTCTCCATATGCACGCTACTTCCTCTCTATTCCTCGCTGTTAGTTCATGGATACAGCTGCTTTCACTCTCGTGCTTTGAATAATCCTGATACTCGATCTTAACTACCAACACGTGCCTGCCTCCCCCTATAGCTGCACTCGATTTTAAACAAGCTCCTAACTGAAAACCCCATCTACCAGGGTGCACCTCTCACTTCACTACACAACCAGCACGCCACCCCCAACAAGTCTGTGCTCCCTTGACAAACAACAAACGTTGTTAAACAAAACATCCTTATCTCCCTTGTAAATTGCCTAAACCTGAAACCGTGCATACATACTCAATTTATAAATGAATAATAAACATAATTTATAAAAAACGAACATTATTGCATAACTAGAATCCATAAATGTGTTAAAAATACATTGCGTGTAAAATCATAAAAACAAACTGCTAATACATCTACCCCATAAATCAGCTTTAACTGTTCATAATACATGTCCGCTCTTAATTCCATGAATTTCCACTTCATGTTTCCACTGTCTCCGCTGTGACAAATACATACTTATACTCCTTTTCAGATTTCAAAACCCTTATTTTTATCCGATGGGGTGCAAAACTCATAGAGGCGATATTTTCTAAGCAGAACAGTCATAAGTGAGAATGCACTCCTCCCCTTAATAAGACACATACTTGAAAAACTCAATATTAAGTGCGTGCGGTCAGTGTCAGTGGATCGCCTCAAACCACTGTAATTCGAAAGAATTCAATGAAAGGGGCAATCCTCTCATGCCCCACACTGTCGCACATATGTTTTTGTTGAGGCATGTGAGCCTTAGGCACCATCCCCTTGTGATCTAGAGACAATAGGGTAACCTCTGGACTCCTCCCCAAAGCTAACTGGGCCAACCTCAACTCCAAGCTGTATGCTAGCCATTCCTGGGTAGGGCCACCGGTAGGGGGCTGCTTCCTGCAGGAGCAGATAGCATCTCCCTTTCTGTGCCGTGATGATAGCACTCATAGCATTTGGGTGAAAAGCCCTCAGGTTTCCTCCCATAATACGCTTTCTTCTTCTGCTCAGGATTGGACTGGGATTCCTTCCCTTGGAAACTATTCTGGGGCTTCCTTTGGGTTTTCCCTGTTTCACCCTCCTTCTGCTGGTGGGGACCCTGTCCAGCTTTCTTGCCCTCAGGCCACACAGTTTACTTCTTTGACACTCTGGTGCTAACCAAGAGGTCATCCTCCTTCACAATCTATCTGGGTACAGTGAGCTTTGAATCAATCAAGTGTTGGCTTATCTCATGAAAGTAATTATTGCACATACGCTATTTCATGGATAGATTGTACAACCCATCACTTTGCTGACCTTCACCCAAACATCTAGGGGCAGATTTACAAGCCCCTTGGGACCAACTTTACGCCGCTGTTGCGTCATGTGACGCAGCGGCGTTGTAAACAATGCGCCACGTTGCAACATATTTACAACGTGACGCATCTAGGGAGATGCGTCACGTTGTAAAGCCCTGGGCTACATTATACCTGCGTCAGGTATAATGTATGCAGGGTGGGCGTTCCCACGCAGGAAAGCCTCATAAAAGTGACGCAGTGAAATCTACAAGATTTCACTGAGTCACTTTTACGACGCCACTGCGTCAAAACCTTGCGCCTGCTTGAAGCAGGCATAAGGAGTGATGCAGCATGTTAGGAATAGGCATTCCTAACCATTGCTGGAGTTGCGTCGTCCTTGCGACACGACTAAAGCAATGCGCTGCCCTTAAGCCGACAAGATGCGTTACGCATCTGGCTATCCTTGCACTACGGTGCGCCGCATCCATGGTGGCGCAAGGGGTTTTTTCTGTGTCGCAATTTAACTGGCGCATCCCTGCTAATATGTAGGGATGCACCAGTTCTTGTAAATCTGCCCCCTAGTGCCTTACTAGAGTAAGCCACAAAATCCACCCAGGGCTAGTTAGACGGTTCTGGTTGACCCTAAACCTCAAGAGTTATTTGACACCTAGGGCTTCTTTCATGGGGGCATAACTTATCCTGTCAGCTTTATCTAGGGCCAGTAGGGTATCCCACCCAGTGCCTGGCATATGCTTCCAGAGGCTAGCCTCCAATCCTCCTCTAGGACTGTGTGCCAACTCAAAGCTACCTCATAGGCTTCAAACCATTTGTCGATGTCATCCTCCACTACAAAGCTAAGTGCCAGGTCTTTGGGAATGTGGTCTATTTACTTCCCCTTGGCAATTCTATGTCCCTGCTACTATCTTCACCGGACTCTGTGACCCTTCTGGGCTTCAGGTCCATTTTTTCTGGCTCATCTCATGTGCCAGCAGAATTTCCTTCTCTTCTACAGCCAACTTCTTGTCTTCCAAGGCTCTCTCACCTTCTGCCTTTTTCTCCTCGAGGGCCCTTGCTGCAGCTGCTTCAGTTTTCCTTTCTTCCATGGCCGACTTGTTCTCCATGGCAAGAGGGGTCAGCTGAAGCCTCAGCTCTCTCTAAGCTTAACTGTCCTCCAATGCTGCAGGGGTCAGACTATGAGAGGACTCACTTCTCTCGTCTCTGGACAAGGCAGGGGACCTCATTCCTGTGGGTACTCCTCTCTCCTCAGGGGCAACTACCAGGTCATTCTCTTCCTACTACCCTATCTCATCTGCATTCTCTGCATTATCATCCTCCTGCCCCTGTGATGTAGACTACTACATGCTGACCTCTCCCAGGTCTCTGAGGGCTATCTGAAACTAAAGTTTCTTGAAGCCTTTTTTTAGCTTCAGCCCCCTCTCCTTACACAACTTTTTCAGCTCTGCTGCAGTGAAGCTTTCAATGTTACTGAAATCCACAACCATTCTTCCAAAAATCACAGCTGCAGCATCCGATGAACAGTGAAGACTTGCTGCACTCAGACTTCAGACTTCACCCGCTTGGAGCTTTCCCACATTCATCCACTATCGAACCAGGATCCTGCTTTCAGCAACCCACCATTATTGATCCCCCACATCGTATCCAGCTTGCAGCTTGCCCCACGTCCGACTCGTTGATGTCCACTTTTTCTCCATTAAACTTTCTAAGTCAGAAGGTAAAATTTCCACCAGGATGAACCTGGTCCTTGTATTCAACCTGTGCTCCATCATGGTCGGTCGTAAGTTTTGACTTTGACCTTGTCTAGCGCGACTAGATAACCGCAATTGACACTTTGTGCTTTTCGGAATTATAATTAATTTAAACTTTGTTATTGTTGTTATGCTATTGTAATTTATACAGTGCACAGCTACTCCAAGGAGTGTCCCTGTGCTAGTCAGACATAACGACACCTACAGCAGCGGCCTATGCAGCTTGTTTGAAGAACCAGGTCTTTAGTTTTGTTTAAAGGCAGTGAGATCACGCGTTGTGAGTAGTTCCACAGGGAGTTTGTTCTATGTAAAAGGAAAAGGATCTGATGCCTATTCTAAGCCGGCAGATTTTTGGGACTCTAGCCAAGTGGTCAGCAGAATAGCGTAAAATTCTGGCAAGGACATAGTCATGAATCCTCTCCCTCAGATAGCCAACCCCTGAGCCATGTAGGGCTTTGTGTTCCAGGACCAAGGATTTAAACAATATCCTTTTTTTTATTGGAAGCCAATGGAGGGCCTTCAAATGGGAGGATATATGGGTTCTTAGAGGGAGGTTGAGAGGCAACCGGGCTGCTGAATTCTGGACCACCTGAGGTCTACCTAGGAGATACTCCGGCAGGCCAGAGTAGAGAGCATTCCCGTAATCCAACTTAAAGGTTATTAATGCTTGAATTACCATTCTTCTGGAAGACTCTGACAAAAGAGGCATGATTTTTTTCAGTATCCGAAGCATCCCAAAGCAGGAACCTATCAGAGCCTGGATCTGTGGTTGAAAGGAAAGAGCAATATCAAATTTGATGCTTAAGTTCCTTATTGAGCCTTGTTGAGGGCCTGGAAGTGGAGCGTCCTTCAGCCAGAAAGATCTCCTAAGGTTAGGGGGAGATGAACCAAAGATCATAATCTCGGTCTTATCTGGGTTGCATTTTAGCTGATTAATTTCCCGCCACTGGAACACCTTAGAGAGGCAGTTTTTAATTGCCTCCCCAGCAAACCCTTCTCCCTTTCCACAGGAAAAGAGAAGCTGAGTATCATCTGTGTAAGAAATCACTTTAGCTCCCAAAGCTTCCACCACTACTGCCAGTGGTGAAAGATATACATTAAATAGAGTAGGGCTTAAAGCCGAACCCTGAGGTACGCCAACCATTAGTTTACAGGCCTTGGAAGAGAAAGTAGGCATCCAAACCTCCTGGCTTCTTCCATCCAGAAAAAAGGTAAGCCAGTTTAGGACAATATTCTTAATCCCAATTGCCTGGATAGGATCAAGCAGCCTTTGGTGAGGGATAGTATTGAAAGCCACTAATAAGTCCAGCATGATCAAGATGGCCTTGCCTCCTGTTTCCAGGACACCTCTTACATATTCCACAACTTCTAAAAGTGCCATTTCCGTACTAAAGTGAGGCCTAAAACCTGACTAGCTAGGATGTAGGAGATTGTTCTCCTCCAGAAATTGTGACAATTGTGCATTGACTGCTTTTTACAATATTTTGGGATAAACAGGTAGAAGAGAGATGGGTCTATAGTTTGTCAAGTTTTTGGGTTCCCTGTGTGTTTTTAAAGTAATGGTATGACTTTTGCGTGTTTTCCAGTGGGCCAGGACCTTGCCAGATTGTAAAGAGGTGTTTAATACTCTGTTCACTTTCGGGTTAATGACCTGGGCCACTTTGGTCAGCAGTGTGGGAGGGCATGGATCGGAAGGGGAACCCAACTTCAGACACTTAATAGCAGCCAAAGAGACCTCTAGAGGCAATAGACAGAATTTATCAAAGGTAGGGACCTGTGTTATCTTAGAATGGATCATTGCTGATTTCCCCTCTATGAGAGGATTTGCCTGGATGGTGGAGATTTTATCATGAAAAAAAATAATTCCACCTCATCGCACCATTCTGCCAAAGGTTGGCAATCTCTGGAGATGGCCTCAGGGCTTAGAATAATTTTCACAATTTTAAAAATCTCCTTAGATTTATTGCCTTCTTCGACAATCTTCTTTTCAAATAATACTTTTTGGCTAGATGCACCTCTGAGTGATAGTCCTTCAGTGCTAGCTTATAAAGCTTTTTATCATCTAAGCTATAGTGGTGTCTCCATTTCCTTTCAAGATGTTTACATTGTTTTTTACTTGATCTAAGGGCCTCATTGAACCAAGGAGCTGTTAGTTTAGTCCTGTGAGAGTGACGTGCAGAAATAGGGGCTATCCCATTAATAGTACCTTGAATCCAGTCATCCAAGTACACAGCATCCGATTCGAGGGAACCGGAAAGGACCGGTGTATTTGCTTCAACTGCTTGAATCAGATCAGCTTGCTGGACTTCATGAAAAGTGAGAGAGTGAGCCCCAGTGTATTCCGTGATGGAATGCCCTTTTGTCGTTCTTGGCCAATTAAATTGGATCAAGTAGTGATCAGACCACACAAGAAGCGCTGGCTCAGAAACGTCCAGGTTCAAGTTGGAAAAGACCTGATCTAAAGTATGAACAGCTTGGTGAGTTGGGCCGAATACTTGTTGTTCAAGTCCAAAAGCTGACATTGTATCTAAAAGCAAGTAGACTGTTGGGTCAGAAGAATTATTCATATGGACATTAAAGTCCTCAAGGACTACAAAATGGGCATACTTAATAGCCCGGAAGGCCAGCGCGCTTCCTAGTGATTTCAAACATGGGCCAGCATGGCCAGGGGATCTATAAATAAGGGCACCTGCTATATACTGTTGAGGGGACAAGGTCAGGCAGAAGCCCATTGCTTCCGCCTCTACAAGTCCCTCAAGGGGCAGTGCTACACATTCAAACTCACTTTTATAGGCTATTGCTACCCCTCCAGCTCTACCCTTTTCACGGTCTTTCCTGAAAATGTTGTAGCCAGGTGGAATGGCATTACCTAAAGTCAGATTTGCCCACTCTGAAAGCCATGTTTCGGTAAGAAACAGAATTTCTGGCTTTCCATTATTTAAAAATTCAAAAGCTGTAATTCATGTTTATGTAATGAGCAAAAGTTCAGTAATACAGCAGGTAACTGTAGGAGATGGTGGGGCCTATGCCATTAATTGAACCATTGGGAGACCATGCACAGTGTGGACATACAAAATCTTTCAGTAGCATATTGGGTGAACAATGAGGAGAACACGGAAGTCATACATGCCAACATTTTAGAAGAGCAAAGTGGGAGATTAAAGAAAAAAAATCGGGAGAATGGGGCCTTGAATCGGGTTCCTTTCATGTATGGGCTTAGCAAGTGAGCTGCTGCAGGATCGGACATTTGAAACGCAAATGCCCGTTTTTTTCTTACCTTTCAGAAGCATGGAGTGCAATGGCAGGCAGAAAGAGGGTGATGCAAGTGTTGTGCACTGGCCTGCAGGAGCAGGTTGCTGGCAGTGCATACACCACGTTACACAATACCAAGCCCTGTCAGCTGAAACCCCCGAGTAATCGGGTTTTTGCTTGAAGGAATCGGGAGGGGGGAGACTAGCCTTGAAATCGGTAGTCTCCCGCCTGAATCGGGAGGGTTGGCATGTCTGACGGAAGTATAGGGGATAAGCTATGCAAAACCGAGCTTTCATAGGTGATAGGGGGCCTACCTTCAGGAGAGAAATGTGCACAGAGGCTGGCACTGGACACTGACGGGTGAAGATGGGCTTGCCTTAGGCGTGCCTTCGGCATGCCAGTGGCACGCCTCTGCTGCACATAGGTGTCAGCATCTCTTTATTTAGCCAGGTTCCCCAACAACTTTTGGTGCCAGACCGGAAGTAAGGAAAGATTGGCTTCCTCTGCGCAAATGGGTTAATCCCACGGCAGACCGGGAAGTCAAAGAAATGAAATGTGGCCAAGATAACAGTAAACACAAGGTATTAAAATGAGGAAATACCTTAAAAACTTAAGACCTTTTAAAAGATCCTGTTCCCAGTTATAGCTTGCCTGTGCGGTCTGCTGCGCATCCGTGACTGCATATCTTTATGTAATAAACAAGATATTCTTCCCGAGCAGAAAGCAAAAATGACATTCAAAATTTAAACCATAACAGATCAACAGTCCAATAAAATATCCAGATCCAAGATAATCTCGAGTGGTTTTTCTTCTTTTTTATTTTCTTGTTTTCTTTATCCTTGTCAAAAACATATTCAACTTATACACAAATAATATCACCACATTTCAGGAAAGACTTCAATATGGAATTTTTTTTCATTGATTCCAGAACCCGTGATGACGGCGGGAGTACTCTCCCCTTTTTGAATTTACTATACATATACCTATTTGGACCAGATTACAAGTCCGATCGAGATATTGATTACAAAATATATCAGGATGTTGAAGGATACGCATTATTTAAATACTTTTTAAACTCATAATTATATGGGACCATATTGAAGTCTTTCCTGAAATGTGGTGATATTATTATTAGAGATTTGTGTTTGCCCTGAGGAAGTCATCGGATGAATCTTCCCGAGACGAAACACATGTTGGCTATTGGCTACATTGGCTATTGGCTACTTTTGGTGATGTCATCTACACCAAGCCATCCACTGTGAATTTGTGTATAAGTTGAATATGTTTTTGACAAGGATAAAGAAAACAAGAAAATAAAAAGAAGAAAAACCACTCGAGATTATCTTGGATCTGGATATTTTATTGGACTGTTGATCTGTTATGGTTTAAATTTTGAATGTCATTTTGCTTTCTGCTCGGGAAGAATATCTTGTTTATTGCTTATTCTCTGTGTCTTTCTAGTCACAGGGGTATTTGGGATGCGGGTGGCCTTTTCCAATTTGTTCCCTAGAGCAACTTTTAGAGAATCTCTGTTACAGTGATACCCAAATATTGGTTTTGCGCAAGGTGTAACCTAGCCACGCTTCTAAGTTTATTGCATATCTTTATGTAGCCAGGCGCCCCAACAACTAGCCTGCTGATTGGAGCTTACAGCGCCAGACTGGAAGAGAGGAGAGATTTTCATCTTCTGAGCAAACAAGATAACTCAGCGGCAGACCGGGAAGTCAAAGAAATGAAATGCAGTGCAAGAGAATATTAAAAACAAGGTATTTAATATGAGAAAATCAAACAGCAGTTAGAAACTTAAGACCTTTTAAAAGATCCTATTCTCAGTTATCACTTGCCTGCGCCGTCCGCTGCGCGTTCATGTCAGCATCTCTTTATGTAGCCAGGCTACCCAACAACTAGCCTGTTGATTGGTGCTTACGGTGCCAGACCTGAAGTGAGGAAAGATTGGCTTCCTCTGCGTAAACGGGATAATGCCACAGCAGACCGGGAAGTCAAAGAAATGAAATGCTGAGCAAGAGAACAGTAAAGACAAGGTATTTAAAATGAGGAAATCAAACAGCAGTTAAAAACTTAAGACCTTTTAAAAGATCCTATTCTCAGTTGTCGCTTGCCTGCGCAGTCCGGTTCTACATATAGGATTTTTGTCATTTTGATGTTGTTAGAAAATGAGTCATTAGTTGTGTGACCTGCACAAGTACTGGGTGTACATTGGTCCTCCACTGGGAACCAAACACCTCATTGTAGCGTTTGACTCTCACAGGGTAGCGAAGCAGAGCAGTTCAAGGCCTACTCAAGGGAGGTGGTGTGGGCTAGGTACACAATAATAACATTCAATAAATGATTGTCCAGTCTTGGCTTTTACTTTTGAAAAAGGAAAAAGTACATTTATTACACAAACACTACTCAATACTATGCAACAATTTACAGATATACATAAGTTGATGGAAATACTTCTTGGAGACATTGAGTAATCACTTTTGCCCTCACAAAAGGGGATTTATATTAACAAATCTCATTTCAAAACATTCTCTTGCACTTAAATGCAATAGCTGGATGTCACTTGGAATGTCCTGCACTTAATCTGGCAATAAACCAAATATATAGATTGTCAGCATCATGATTTCAATAATGCATTTACAAGGAAAATGTACATGCAGGTCTAGATGATTTGTGTACTAATAATAACTTTCAGCATGAAAATTGCAATTAAAACATAGCCCCCAAAGGGCATCACATTTGTAATTACTACACATGTAACTACAGCCTTCCAACCCTAGAGAGTGTTTATTCAACATGAACTTATATTAAACACCTTCAGGCCACAGAAATTGCAGCCATAGCCTTTGCCCCTAAAGAGCACAGGACTCCCAGCTGTAGAGCAAATGCTCCAGCTTGGGGAGTGCTCAAAATTCCTGAAAACCCTTGAGGGGTTTTTCTTTTGGAATCACACCCAACTAGTGCTTAAACTATACAGGGAAACAATTGAGCTTACTACAGTGTTTGACCTGGAGATTTCCATCAAATTCTTCTTTATAAGAAAGGTCCATGTAAGCAAGTGGACCAGGTTCGGCTTGTCATAGTCCCCCTTTCAGGTCAGTCTACACATCTTCTGCAAAAACACTTGGGGGCCTATTTACAAGGAAACTGTTGGAGCGCTGCGTTAAGCCAAGATTGCTAACGGCGTGCTTCAACAGTTTCCAAATGCAGGGATGCGCAGTGTTTACAAGAACGCAGTGGACCCCTGCATTTCCCATAGCGGTGGCGCTAAATTTAGCTGCCTGGTGTCAATGTAGACACCCTTGCACCATAGTGCAAGGGTGCCTGTGTTAGTGGGAATTATTGTTCATGTGCAAGAAGGTGTCCCTTCCTGCACATAAGCAATCAGTAATGGCGATTTTATGCAGCACACATAGAAGTTGCAACTCGTCATTTTTTAATGATTGTTTATGTGCAGTAAGGGAGATCTTCCTGCACATGAACAATCACTTGTGGCGATTTGCAGTTTCAATGTGTGCTGCAGAATGCAGCACACATAGAAACAGCAAAAAACTTGGAAAAATTAATCATTTCTCCTTGTTTCGCCAGGTTAAGACCAGGTTTTCCCTGGTCTTATTTTTGGCACTGCCCCATATTTACGCCGGAACACCAACCGCAATACTCATTGCCTGCCCCTTCCAGGCTAAGTACTGCGTGAAAGGGGGCCTTATTCACAAGGTGGCGTTAAGCCACATTAAGTGACTTAACGCCGCCTTGTAAATAAGACGAAGTGCTTATCGCCACCAGGATGTCACAGAAAGGGTCGTTCAGGAGCGATAAGCTCTTGTAAATATGCCCCTTGCTTTAGATATAATTTGCACTGGGGTGTTTTTGCAACAAATGTTAGATAGCCAAGTTTAGAAAAAAATGTACAACTTCCATAACTCTAAATATAAAAAGAAATATTCAAAATTCATCCAAATTGATGCATTTTTACTTTTTTGTACATTTTCTAACGCAGTTGTAACAACATCACAATCACTGCAACTCAACTTAATTCATGAAATTAGAGTTTGACTTGTTATATGGATAATAGTGTAAAAAGGTGTGATCCTGCTGTGTGACACTGTAAGGCAGAGAGACACATTCTCCATTGTGAATGTAAAACAAATCACTTCACCAGACAGTCACTGAGCCAGATGCATGACTGTACCGGACTTTCTTTACTTAAATTGATATGTTATACTTATTAATGTGCTGGAGCAAGAATCAATTTTAAATATATATGGTTTATTGTCTCGTGCACAGAGCTGATCCTGGCTCCCTTTTCCTTTTATTTATTCTTCTCTCAAGTGTGCTACAGATCTTGGCCGCCGTTTATGAGAATCAGGAGCTAGTCATCACATAAATTTTACTCACAAATCTTAATGCTAACTTAAGTCAATAATGAGAGTTTGAATTAGTTTCAAGGGTTTTTATTTCCATTAAAAGTTTAGTAACATCTTTCTCAATATTCAATTATTTCAGTATCTCAATCAATTAACAGAACTGATAAAAAAGTATGCTTGATCAAAATCATAATTTGTATAATAAAGCATCAAGTGCATTCCATAAAGGGAAGAATACCGATTGTAAGAATGGGGTGAAAATGGTGTTAGTCAGAACACATAAAGGGGCATATTCTCAAGAACGTGTGATAACCACCGCAAGTGTAGCTTAACGCAACCCTTCACATCGCAGTCTATCGCGGGAAAACAACTCTGTGTCAACGTGGAATTCACAACACGGCGGTACCATGCGATAGTCACACGACAACGCGTCAAATGAACGCATTAAAAACAACGCGACGCCGCAAAAATGCGAAACCCCAACGCGAAAATAGTAGCGATGACGCCAATCGCGATACAAAAATCTACAAAAACCAGCCACAGGCCTGCAATTCCCACGCGTCATGCGGGAAAAATGCACTATAAAAGTAGAAAAAAACCATACCAACAAAAGCCAAACAACAGCGAAGCACAATGGAGGCATCCGGAGCAAGTACAGAGGACAACCAGAACCCCACAAGCCCCCCGGAGGAACAGCCAGGGACATCGGGGTCAGGGAAGGGCAAGGACAAGAAGAGTAGGAAGAGGCGGTTCAGTCCGCAGGAAAACAGGATCCTGATAACGGAGGTGATAGAACACCATCAAATACTGTTCGTCACCACCACTGTGTCACTGGCAACTAAAAATGGAATATGGCAGACCATCGTGGACAAGGTGAATGCAGTCGGTGTGCTGAGGAGGACAATGGATGAGGTCAAGAGGTGCTGGAATGATGTGAAGCGCAAAACCAAGCTGAAACTCGCAAACAACCGGAAGGCAGCAATGCAGACTGGAGGTGGGAGTCCAGTGCCACAGGAGGAGCTGGACGAGATGGAGGAAATGGTGTCCACAGTCATCAGTGGGGAGACGGTGGCAGGAGTTGGGGGACCGGACACTGCTCAACATGACCGGACACAACAGCAACAGGGTGAGTAACCACCAGGGACTGGGGGGACAGGGGAGATGGGCACAATGGCACACATGCACAATTAAGCAAAGCACATCTGCGGACAAACCATGCCCCAGACCCACAACTCCCACCAAGAGACCAATGCACACAGGTATGCAACATCTCAGCACTGCATAAGCACAGAACCCAGAGGCACACCGCATGAAAGGGATAAGGGCAGCTAAATCAGAGCTGCAGGGGCGACTCCCCCAAAATGCGGCACACACACATTACATGCAGAGCACATCAACATTGACAACGATGTGGTACAAACCGCAACACGTCCACAACAGAACAGAGTACACAACTGGTGCCGCATGTGCGTAGAAACTGGCCAATCACATTTGGAACTGGAGGGAAACGTGAGTTGACAATGTACAAGTACAAACACACATCCGTGATGTAGTTGGAATGTCCACTGTCCCACATCAAATAGGCAGCTCCCCACAAACAGTCACAATGTACACTGTCATGCAGTCTGAATGTAAACATGTACAATGCGTCAACATACATGTGAACACGATGTTAAACTGCATCTCCCCTTCACATTGCAGGGGGAAATCCAACACCTCCTGCAGAGCAGTCCGAACCTCTCTTCTCTGATGACGAAGAGGACCACCACACCTTCGACTCCGATGCCCTCCAACAGCTCGTGGAGAGCCTGCGCAGCCCACTTCCAGGATCAGGGCAGCCCAGCTGCCATGAGGAGAACCCACCCCCTGCACAGCACACACAGCAGGCAGCACCCACCACCACAGCTGCCTCCCAGGACCCCCACGACGAACACATGGCCTTCCAACGCCGTGTGTTGGGGTGCCAGGAGAAGCTGGCTGAACAGGTGCAGGTGGGGTTCGACCGCATGGCAGCCAAACTAGACGCCATACGTGGGTGTCTAAGTCCCATCAGGGACCACTCACAGTCTCTAACGGACACCCACAGTCCACTCCATGCTCTCCAACGGACCATGGCTGACATCTCTAGAGTCCTGACTCTGCGACAAGAATGACTGTCTAGTCAGAGAGCCTCCAGTGATCTCGCCAGGGAGTTGGGACACATGCGGAGGATCATGGAGAACATGGAGCGGAAGCAGGCGGAAAGAGCAGCTGCCACGGCTGCACACCAGCGAGAGGTAGCTGGGTCGCTCAATGCCCTGAAGACCTCCTCATGGCATTGCTGCCACAAGGCCTGGCGCTGATGCATGCTGCTGCTACCACCCCATCCACATCTCCGGCCCCTGATGTGTCAGTGCCGCACAGTGCTGGAGACAGAACACCACCAGCCACATGTGAGGCACATGCAACAGCAGAGGACGAAGATGCGGATGATTCTGTCATCGTGGTCAGGAGGACGCAGTAGAATTCATCTCCGCCATGTGGCCTGTTTCTGCTTGGTTCTTCCCTCTGCATCATCACCTTCCACTGTCCCCTGATGCACTCTGCGACACTCACCTTGGACCTCGACATGGACTGCCATTTCCTGTTTGGTCACCAATGACACAGCTATCAGACTGCGGACTGAAGTCCTCCTCTCCTGATGTACCTGTCATTCCCTGAAGGACTCTGGCTGGCCCTCCACGGGCCGACAATGTGAAGTGGGGTTGGCATGGCCCTGTACTGCTCCAGCTGCAACACTCCCTTGAATGTGCAATAAACATTCTTATTCACACAGATGTGTCATGTCTATGATCTTTCAAGTGTGGAAGTATGGATGAATGTAGGGTCAGTGATTCCCCCTTTCGTCCATGTTGCCCATGTTTTGAGACTTTTGTCACAGGGTGACACATTGCCGATTGCGGTCCGGGTGGTGCCGACACTACAACAGAGACACATCCAGTAGTCACTTCCTTGTCCAGCCCAGGACGGAACCACACCCAGAGCCCCCGGGTCATTGTTCACACCCTTATGCTGGACTGGCATACGCCAGGATAGCCCACTCCGATTACGCACACAGGGGGGGACGAAAACGCTACATGTCCCAGGTCTTCACTGTAGGGATCTGCTGCTCACAGGTCTAGCTGTCAGCATGCCACAGCCACTCCCTCACGGCTGGTGTACACCCACACCACACCCATCCAGCACAGGCGTCACAGGACATGTGACCCTGCCAATAAAAAGGGCCTGGCGCACGAGCTGGACGCCATTTCCACTCTCTCTGACTGGGTGTCTCCGTGTAGTTCTCATGTATGCATGAGGGCCTAGGGCCCTGCCACCTCACATTGCCCAGTGCCGGCGGTGACATGATGGCGTCCGCACCACAGGACTCAATCATTAAGGGTCCATGGCTAGCGGTGCACAGACTTGGTGGCACCGGATACACTGCGGCAGGCACATGCACACCGCCACGGGACGGTGTCCTGCGGTGCAGTGAGATAGGGGCACCTAAAGTGCTGAGCGGGTGCGCAGCCTGCGATGATGCGCCGTCCTGGTGGTCTGGACTGGCAAGGATTAGTGTGAGCCCTGCTGGACCGCAGTGTAGGCCTGAGCCAGCGGGCAGGGCGGGCCTCCCGCCATGTGGCGTTGCCTCCCGGTTCACAGAGTTAGTGGCACCTCAAGCGCTGTGCGGGTGTGCAGCCTGCGATGATGCCGTGTGCACTGATGTGGTCTCTGCCATTGCGAAATCAAGACCCAGAATCATGTGTGTGACCTGGTGGCCTGCGGTGCGGGGCTGCATGATGTGGAGGGTGCCATGGTCGCGGGCACCGGGCTTGGAGATCCCTCCGGAACGTGGTGGGCCCTCTTGGAGACACGCCGGTGGCGGAAGGTGAGCAGTGAGGCCTGGTTGCGCAGGGGCGGGCAATAACCGCTGGGCAGCGGTAGGGGCTGGGGTGCAGCAGCCTGTGTGCGCAGGGGTGGGCAAGCGATGATGGCGTGTGCAACTGTATGGGCTCTGCCATTCATGTCTCTGGAAACTGTTTCAGATGAGGGACCTGGGGGACTGCTGTGAATACCGTCACGTGGTTGTAGACACACCGGTGGCAGCAGGTGAGCAGTGAGGCCTAGTTCCGCAGTGTCGGCACTCTCTCACCCTCTCTTTCTCTCTCCCTCTCTCTTTCTCTCTCCCTCTCTCCCTCCCTCTCTACCTCTCTCTTTCTCTCTCCCTCTCTTTCTCTCTCCCTCTCTCCCTCTCTCTCCCTCTCTCCCTCTCTCTTTCTTTCTTTCTCCCTCCCTCTCTCCCTCTCTCTCTCTTTCTCTCTCCCTCTCTTTCTCTCCCTCTCTTTCTCTCCCTCTCTCTCCCTCTCTCCCTCTCTCTTTCTCTCTCTCTCTCTGTCTCTCTCTCTCGCTGTACTTTGATGTGCGCATGGCACACCTTCTGATCAGTAGCGGCTCCTGGTGGGAGTGCTGCCGGGCGGTGACGTGGGGCAGGGGAGGGGCAAGGTGGGGGGTAGTAAACTCTGGAATACGGCCCAAAGAGGTAAGTAAACAAATAAATAAATAAAACAAAATTCGTAGCGCACGCTGCATCGCATTTGGCGATGCAGCGCGCGCAACAAATTTCGTTTTATTTATTTATTTGTTTACTTACCTCTTTTGGGCCGTATTCCAGAGTTTACTACCCCCCACCCTGCCCCTCCCCCGCCCCACGTCACCGCCCGGCAGCACTCCCACCAGGAGCCGCTACTGCTTCTGATCCAGATTTCTGTTTTGCAGGCTGTGACTTACAGAATGTCCTGAGACGACCCGCCATGCCTCTTCAGATTTTTTATTTTTGTTTCTTCTGTAATAAACGTATTGTTTGGATATTATGATATGGATGTATGATTTCCCTTTTTCTGACCACACATGTATGTTGGGTGTTGTGATTGTGCGACTTCAGGCTATTTGTTTGGTCCATGATTTCGTGGAGTTGAGGTGCAATATGTTTGTCCAAAGGGGGGTGTGTGGGGGTGCCCGGAGTACGGCCCGGGGGGTCCTGGGGGTGGTGGCCGTGGGTGTTGTTGACCTATTGGGGCTCCGGGCTGCATGATCGGTAGCTCCAGGGCATCTGTTGTTCTTCATGTGTGGCTATGGGCTGTGCTCCCTTGTCTGGTGCCGGTTGTCGTATGACTTTACACCAGGTAGGAGCAGGTGTTAGTTTCCTGCTGCTAACGCGCCTTAGCGCATTTTTTGTGGTCTTATCGCCGATCTGGCTGGTCGTTGAGAATGTTGTGGAGTGGTGTTGTTGCGGCTTTTTGCACGGGAACGCCTACTCTGCATATCATTAGCGTTAGTTGCCGGGGTCATCTGTGGTGATGTGTTTTGCGACTGCTATCGCAGGTAAACTGGTGTTTTGGGCTGTTAGCACCAGCTTGGGAATGGGGCGATAATTTTATCGCAACTTTGGCTGAGATAAAGTGCCGTTAACTCGGCGATAGTTCCTTGAGAATATGCCCCAAAGAGTTCAAGTTCGAGAGGAAGAGTGAGATAGAGTATAAAGCTCAAATTCAATCAATCAGTATCAGCAGGACTTCCCATAAAAGGAAGTTCATGAAACTCAATAGAGTCTCAAACAAATAAACCAAATAATCATGCAGTACCAGCAGCAAACTGCAGTCAGCAATAGGTTCAAAAATTATAAATCAGCTTTCTGCATTCAGCATGAAGCCTTCAGCATTCAGCCTTGGAAGCAGGTATGAAGAGGGAAAAAGGCAACTGGAGAAAGGTATCTGGAAAAGGCATTAAAGACATAAAAATTGTACTCTAGAAACATGCACTAATATAAACATTGTTACATTCCATGTTGTCTCTTCTTCTCCTCTCGTCCAATGGGCTTTCAAGTGTCTTCTGAGAACAGGATCTCCTCTTCCTTTCCCAATAATTGAACAAACAACTACGGTCAGTTGTCGTGAAATGAGAAACAATATTTTCAATTGTGACTACATAAAAAGCCTTTCAATACAGACCTTCTTTCCCACGATCATGACTACATTTCCAACCTTCTATTAAAATAAATTGTATGTCAGCTGAACAATGAACTATGTAAGGCAGAAACATCAGCTATAATGAGAAATTATTTAGACCACATCCTTCGCTGTAATATGAGGAAAAATATGTTAAAAAGGTTAACATTTCTATTCCAGTTTTACATTCCTGTGTGATTATTCTCTATTACTTTATTTATAGATGAAGTTTCTTTAGAAAATATTTTAAAATGTTAATATTATTCAGAATTATTTTGCAGAGTTATGTGAAGCTTTTCACCAAAAGGCATAGTCACGGAAAGGTCAACTTTTAAACATTTTCATGCAGAATTCAGCGTTTCTCTGGTGAGTCGCTTATTAAGCAAAGCTACTTTTAAACATTTTGAGGCCTAGTACCAATAAGTATGACTTCTTACAGATTTTTGTACATTTTTAAACATCAATTCAGTTCAAAATAAATTTCATGTTAATGTTGCACATATAACTTTGCATTTTTATTTTTCTCTCTCCAATCTCCCATCTGTTGGTTAACTTAACCATCACACTTTTGCATGAAATTCTGCTCAGAGGGCACTCTCATCATCAGTTGAGTCTTGTCTTTTTCTTTTCAAACCTTTCAATTGCAGCGATTTCCTATATTCGTCATTAAGATGATCATTTAATGCTAGTTCTTTTTCTGTTCTTTTTCTGATTTCCCTGCTCTTCCTTCTGTTAATACAGTATCTACAGCCTGTAAATAATGCAAATCGACATAGCAAAAAAAATCCCTATAAATAATATTGGCATTAAAATAGCTTTGAGGATTCCTCCTCCTGCAGTTGTAAACCAGCTTCCATTTGTGTGTATTCCCTTCCCAAAGTTTTCTAAAATGCTAGGTGTTTCTAGCGGCTCTAACTCAGATTTTAGATCAGAAATGTTCTTTGCAAATTCTTGGATTTTCTTGCTTTCATCTGGTATGTAGGAACAGCAGTGCTGAAATTTCAGCATCTTGCAGACTCTGCTTTTCTCGGTGAGTAAAATGTCTAATGCCAATCTGTTTTGCAAAATCATGGATCTAATTGCTACTAATTTAGTGTTTACAGCTAATACGGCCCCAGAAAAACTAGTTGCCAGCATGTCGACAACTGTTGACAGTTTTCTATTCTTTTCATCATTCAGTATGACTCTTACTGATGGCATTAATGCACCAAAAATGTCTCCCACTAACTGGGTTCCATCTTCTCCACTACGGGTATGTCTGTTAATGTTACCACTGTTAATTTATCTATACTATATGCATGATACATTTTAGGAAACAATATAGCTAAACACCTAATACCCTCCCAATCAGCAGTGAACTGTTAGTAAGCATTGTGTTCACAAACAAAATAAACTCCTAGAATTGCAATGTCTTCCCCTTGAAAAATTTGTCATGTGCCTCCCATTAATTTGAATGTGTGTTCGCAACTACTGATTTCCACATATCTGGTTCTAATGTGTGTTCTTCTTTGCAAACACACATTTTTCCTTTTTGTATTCTGTCTAATTTTAGCTTTGGGTAAACCATTTTCATTTTTGATTCATGTTTTTTCTTCCAAACGTTTTTCAACATATTTTCTCTGGTCTTACTATGTGAAAGGTTAGTGTGCCTTCCCTATAATGTCATAATAAAGACTTTTCTAAAGGTCTTATTAAACAAGTTAGATTGTTTTTATAAGCTTTAACACTATCTAAGGGCATAGACAGTCTAAAATAATACCAAGCTGTGTCCATTTCTTTTGCTTGTGGGTGTAAATTCAGGCTTTCCACTAGTGTTACTCCAGAGAGTATTAGGCCATGGTTGAATAAAAATATTCAAAATGCTCTCACCTATATACAGATGTACGCAATATACTATATGTAACGGTGATTAACAATGGAATGTGATGTATGTAACCTCTTCTGCTGCTGATGAAGGTAACTGGGGGCAGACATAACAGTCCTTTGCATCCATGGCTTGTGTGTATTCCTCCACTAACCTGGAATAAACGTTAGTTGTATAGTCATCTCTCTTGTAGTTTGCAAATGATGATTTAAATTGTTTGTCGTCTGTTATGTGGGCAAATGTTGTAGTTGCCTTAGTAGACCTAACTTCTTTATCAGGTGTAAAATAAAACCATACTAATACTACTATAATCATTAGTACTGTTATTACGAAAATAGTACCCATAATAATCTTACATCTAATTTAAACAGACAACACATTTGTCTGTAGTCTTATCATTTAATCAAAGTATACAGCAATAGCTCAACAGTTAATTCAGAGTTTCTCCAATTTTTTTGCAAATTGTTTATTTGAATAGTCTTCTTTTTTTCAAAATTTCTTTAAATTCAAATCTTTGTATGGACAAATTTAGCCCTACTCTGTGTTCTTCTGAAATGCGATCCCTGCTCTTCTTCCACAAACATTGGCCTAGATAAATCTTCTTCAAATAAAAAAGTATTTCTTTTCAGTCCTTTATATATATTCCAGTGTTCTGGAAATCTTTATAGAACAGCCTTTTCTGATTTTACTGAAATGATATCATGGAGGATTAAACAGTACAGATTTCACATCACACAGTTCATCCAATTTATTTTATTTATTTATTAAACTTGTAAGGCGCAACAGCTACCCAAAAAGGGTTTCCCGGCGCCGAAGCGAGACAAAAGAACAAAAGGCAGCTAAAATTACTGGCTGAAGAGCCAAGTCTTCAAAGATTTCCGAAACTGGATGTATGCCGTTTCGTTACGGATGGCTTTAGGAAGTGAGTTCCATAACAAGGGGCCGAGGTAGGAGAAGGACCTTCCTCCCATCCGGGATAACTTTATTCTAGGCACAGTAAAGTTCCCTTGAGTAGATGAGTGGAGGCACCTAGAGGGCATGTAAGGGTTGACCATGGCTTGAAGATATTTGGGGGCAACACCAGTTTTAATTTTAAACATGTAGCTCAGGGCTTTGAACTTAATACGGTTCTCCACCCTGAGCCAGTGCAGGTCTCTCAAGTGGCCAGAGACCGAGGTCGTTCTAGGTACCCTGCAAAGTAGTCGTGCGGCAGAGTTCTGGACCAGCTGAAGCCTGCGCGTCACCGCCTTGTTAGAACCGAGGTAGAGGACATTACAGTAGTCCAGTCTCGAGGTGATAAGGGCCTGGACCACTGTTTTCTGCGTGTACTCTGGCAGCATCCAAATAATCTTTCTTAGCCACTTCAAGATGGTAAAGCAGGTGGCTGCTACCTTGACTGTCTGATGATGCATAGAGAGTTGGTCGTCAATGATGACACCTAGGTTGCAGACTTTACTGGAGGGGCGGGGAAGAGCACCCATCACACTAGGCCAGTGTTGTGGGCCCCAAAGATCTTTATTTTTGCCCAAGACCAGAACTTCCATATTCTCTCCATTTAATTTGAGGTAATTGGTCTGCATCCAGGATGCAATTTTTCCCAGCCCAACTGAAGCTGGGAGGGCCCGGCTGCTTTATTCGTGGAGAGAGAAAAGATAATTTGGGAGTCGTCAGCATAGGTGAACAGGGACAGCCCAGCTGCGTCCGCGACGTTGGCCAAAGTTCTAACATATAAATTAAAAAGTAGGGGGCTGAGGATGGAGCCCTGGGGCACCCCATAAGGTAGAGAATGAGAGTCAGAACTAGCAATGGAAGAAAAGATTTGAAACGTGCGGTCAGAGAGAAAAGAGATGAGCCAATTCAGGGCTGAGCCGCCAATGCCAAGAGAGCTGAGCGTATTTACTAGTGTGATGTGGCATACCGTGTCGAATGCCACACTAAGGTCAAGCAGGATGAGAGCGACCGTGTCGCCAGCATCCAAATGGTGTCGTAGCCTTTCCGTTACTCCTAGTAAGGTGGTCTTGGTAGAAAAACCGGCTCTAAAACCGGATTGGGAATGGTGGAGAAGCTTTTGGTCTTCAACAAATTTAGTGAGTTGGGAATGTATGTGTTTCTCCAAAATTTTGGAAAAGGCCAGCAGCAAAGAGATAGGTCGATAGTTGGATGATAAGTCAGGGTCAGCATTGGCCTTTTTAAGAAGTGGGACCACCATGGCATGCTTCCCATGATCCAATGATACATTCAGCACTTGATCCACATAGTAAATCCATTCAGTTGCAAAATATCTTCGACAATGCACTCTTGCTCTTTTGATCTTCGCTGTCCTTGTTGTTCACCCTCAGTGTCACTTCCACCACTCGAATCTATCTCCTCAGGGATAGTCGGTGATATTCTATCAACTGACACACTCGTCTTAAGTCTTCTTTGACCATACTTTTGTAGCCATTTAACGTTGCGGGTGACTCTTCTTGTTTCTGTGCTTGTTCCTTCACCCGGATCCTCTATTTGTGCTGATGGTGTTTCAGTAGTTCTCTCAATTTGAGGTTTTGTCTCTTCTTCTTAGTCAGAGACCTCATGCCACTTTGTGAAATAACAGGCATTTGATTAAGTGCAACTGTGTGTTGATCTTTACCCCTTTCTTTTCCTTGCTGCTGTTGTGATCTTTGTGTCACGGCTCTTTGTTGATGTTCAGCTTGTGGTGATGCAATCACCAGTGCTCTTCGTTCAGGCTCAAACAACACAATTTATTGCTATGGATTTCTTACTCCTCTCGTGGATGACACATGCACACAGTTTGCAACTCCAGCACATTTAAAAGTAGTGTTCATGTGAAGGAAGTGACTCAATTAGGGTCACCCGGGTCACCAATGACCACCTCTCAGCCTTCCATACCAAATGAAGAGTCGGTCAGACAGTAGAGAATACAAACCAATAACTGTTTATTAATATTCACTCAGAGCAGAGCCCGGTCTGCCCAGTCGCTAAGAGTGCTGCAGAGGGACTGAAATCAACAAGCATAGAGATACATTATGTACATTTCGTAACTGGGCTAAAACACACCCACAGTGGAATTTTTCAGGCAGGTGCAGCTAAACAGTGAAATACAGAAAAAACAGTTTCAGTGGTCTATCATTTACAAGGTATTTCAATTCCAAGGTCATCCATTTGGGCCCGTCACCAGACTAGTGGGAGAGGGCCTCTATCTAGTGAGAAAGGTATGCACTAATAGGAACAGTGTACTTATTACGGGAACAAGTCTAACATGGCAGAAACAAAAGCATTTCTCGGAATCAAACTAAATCAATTTTGAACAGCCTAAAATGGCGCCTGCAAAGAAAATGGCACAGCGAATGCTAACTTACATAGGGCAATGCGCAAACGTGAACATTTCTAATCTAACAGACCCTCCTTTTAGCATGAGCTAAAACATTTTCTAACAGCAACAAGGAAAACAGGAAACCACAAGCAATAATACAAATTCAAAACAATAGATCCTTATGAGCAGTGCACTCCATGTTTTCATCATCAGGAAAAGAAACTGTGAGGAGGGAAGAATTCTCAAAAATGCCCTCGTCTATATTCATGAGATCTTCAATTTCTTTCTGTACCATAATTGCAGCATTGGTATCATGAATCAATATTTTCCTCTTAGGGGTGAGAATAGTGGTGCAATAGGAGCAACAGAAAGGAAGGCACTGAATAAGGGCTCAGCAAAGCACCAATATCACAATGAGATAAATCACCTTTTCAAGAATCCAGCCCCAACTACCAAAAAGAGACCAACTCCAATTTCCACTTTACATTCCCTTGACATTCTCGAGGATGTCTAAGCTGTGTTTGGTAATATTCCTTTCCATATTCTTGATCCCGACCACACACTGGTCTCCAACTACCGCTCATACACCACCACTCTTGGCTAAAATCAACTGCGTATCTAGTCTGTTCTGAATATATTCGCATACTTTCCAACTGAGTGGTGATGTCGCGTAAAGCTGCCATGGTAGTATTGGATAAAATTTGTAACTTGCACCCAAAATATTCTCTAGCTTTCTCACCCCGAGCCATAGAGGTACCACCGAAAGTGAAAAAAGAAGAAAGGATGTACCCAAAAGTGATCCCATTACTATAATTATTGACCTCTATATCGGTCACTCCCTCACAGAATTATTTGGTCAAAGTCCTTTTAACCCAGCGGACATTAGGCTTAGCATATTTACAGGGCACCACCATTCCAAGAGCTACATCGTCTGTACCATTATGGACATTGGAATATGTACCGTTAGACAAAGAATAAAACCCCGGGTGTGCATAAATCGACCCCTCATAATTTACTGCAGCATATCTAGAGTTCATTCCAAAAGTACTCGGATCTTTGCCATTCACCAAAGGGATCGTATTTTTGTACAACACTATTCCAGAACAATTGATATACAAAGAAGTGTCGGTGCTATTCACGATAGGGCAGCAAGCAGGATAATAACCAGCTTCTCGGGTAACTATCAATTCCTTGTAATGCCAGCCCACCAAAGTAACATTCTGTTCTTCCATATAAAAATTGTTGCAATATGTATTATTATCACAACCTGGATTACCCATTCCCAGTGGGTTTCTATAATGTAAACAAGGTCCTGGATAGCCAAAACCAAAAACTCACTTCACTTCTGTAAATTGCAGTGGACGAGTATATGTATAGTTTACGAGTGACAATGGATATGCGGTCCATAAACTAGTGACAGATTCAGTGGGGTAACACGCTGTCCCTTCTCCAAAGAATCTCTTGTGTGTGTCTAGAAATACATTACTCGGGCTGTTCTTTTATTTCTTTTCGGGGGGAATAACCTTACCCTTACTACGCAAAGGTACACTTTGATAATTTTCCAAAACCCATGATACCCCAAACAATATTATTAACAACAAAACCACAAGAGCAACCCATGGTATTTTCTGTTTGCGTGTCCACACCATATTATGCCGGGCGACAAGAATCACTGGCTGCCTTTCCTCAGCAACCTGTCTACCAAAGGGATGCATAACGGATGGAAAAAAAGGGGGGGCGAAATGCAAATAAAATGTACAAGTTCCCAGTGTCCGTCAGAGCCTCACTGGTACAGGCTCCTATTGTCCATCAATAAGTTGGCGCTCTAGAGCACCGGCGGTGGAACTTGCTCTGTCCTAAGCTCTTTTAATGTATCCCACGTCAATCAAGATGGTATACCTTCAAGGTATACTTCAGCCTTCGCTAGCTAATGTTCAAACAACTAGAATAAAGTAAGCAAAAATACTTCATTAATTTCAGCTAATTTCGTTGGTACTATAACTCAGTATAATCTGTCTGATACAGTCCATCCCTAATCTCTTTTCTCCTTAGACTCAGTATCCCTCAGCCGAGGGCGCAAATTGTACCTGGTAGCCCCAGGCACCGTATGATCAGCGAACAAAGGCTCTAGGATAGCTCGTATTTTCGGAGGAACAGCCTAGTTCAATACATCCTCATTTTCTTTATTCGTTTGGGTCCACGTTAGCTGAGCATCGCTGAAAGGGACAAACCTGGGCACCTGTTCACACTCCGCGTCCCCAATTCCATCTTTACCCCACTGGTCATAGGGTAATGGCAAAGGGATCCTCCGACAGTGGGTCGCGTGGACCCAGTTCTTACGGCCAGCAACCTTCACAGCAGTACGTGTCACCAACAAAACCTGCTCAGGACCTTTGCAGCGTGGCTCCAAACTTTTCTTCCTTTGAAAGTTGCACAACAAAACAAAGTCACCAGGCTGGATATCGTGGCCGGGTCCCTCTGGTGTAGAAGGTAAGGTCTCCCACACCTGTTGGTGAATAGAACGTAAACTTTCTGTTAACTGACCAAGGTAATCAAGCAACACAGGGTACTCAATATGAGAGAACTTACGAGGACGCGGGACGCCCCAGACGTTTGCCGGGCGCCCAAACACGACCTCGTAAGGAGACAATCCTGTCCTAGAATGAGCAGTTGTTTTTGTTGACAAAAGAGCTAACGGAAAAGCATCTGGCCACTTTAACCATGTCGTCTCCTGAATTTTTGCCAATTTCAGTTTGAGAGTACCATTGTACTTCTCAACCAAACCTGCCGACTGTGGATGATTGGCAGCATGAAACTTTTGTTTTACATGGAGACCTTCACAAATCTATTGAATCACTTCGCATTAAAATGACTTCTGTTGTCACTCCAGATAACTCGGGGCAAGCCGAAATGAGGAAAGAACTCCTTCAGGAGTACCTTTGCAGTTGTAATGACTGTATTATCTTTAGTTGGGTAAGCCTCAACCCATTTACTGAATGCACATATAACCACCAAAACATACTTAAGATTATTGCATCTCTCTAATTCAATATAGTCCATTTGAAGGACTTCAAAAGGAAAAGTGGGTGGTGCAAAATTAACAGGTGGTGTCGGGGTACCCTTCCTGGATTATGCATCATGCAGACCATGCAGTACTTCACTAAATGTGCAGCCATCCTAAAAATATTGCCATTCTGCCATACAGGGGCTAACAACTTACAGATGCCTTTTGCACTAATATGAGCTGGACCATGTGCCATAGTAACCACAGGAAAAACATATGCATCCCGCAGCGTCCATCTCTGCTTCCCTGATTTATCGATCCAACATCCTTACGCATTTAACTGTGCTGTACTTTCCTGCCATTCCGCTAATTCTTCCATTGTGGCTTCACTTTGTATCTCCTTTACACTTTCAAGGGTATTCTCAAACATGACAACTTTAGGGACCCACCGAGCTGGACCTTCTACAAACATGCGTTTCATCTTTGTTCAGGCCGTCTCTTTAGCTGTCTGATCTGCAAAAGTATTTCCTCTACCCACATCATCAGTGACCTTCCTGTGGGAACTACATTTAATTATGGCCAATTTCTTGGGGAGCGTCAATGCGGACAAAAGCCTCAATATGAGGTGCCCATGCTGAATCTTGGTGCCATGAGAAGTAAGGAATCCTCTCTCAGCCCAGAGTCGCCCAAAATTATGCGCAACCCCGAAGGCATACTGGTTGTCAGTATAGATGTTGATAACCAGCCCTTCGCTCAATTCGCAAGCTCGAATAAGAGCAGCGGGCTCAGCAGCTTGAGCCGAGATAAGGGACCCGTGATGTCTCTACCACCGTGCGCAACATTGTGATAGCATAAGCTGCAGTGGTGGTGCCATCTAGTAATTTAAAACAAGAGCCATCGACATATAGTTCTCCTTGGGGGTCAGATAAGGGAACATCAGTCAGGTCTACCCATCCCTTCGTCTCTTCTTCCGTTCATAAAATACAGTCATGTTTGTCAACTGCATCATTCTCAGAAGGTAGGGGTAGTAACGTGGCTGGATTCAGAGTGGCACATCTTTTAATCGTAATATGCTTAGCAAACAATGTCAATTCATAGCCAGTAAGACATGCACTGGTGAAAGTTCTGTGTCTTTCTCTTATTCAGAAGTGTATCCAATCAATCAATCAATGCATTTGTAGAGTGCGCTACTTACCCGTGAGGGTCTCAAGGTGCTGGGGGGGTGCTGCTACTGCTCGAACAGCCAGGTCTTGAGGAGTCTCCTGAAGGTCAGCAGGTCCTGGGTCTGCCGCAGGTGGATGGGGAGGGCGTTCCATGTCTTGGCTGCGAGGTGGGAGAATGATCTGCCGACGGTGGTCGCTCGTCGGATGCGGGGGATGGTGGCGAGGGCGAGGTCAGCGGAGCGAAGCTGGTGGTTCGGGGTGTAGAAGGTGAGTCGCTCGTTGAGGTATGCTGGTCCGGTCTTGTGGAGTGCTTTGTGAGCATGGGTGAGGAGCTTGAAGGTGATCCTATTGTTGACGGGGAGCCAGTGCAGGTCTCTCAGGTGGGGTGTGATGTGGCTGTGGCAGGGGATGTCGAGGATGAGGCATGCAGAGGCGTTCTGTATGCGTTGTAGTTGTTTCTGGAGTTTGGCCGAGGTTCCCGCGTAGAGGGCGTTGCCGTAGTCCAGTCTGCTGCTGACGAGGGCCTGGGTGACCGTCCTTCTGTTCCGGTGGGGATCCATCTGTAGATCTTGTGGAGCATGCGGAGGGTGTTGAAGCAGGAGGAGGAGACGGCGTTGACTTGCTGGGTCATTGACAGCGATGAGTCCAGGATGAAACCCAGGTTGCGTGCGTGGTCGGTGGGCGTCGGTGCAGCTCCCAGCGTGGCCGGCCACCAGGAGTCGTCCAAGGCGGAGGGGGTGGAGCCGGGGATGAGGACCTCCGTCTTGTCTGAGTTCAGTTTCAGGTGGCTGTTCTTCATCCAATCGGCGACGGCCTTCATTCCTTCGTGGAGGTTGGTTTTGGCGGTGGTGGGGGCTTTGGTGAGGGAGAGGATCAGCTGTGTGTCGTCGGCGTATGAGATGATGTTGAGGTTGTGTGATCGGACGATGTTGGCGAGCGGTGCCATGTAGACGTTGAAGAGTGTTGGGCTGAGGGACGATCCTTGGGGTACGCCGCAGATGATCTTGGTGTCTTTCGATCGGAATGGAGGGAGGCGGACACTCTGGGTTCTGCCGGTGTGGAAGGAGGTAGTCCAGTCCAAGGCTTTGTCGCGGGTCCCTGCGTTGTGGAGGCATGTGCGAAGGGTGTGGTGGCAGACGGTGTCGAAGGTGGCCGAAAGGTCCAGGAGGATGAGGTCCGCGGTTTCTCCGTTGTCCAGCAGGTTCCTGATGTCGTCGGTGGCGGCGATGAGGGCTGTTTCGGTGCTGTGGTTGCTGCCGAATCC